>CM060413.1:96352184-96803498 GCA_030545235.1 Helianthus tuberosus
AATTGTGTAAACTCCGAATTCTCATGCCTTTCCTGCAGTTGGAGGGTCCCTTGCTCAGCCTTTGCATGCTTTGCATGCCCTTACACTATTTGGCCTCTTGTGTCAAGTTTTTGAAAGTGTCGGAACATAGGGACATGAATTCTTATTAAGTTTAATTTCTTAAAACAAGAATCCAACTTTCAAATGTTTACAACAATATTCTAGAAATCAAATTTTCCATATAAGATGGAATTTTATTTATTTAAAACAACCGGCTAATATCAGATGTTTATCGAAATGATTCAAGGATCTTGGGATTTATAACTTGGGTCGATCAGAGGTATTTTTAATAACATGTCACCCTTGGGTCGCTCAGAGGTAATTTAATAACATGTCGCCCTTTTTTAAATCCTACCACACATCTTAATTTGATCCGGGTTCCTGACACGTTTGTCTTACATGACACGTGTCTTTATTTTATTGGGTATGATTTTACGAGGTGTTACACCTTATAATCTATTTCTTTCTAGTCATGACTCGTGGGTCGTTTTAGTCTCGTAGACCTTTCCATTGTTTATAACCACAAAGGTTAGGTTGATCCCGTAGATCATTCCTTACTCATGTCATTCTTAAAATACATGTTTGGTGTCAAGGCATCCTGTTTTTGTTTAAAATCATTTATTTTCGCCCTGGTATTTTCTTTGACCTTGACCGTAGTCTAAGGCTGCATTCGTTTACTTTTGGACAAATTTTCCGACTTTATGACTTCTCACGTCATTTATGCGTCGGTTTATCTTATGCTCACCATTATCCAGTTTACATACATTCGTATTTGATTATGTCCCATTACCGGGATCATTATTCTTTTGCTTTTAACGCTACCATTATCCCGCTTGCGTTTACTCATGCCGTCCGACATGATATTATATTCGACCCATTCAACTTTAAAATAGTTGAACATAATTTATTCAAAATTTCTATTTATATTATCTTGCCGTCTTTTAGTTATGGCTCAAAACCCGAGTCTTTTAACTTTCCATCCGAGTTCCCGTTTCTCGGTCTACGCATGTGTTTAATTCTTACCCATCAACCGAGTGTTTTACCGAAGTCATTATTATTGCAACCCTCCTGGTATGCATTAAGACCTCGCTTCATTTTTATATTCCTACTTTGTCCTCAAGTTTGACGTTTTGCAAAAACGGCCCATTAAGAGGCATATTTGCATTTTCCAGGTTCGAGTGTAAGTACACTCCCTCCCAATGCATATCCTAATCATTTTACATGTTTGCATTCTCCGGGTTCGAGTGTAAGTACACCCCCTCCCAGTGCGTACCTTAATAGTTTTACATGTTTGCATTCTCTAGGTTCGAGTGTAAGTACACCCCCTCCCAGTGCATATCTTAATCGTTTTACATGTTTACATTCTCTGGGTTCGAGTGTAAGTACACCCCCTCCCAGTGCATATCTTAATCGTTTTACATGTTTGCATTCTCTGGGTTCGAGTGTAAGTACACCCCATCCCAGTGCATATCTTAATCGTTTTACATGTTTACATTCTCTGGGTTCGAGTGTAAGTACACCCCCTCCCAGTGCATATCTTAATCATTTTACATGTTTGCATTCTCTGGGTTCGAGTGTAAGTACACCCCCTCCCAGTGCATATCTTAATCGTTTTACATGTTTACATTTTCCGGGTTTGAGTGTAAGTACACCCCCTCCCAATGCGTACCTTAATCATTTTACATGTTTCTTTGTCCCTTCTCTCGGGCTCATTATCCTAATATAATACGCTTTCATCACTCGGCTGTGCGTTTACATTATGATCAAATATTTTGCTTATCTGATTCATTTGGGTACTTTTTAATTTGTCCCACTCACTCCGTCCTTACTACATCGGGTGTAAGCGTGTCCATCATAAAAAGCTCATGGTATCATGTGTTCACTACCTACTTGGCTAGAGTAGGCGATCAACACATGACATACATGACCTTTTTATAACTTTCACACCATGCCCCATGTAAGTAACACCTCTATTTATTTCTCTTGGAAACAATATCCTGGATAGGTATTCTATTCAGGTTTTTCAAAGTTTTCAATCTACATATGCAACTATCAGTTTCTACGTATTTGTTGCATATTTCTATTCATGCAATAATATAAACGTGCACCTGGTAAATGCTTGCCCTAACGGGCTTTCCTTGCCATTACTTATTTGAGATCGTTACGCGATTTAGGTCCTTGATAAGTATGCTCTTCTTGTCATACCTCGGACCGTTCCATCATCATATCCACAATTCGTTCAACTCTCGTCATCTTCGGACGCGAGTGTCCTTCAATTAAAACATTCACAAAAGTTAGTAATGTCAACTTCAATAATCGCCCGTATTATAATACAAGGCTTTTTCTACTATACGCGTCAACGCGCGTATTTTCGTCAACTATATCAATCATTTTAATTGGGGTAACGTGTATCACACGATAGCCCTATGTGTTGTTTACAACACTATAGCATGCTAAACTATTAACATAAATGTACTAACCAGATTTGCGATCAAGCCTCGAACCGAACACTTTATTCTTTTAACCTTGAGCTCTGATTACCAACTTGTAACGTCCGTCTCAATTTATCAAGATTTTAATAATAAGATACACATTTTAATGCTAAAATGTGTCTTCACAAAATCTTGTCATATTAACATTCCCATATGTTTATAACATTTCAAAAAGATATTTATAAATGTTTACATAATTCACTTTTAGCAAAAGAACTCTAGATTTGACGCGGAAGCTTTATTTAACGTGTGTTCGGTTCTTGCTCGCCACTTGATCTTCAACCGGGGCTATTGACATTCACCTATGATCAAAACCAACTTAGAAGTCAGTTTTGATAGTTAAATAACAAGTACAACAAGAAAATCGGCTCAAATAATCGAAATAAACAAAATAAAACAAAATTTTCAGCATTTATGCCGTCGCCACGCGCGACGAAAAAAGGGCCTGGCCATGGCTCGACGCCACGGCCTTGTTTCGACAGATTGTGTGCAGCTGGTGCTGCATATTCCCAGCATAACCCGATTTCACGGAAACGAGCATAACTCTCTCGTTTTTAATCCGTTTTACCCGATTCTTTTTCCTACGCGCCCGTAATTTAATTCTCCATCTAATTGAGTTAAAATCCAACATCCGGATTAATAAAATTTCTGACTTTTAAGTCTTCGACTTATTACCCTTTTTTACCAAATTTTGACCCGTTCGTGATTTTATCAAACAAACATGTTTATTTGATCTATAAACTCATGAGATTAATATTTTCAATATCTCCTATCATATTAATCATAAATCACGGGTTTCTTACTTAATTAAAACCCGTTTACGCTCAAGTGCTTATTTTGACCCATTAAGGGTATTTAAGCCCTTTAAAGCTTAAAATCGCTTTCCTTCATTTCTAGCATCACACTCCTACATTTCTTATCAAGTAATCTTCCACCACAACTATATGTGTGGTGGATTTAATGAGGATATCTATATGTTCCGAGTTTTACCCCTCGGATCATTGTTTTACGGCAAAGACTCCTATATAGTCATTTGACCCAAGTATTTACATCTTTCACTTTCTATACTTATTCTAAGTATTTATTTACTTATAAAGTTCGTTTTCAAACAACCTTTATAGGTCATTTGTTCAATTTAGCTTATAAGGGCTTTTTGGTCAATATTCACCCTTCTTTTACGACGAAGGAATTTTAAATACTTGTTTGACCCAAAATCCGACCTTTTAACTACAATCTTATTTACAAACCAATATGTTTCTAAAACACCATAATCATAACTCAATTTATTCCGTTTACCTAAAAGATAACCGAATATCTTTATTTTAACCTTGTCTACCTCTTATAGAACTTCAAGTTCTACATGATAAGTTGAATCATTATACATACCTGGCTCGGATCAATATATTGACCCGTTTCAATACCTTGCCTCAATGGCTGCTAAGTAACAGCGATGTAAACATCCATGTGCTATTTATTCCCTAAAATCATACAACTCGACAACTCATTTGTCGATATTGTCAAAGGGTGATAATTTCACATTTTGACCCATTTGGTCTAAATGACCGATTATATTAGCGAGATGACATTTATTACCACCTCGTATATATGACTTGCTCCGGTTTACACCGTGCGGTCATTTCACTTATAAATTCATTTCTTAACACTTTTTGGCCTATTATGGCTTACGTCACAATTGTCTTTCAAAACTAACGGTTATGGTCAACGTGTGACCAAATTACCATTTTGCCCTTATTGGTTATTATGATTTACCTTATATGGTAACCATTAAAAGTACATGTTTCATTCTTCATAATATGATCGAATTACCGATTTAACTCATTTTTAGCCATCAATATGGTTTCTTATCATATTTGATTAACTTGTTCCGTACGACTTCACGCCGGAACACCATATCTCAATTAGGTATTTGTCTTATTCGTAATAATACGACGAAAGAATATTCTAAAATATATGACTAGTGTAAGATATACTTACCTTGCATCCGAATTACGCTTTTCCTTCATTCTTGATTCGTTTGACCCGCTTCCTTCCCCAAGCTTTCACCTAGCTTGCCAAGCGTCAAACTATCATTGTAATTGTAAGATGGTTAGGTTAGTCATAATCATTTACGACTATTCCATCCTACGCTTCTTATATCGAATTTATCATTCGATCACATACTTGGTCGGTTTGACTTTTAAAGTCAATCGACTTATCAACTTATTCAATGCACATTTGGTTTATTGAATTTCGCTTAGGCATTTCATCCGAACTCTTAACGAAATCAAATTTTACACACTAACTACTAGGTAACATGATATCAAGCATCTATATCACGATCTTAACATCAATTCTTTTATATCATACAAAAACCCATTTCGGATCATGTATGATCAATACTCAAACTTGCAAATTGTTTAAGTATCTAGCTTCAACTATCAATTGTGATGATTCTTAGCACAAACATATCATCATCTTCATTATTAGCCAAAACCCACTTAGCACATTCAAGGGTGATCATCAAATCCCTAGTTTCTAACATCAATTCACCAAGTTTTCAACTAGGGTTTGTGTCTAAACATGAATTCAACACATATATCACTCATACATTCAACATGCACTAAAGAATTTCGATTGTGGGTGTTCATCATAAATTCAAGATATCACCGAATTACAGAAATCGACATACCTTGTGACCTCCTAGCTTAGGTGATCACGGATTTAGTTAAAGCCCCAATTTCTTTGCTTGATTCGTCTTCGATTTTGCTGGATTTGTGAGCTTTAGGGTTTTGAAAGAACCCATCTTGTGCTCCTGATGTTATTCGACCAAACACACACTCATGTGTGTGTTTTGGTGTTTTAAATCTTTTAATTAAAAACAACTTTCACAGTTGTCCCTTTTTAGTCCCTCGTGTTTTATTTTGATGAAATGAAACTATAATTCAGTATTTATAACTTAGTCACATATTACTAACTAGGTTAATTATTCCTGGTTAATTTAATGGGTTCGAGAAGTCATAACCCGTTTTACTTTAAGTCCCATTAAATCGCGTCTTTTATCCATTTTATTTTCTTGAAAGCTCTCGTTCAGCTTTTATTTAATATTAGGATTATGTATTTAAATCCTAATATTTACCGGGTTACTTTTACCACTAACGGTACTTTACCCGTCTTTTAGTACTAACGTAGTTTAATTACCTAATCTGTTTTCGGGGTGTTACAATGTATTTATCATTTTATGTTTTATGTGTTTAATAAAACCTAAACCGCGAGACAAAAGCATAACCAAACTGTTAGTAATGGTTTGGTTTTAAATTTCAACGGTTCGGTTCTGATTTTCTGACTTGGGAGCCTGGTTGTTCAAGAACCGTAGTGTGTCAACTTAGTTTGGATGTAGTCTTTAAGGATTGCATCTAGGTTGTGTGTCAACTTAGTTTCCGTGTTCATCGAGTTGAATGTTTCAATTATGATGTGACATTACCGTGTGTTAGGATGGTTAATTCGCCGTATGTTAGGGTAGTTTAGTAGGGTTACTAAAGCAGAAGACTCATTCAAATGCAGTGGTGTAAGATCCTGATAAGATCTTGGTGATCCCATTGGTTGAAGGCATTTGGCAAGTTATCCCTTCTTCCAGTTGATCGAGTTTTGTTATTGGTCAAGTTCAGTGGTTCGATCAAAGTGAATTGGAAGGATAGTTCGAGGGCCTCTTGAAGTCCTGTCAAAATGGTCACATAGTCCGTGATTACCAATTGAATCTAGATGAAGAGGCGTATTTCGCCTAAGGCGAAGCGTGTGTCGCTCAGGCTCTTTAGGATGAAGTGGCGTTGTGACTACAAGAAGACGTGATGTTGATACCGGTAATGATGTTGCAACCAAAGATGCCAATGGCAGTGTGTCTATTGAAGATGTCAATGGAGGTCATGTGTTTACCGACGATGGTGCGGCAGATTGAGGCAGAATGAGTCAAGATTGAGAGGGAGACTTATGAAAGTTGATGTTGAGAGGGAGGGATAAGATTTCAACATCAACTATGGAGGTTCGGTTGATCTCAAAGGGGTGGTCTGAAGAAGATCTAAAGTCGAAGGATTAAACGAGTAAAACAATAATTAAATGTATTTAATTATTATTTGAATTATCTTAGTATTAGATTTAATTAGTTTCTAATTGTTTAAAAATAAGTGTGACTAAGAATAGATGTCCTAGAAAGATTAAATTATTTTCTGTATTTATAGTTCTTGAGTCTTGTAATTTTATTTATTCACAAAAATTTATAGAAGTAATTTGTAAATCTCGTTTGTATACGTCTCTGATCTCATACCTAGATTTAAGCGACCCTACTCATTGATGTGAATCTCCTTTATATTCAGCTCTGATCTCATACCTAGATTTAAGAGAGCTACACATTGATTTTGTATGTTGTTAAGGCTGTAGTTGTAGATAGCTCATACACGAATCGCTTATAATGGATACTTTGTTTCAAGGTTCAGTGGTTCACCACTAACCAATGGACTTATTTCACAATTTTGTACATTTCAATTAGTTAGACTTACTTACATAGTACTTGTACAAAAAGAAACAACGTTATATGATACATAAATTCATTTTAAGTGGATACATACAAATGAATCATGGATGGTGAAAGGTGGTTAATGATGGTGTATAATCTATTTTGGGCATTTGGCGTCACTCTAAAAACTAAAAAAAAAAAAAAAAGAAAACAATAAAAACACTTGTCTACAATTCTATAAATACCGTCTTTAGTAAGACTGGAGGGTGTGGGGGCGCCACCCCCGCCAACTTAGCCACTATAGCGCCCCTAGGGGCTCCATCACCACACCCTCCATTTTAAGAGGGAGGCGCCGTAGGTGAGGCGCTAGCATGGTAACGAGAAGGTTAAAGTGTTCAGGTGGGGCCCACAACTTGTAAACCAATCAAATTTTTTTTTTTAATTTTGTTTAATAGGGGGCTCCATCCACACCCTACAAATTAAAGGGGGGCTCCATGGCTGACGTGAATCTACGTGGATCCTACGTGGACTTGATAAAGCCCCATGGGGCTCCAACCACACCCTATAGCCTAACAAAGAGATTCTTTAGATGCGCTCAGTGACGAACCAAGAAACTTTTTTTCATAAGGAGCGAAAATTTTTAGTAGTTGTTTGTCTATTGCTATATAATAATTTTTTCTGTCCGGTTCGGGTCATATAAAAAGACGATCAAACTAAATTTCATTTAATCAACAAAAATATGTCAAACACCATTACAAAAGATATACAATATATATAAATTGTTCTATATGAGTTTTTAGTTTTTGAAATCTAGACATAACATTCTCTACATATACATTCCTAAAAAAGTTCTTTTTAATACAACATATGCAATTACCCCTTAAATTCTCATCACCAAGTCAACATTAACTACTCATGAAATACAAATGATATGTATTATAGATATGGTACTAATAATCCTAATCTACTGAATTGATAAGGAAATAAACTAATAATATATATAATACAATAAAAAAATAAGGAAATAAACTAATCTAACTACTATAATAAAAGAAACCAATTTTTGAACACGTGTCATTCATTGAAGGTATCCTCAAATCTATATTTATCTTATATTAACTAAATAAATAATAAATTAATATTAAATCTTATCATACTTTAATAAAATATTATCCTTAAATATAAATTGTTAATTTAATATATTTTTAAAACAAATACCTCTCTTATCTACTTATCTTATATTAAATATATAACTTATCTTAATTTATTAAAAATATAATTTTTTTTATTATTTGGTATACAAAATTATATTTATTCAACTCGTGTAAAACGCGAGGTTTTTAAGGATATAATTTTTTTTATTATTTGGTAGATTTTTCAACCCGACTATACACTGGTTTTTAAATATACGACGTTTTTAGTATTTAATATACAAAATTACATTTATTTAATCTGTGTAATACATATGGTTTTTAAAGATATAACTCTTTTTTAGAAATATTCAACACATGTAATATACAGGGTTTTTAAGGATGTATTTTTTATTATTTGGTAGATTTATTCAACCCGATTATACGCAGGCTTTTTAAAGATACGACGTTTTTCGTATTTAGTATACAAAATTACATTTATTTAATCTATGTAATACACATGCTTTTTAAAGATGACATATTTCATTTTCTTTAATATACTATGTTTTTCATCATATAATAATTTACATCGAGATAGTTGGTAAACGGGCAACAAGCTGCGCCGCTACCCCTTTTTGAATAGCAAAACTAAGCCTTTTAAAAACTACGTCCATAGATCTCGGGGTCATAACATTACTATGCATGACCCTTTGAACTCGACTAAGTAGGTCCACAGCCTCTGGCGCCAGAAAACCAAAAGTATCAAAAGTAAATGGGATAAACACGTGCTGGTTGTTAAGGCACGCTTTCTCATGCTTGATCACTTTACCCGAAGCAGCCTTTAAAGCAGCCTGGCCCACAGTGAAAGCACTGCATTTATTAAATAAAATTAATTATTTTATATAAAAAATTACATTTAAAAAAGCACTACATTTATTACATTTAAAAAGCTAAACTTTTTAATTATTTGATATATAAAATTGCATTTATTTAACGCGTACAATATACATGGTTCATAAAGATATAACTTTTTATTATTTAACAAATAAAATTACATTTATTCAACCCTTGTAATACACGGGGTTCTAACCTACTAATATATATAATACAATCAATAAAAGACGTACAAAATAAAATAGGTTTATGTTGTGAAGTAAATAGACAGAGAACAAATTTATCGTAAAATAAACATGAGAATAGATAAATTTATTAGAAAACTACTTTAAAATTTTTGTATTAAGTTAAGTCAGATTAATAATATGTAAATAAATGTAAGCATAGAAATTATTTTTTTTACAACCCTAAGTTTTGGTTTTGTTTATTATTTTTTTCTTTCACGTGTAAAACTTAAATAGGATTTAATGGATTTATATTCAGTCATTCTAATTCTAGTAACGAATATGGGGTTAAATAATAAGGCCCACATACAAGGTTAGGCCCATGTTTTGTCTTCTTTTTGCCATTGGAGCCGCTGCATATTATGGAAACAATGTCGACCAAAACAAAATCAATCATTCCAACTTAACGTTTCTATCTTTTCTTTTTAGAAGGTCAGTTTCAAAAAGTTCATAGGGTGTGACTACAAAATTTCATGGGGGCGAACGGAATTTGACGGCTTAAATAACCTTATTTTTATTATTTTTTTAAGGTAGGCAGCCACCCCCCTTGAGGCAGCCACAGGTCACCCCTGGGTGCGCTCTCTTATCTCTAACACACCACATGTATCATACTATCATGTGCCCCATGTCTAGCTCATTTGCTGAAATGATATCTACGAGACTTATCCACCCCTTCGTCTCACTATGATATTGATATCGATTCTCACACTTGAGGACCCTTTTTAACGTGTTATTACATATTTGTATAATATGAAGTGGATACTAATATGAACAAAATATAAAACCCAACCCTCTAGTTCAACACAACTGCTAAGCATTGGACATACCAAACTAAAAGAGAGGTTTTGGTGTCTCTTAGTTATGCGTCCGACCTAAAGATAAGCATTTTATACATATACATTCGACTAAGTATGGGCTGAAATCGCGAACACATCTCAAATCTTGCAATATATAAGGAAGTAGCTGCGTATACAGATGGGTTCTTATGTTGGCTTCCGTAACATACTAACATGTTACCAGGGTGGCCGTTCTTGAGAATCGTTGAGAATTCAGGGCCATGGGCGAGTAGACTAAATGGGCCCCTGAAATATAACGTATAATTGTTTAATTTTTTTAATTTTCTTTGGACCCATGGGAGAGTTTGGTTAACTAAGATAATAGGATAAGGTAATGTGATTAAAGACATTGAGTTTTAACTTTTAAATTTAATATTATATTATTTGTTTTATGTATTAGAAAAAATAAAAATTGTGGGCCCCTTGGGAGAGTGGGTTGTGGGTGGTCATTCCTATTTGGATGGTTGGGAGAAGGGTGTGTGTAGAGGACGAACACGATGACCAAAACCAAAACGGATAAAACTGAGATTACAATAATACTGGAAATTCAGAATGAAAGCTTCATTCTATTTATACTAAACAAAACATAGTAAGAGGTGGTAGGAGGATCAATCTATCCGACTCCACCACTACTTCATAAATTAACTAGTACTTGCTTATATTCTGAAAACCACTCCAAAACTCTTAACTCCACACAAAATATTACCAACAAGAAAGAAACAGAACATAAATCATTATTAAAAACATAAACACTGGTTGCTGAAAATGGACAGAATCAAGAATCTTAACAACGAGGAAGATCAGCAGGAGGTGGCAAGAGTTTCTGTGATGGTCCAACTCCATCTTCAACAATGAACGCCATTCCAAAACCCCAAGCTAGATGAGTATCAATATGACAATGCATCAACCATACACCTGTTGCATACAATTCAAATTCCTCAACAATGGCGGCTTTTCATCAAAACAACCGTTTAAACGAGTCGAGACGAGCCCAGCTCGAGCTTGGCTTGTTTCGATCTCTATTTCTAAAGCTCGAGCTCGGCTAATGAATAACTCTTTTAAGCCCAAACTCACTTCAGGCTTGACTCATTTATTATATATTTATTAATTAATTAATAATAATTAATATACACTAATAATTATTTTCTATATACACTAACAAGCTCGAGCTATATAAACTTACCGGGATTATCAGCGACGAAGCGAATAGCAGCCCACCCACCAACCGGGACATCGATGGTGTTCCTTTGAGGCGGGTCGATTAGATTGAATCGAGCAGTATCTTGGGAAGGATTAAAGTTACCAAAACCTTGTCCAACAACGTAAAAATGGTACCCGTGTAGA
This sequence comes from Helianthus tuberosus, assembly GCA_030545235.1. NCBI lineage: Eukaryota > Viridiplantae > Streptophyta > Magnoliopsida > Asterales > Asteraceae > Helianthus > Helianthus tuberosus. The sequence goes on from CM060413.1 coordinate 96,363,651, forward strand.
TGAACAGGATGATCTTCAGTAGAAAAGATGGATGTGTCTTGCAACACAATTTGTACATTAGAACCAAACTTCAATTTGTAAAGTTTCGTTCCCCTAATGGGCTGCCAAAGTCCCCGTGGGACATTACCGGTGTAATCGAATTTCACAAGTGGTGTTGCTGGAAAATCGGTTGTGTAGACGTTAGGAATCTTGTTCGTGTATGCTTGAAGCAATGAAGCTCGATTAGGAAGCACGAACGACACGTTGTTCATGCTAGCGCCAAACCGTGTGTTATTCGGTCCTTGACATCTCGGCCCAGGAGAACAGTTGAAAAAACCGAAACCAATGATGAAAAACAAGTTTTCGTCGATTTTTGTTGGGACATCGACTTTTTCGGGACTTTTGATTTGGTTTGAGAAGGAAGTGGCGGTGTTTGTGTCGTTATAGGCGGGGAGTGGTGGTAGGATTGGTCTTGAAGTGGAGGATTTGTACTCAAGAATGGCGGTTGTCGTTGTGTTGTCAAAAGGGGCATTTTGAGCAGTGGCATAGGCTCGGGCAGCCATGTAGTATTGGCCCGGTTTTTGATTGGCGGTCAGGAGCACGTCGGTGGTTTGTCCGGGTCCCACCATGATGACATTGGTGGCGAATGGTTTAGTGTAGACCGCGTCTGTCGCAACAACAGTTAGCTTGTGGTTTGCGACGGTGAAGAAAAGTTGTTGATTGAGTGCAGCGTTGATGACTCGTAGTAGCACAGAGTCGCCAGAGTTCACCGAATATCTTACGGTACCTAACAATGTCACATACATAGTAATATAATATACACACGATGAGTATAGGTGGCAATTTTAACCCATTTATTATTAATACAAAGACATCAACAATTAATATATCAGACCTGTTAGTGAATTAATATAACATTTATGCTCATTTTAAAAACATTAATTATTTATAAAAAAACATTAATAAAAATGTATTGGATGAGTCCAACCCGGCCTCAGCTACATAAAAAGTTACTTATATCGTCCTAAATATGTTTTAACCCGTTAACCAACCCGTTCATTTGGTCATCTCTGTTAGTACCAACAAACCTTGTTGTGAACATTTGTATAGATCGCCGGGTTGACCGTTAATGGTGATTGCATCCGAAATGTTAGGAGCCGCACCACTGAATAACGTTTGTTGTAGGATGCTAATAATGTCTCGGTTCCACCATTCACCTGTGACGATCATTGTCAAATGATTAATAAGATTTTACCAAAATCAAAATACATAAACAAAGTTTTAGCTATATATATATATATAATATAAGTGTACCTAAAACGATAGGGAGTTCTAGTTTTGGTTTAGGGAACGGGTATGAAAAACCCAACTTCGGATGGATTATGAGTGCGCCATAGACCGTGGCTCGTAGCCATCGGCTATGAGCATGCCACCACAATGTGCCCTCTTGATCTTGTATGATGAAACGGTACGTGTACGAGCGGCCCGGCATGATTGGACACTGAGTCACGTACTCAGGCCCATCGGCCCATGGGTTTTGCATCTGTCTAAGCCCATGCCTAAAACATAAAAAACCCAAAAAGATCCATTAGCTGCTTTTATGGTAATGATAGAAATATGTATAAAAGTATAAAACTTTAGCCATGCGCAACATACCAATGGATGGTGACATTGTAGCGAGCTTTGTTTGTGACTTTGACAGTAACGGCATCTCCGTTACGTACTTCCAAAATCGGCCCGGGAAACTGTCCATTGACGGTAATTATCGTATGTGATTTGCAAAGCCGCGTCACCTTTTTTTCTTGAACCTTTTAATAATAAAATGACCGTTAGCAAAATCTAAACTAAACCTATAAACGAAATTAACAATGTTTTACAACCAATTGTCATTTGATCTTACATTGTCGTTTTAAACATCAGCTAAAAATGAAAATGTTATACATAACAACAATGACGAAACTAAAACTTTTTACCCGTGGCTAACAATTTCAACTACTCTTGAAGGGTCAAATTGAACAAATGACTTTAAATAACTATAAGAGTTTATTGCTCGGATAGTCCCTGTGGTTTCACGTTTAGTCCCCACCTTTTGAAAATAGCAGGTATGCTCCCTATGGTTTGTTATTTTGTTACTCGGATAGTCCCCTGAGTAAATGTCAGGGGACTATTCGAGTAACAAAATGACAAATCATAGGGAGCATACCTGCTATTTTCAAAAGGTGGGGACTAAACGTGAAAAACGTGAAACCACAGGGACCATCCGGGCAATTAACTCTAACTATAAATAACCCTATTAGTAGAAATATTTGTTGGTCAGAAAGTCAACGAACCCCCGACCTCTCTAGTTCTGTCTAAACGACAAGTTAAACAGAAGAAAGATTTGGAAACATACATTGAACTCATGATAATGGTCTTGGTTTGCATTGGTCATTGAAACAAGGGTTAAGAGAATCGCAAATAAAATAGACTTGGATAAAGGGTTGGACTCCATTTTGTTTGAAGTGTGGCGTTTGTTACTCAAAGAGGTGGTCTCTTTATAGTAGTAAAATTAAAAGCGAGTGATTAGGTTATTATCACTAATGAGTCATTAGCAAAGAAAACTTTTGCAATTTAGTCCAACTAACAAGAGGGTTTTGGTGCAACCACTAACTAAAAAATCAATTGTTTTATCATTTTGACATTTAAAAGCTAGTTGATTTTGAAAATTTCAAACATATATCTCTTGTATGTATGCATGTATATCGATATCTTGAGTCTGTAAATATTTAACATCTAAGTTAGCGTGAGGTTCCACTAGTCTAGAGCCAATAATTAATGACATGACACGTTAACACAACTTGACTTGACTCAAAACGAAACGAAACAAAGCTAAACAGATAAGTATTTGGGGTAAAAACATGTTTGGGTGATAAGCAGGTCGACAAGTTGGTGACACCTTTAAAACGTGTCTAAACGAGTTTAAGGGTGACAAACTGACAATTATGACCCGTTATTCAAAGAACAAGTTAATTTGGGCAAAACCAATATTGCATAGGCGTTCATTTAGGTTAACATAAATTATATATCATTTTGGTTCTAATCAAATTATACAAGAAGCCATACTTATAAAACAGGTTAACATAATTGGGGCCAAAAGGGCAACAACACCAATTACCATTGTTTGTCTTCACCGTCGCCAACTCAACCCAACTTGCCGTGTTTTATCACTCTTAGGCTGAATCCGCTAAACCAGATTATGACACATATATAACATGCTCAACTTATTTTGTTAAATAGGTTAGTAGATCAACATGACACCTTTATAACATGTTTGTAGTTTTATAGATAATTATATATGGATTATAATTTTGATCTTAAATGTGCCCTTTTATTTATAAATCGTGATTGGTGAGTTGTGTCAGTAATCATGTTTGAATGTGTTGTTTCATTCATGTTATTAAACTACTTATATCTAATCGTGTGTAAACGAATTGAATCGTTTGATTCGTGTTAATTTTGTTGTGTTATGTAACCTGCTTATTAAACATGCTAGTGTTTAATAAAATGACGTGCTTAGTCAGACGTGTCGTGTTTAGGTTTAATAAGTGTATTAAACGTTTCTAGCACACAACCCTTTTAACACATACACGTTACGTTTTACCAGATAGCTCTAGGTTACTAGTAATAAAGTTATAAACTTATAAGTAGACTTCACTTTTTTTCTTTACTTGTGATACATAAGTATTGTTTGTGATTGTAAATGTCAAATGAAAGTGAAAGTTTGAACTTGTAATGTGTACAAGTTGAAGAAGTTGCATGTAATATTTATTTGCTTTCATCACTTTTTCTCTTGTATTATTATAGTATATTAAAGTTCAAAAGCCAAAAGCCATCTAGAAGCAAAATGGCAAGTAGTAAATGTTAAGAGTTATTTTTTCAGGTGTTGGTGGAAAAACTATTTATAAAAATGGTGTTCCTTGAAAACTATTTACTAAAATAGTGTTTCTTGTTTATTTTTTATTTGTCTTTTATTTTTTAATCAACATATTAAATTTTGTTTTAACATTTCTATTGAATTAATCAAGTATTTATTTTTTTATTCTTTATTATTAATATTTTTTCAATCAACCCAATATTTTTTTATTTCTTTGATTTTATGTTTTCTTTTCAATCTACACTAACTCTTTAATTGAATCGAACGACTAATAAACCATGTAGTTCATTAATAAATGTTGGGCTTCTTTTTTAGTCTTATAATTGACTTAAAATTTTCTTGTTGGTTTCTATTTTGAAGGCATTTAATAATCAATAATATAAGCAATTACGTTTTTTAATCAAAAATAATAATATGAGTTGTACAAATAAAATGATGTAAGATCCTAACCACGTGTATATGTTTCCTAGATTTGTTTTTATGATGGAATACAATTTTAACTACAAATGAATAAGGTTGTTTACACGTGGATTAAGTTCATAATACCAAATCAGTTCTGCTATGTCTTCTAGAATTGTTTGAATAAATTGAAGTCTAAAGCATGAATATTGCGAAATTCATTATATAATAGATAAGAGTTCAACATGAACTACAATCATACTTCTATAAACATAATAAAATACGTGAATTTCTTCCCATCCAAACTCTTTAATCATAACTTGTCTAAAAGGATGGAAATGCCTCCTCGTTTAACGGAGAAAAATAGATAGAGTTAACGAGTTAAATAAAAATGACAAGATTTCAAACCTTTTGGATCCATATGCGGAAAACAAACCTTTACACGAAAGTCACAAAAGTGGCCAAATCTCACGGACAAAAATGACATTTAAAAATATATTTTTATATAGCATATTTATTAACCACTAAGCTAGACATATTCTAACACTTATACCATTCACTAAGGCTGGAGGGTATGATTGGAGCTCCTTAGAGGCTTCATTGTGACACCTTATCATCACTTAGGCGACACATAGGATAAGAGCTCAATTGCATTTTCTGAATGGAGCCCCTGGTATGCTTTGGTATCCCCGCAATCATCACTTAATAATTATTTTTAACAATTTTTAATTCTATTAAAGCTGAATAATAAAAAAAATTATCCCAAATAACATACAGTTTAAACAACTAAAAAAAAGAATCCGAGTTTAAAAAAACGAAAATTGCATAACCTAAATAATAAAAAGCATACTACTCATCATTGTCGTTATTTAGCATGTGATCCAACTAAAGATGTTCGACCAAATCCGATCGAAGATCCCTATGTGCATCTCTCCTTCGTATCTTAAGATAGATTTCTTCTTTATTGGCATAGGTTAGGATTGGGTTCTCCTGCTGCACGGTTTCATGATATTCGGGACAAATGGCTCGACCCAAGTCCTCCAAAATCATATTATGTAATATAATGCAAGCATACATTACATTTCACATTTTTTTTTGATGCTATAGGTGATGGTTGGGCAATGATAGTTGTTGGGATTGAACCCTACCAGAGGAACATATAATTAAAGCCAAAACTGGATCAGGTTAGTGGATCCAGAATAAGCATATGTTATGTATACAAGTCTCTCCCCTTGAAAGTGGTTTCAACATCTGCTGACCCCCTATCTGCTGATCATACAAACTGCTGACCTACAACTACTGATCAAGTCAAAGACTGATGAAGAACTAAAGCCCTGCTGCCCAATCTACTGCCTTGAGTCAAGCACTGCTGATCATGACAAGTACTGCTGGGTTCACAGCAGTGGAAGGATGCAGCAGTTGTTTTGTTTACTTTATGTAATGAATTGTAATAACAGTAGTTAGTATAGCAGAGGTTGTATAGATCAGAGGTTAGAGTTTGTTAGGAGGTTGGATGTCACTTTCATGGTGACGTCTGCTTAGATGCTTCAGTGGTTTGTTCGTGCCTATAAATAGAACAGTGCTCTGTACTGTTCTATTAGCTCTTCACCATCATCTTCCTGCACGAACAAATTCTGTGAGCTCAGGCTGAGGGGGAGTTTGTTGCATACTTGCATATTGTAATCGTTGTTGAAAATAAATTCAATCATTCGATTCAATGTTAAACTTGTATGTTAAAAGCATTTCTCCTGTTTGATTGTGAAAAGTTTGTTCCATTTTAATTCCGCTGCACAACTCATTCATCTTCATCTTATTTCAAACATAAAACACAATCAAAACCAAACTCAGATCCTAACAATTGGTATCAGAGCTTGGACAGTCAAATTTGATTTAACAATCATTTTGACATAAATAGTTCAGCTCACAATCGTTGATACTGATAGTTTGTTCGTTTTGTTGAAAAACAGAGCAAGGTTTAATCACCATTAAAATTGATTAATCAGTGCCTGTAAAACAACCAGGATGACGTCACAATCACAAGATGATAAGAATAACATTGGCTCTCTTTTCAAACCACCTATGATTAAACGTAATGAATACAACATCTGGGAGAGAATGATGGGTCACATCCTTGCTCAACAGAATACTGGATGTTGGAGGTCTGTTGTCTTTGGTCCCCATGTTCCTATGGTGCCAAGTGCTGAGGATACAAAGAAGTTCGTCCCTAAACCAACTGAAACTATACTGAAACTGATTTTCAAAAGTTCGAACTCGATGCCAAAGCATTTAGCATCATAGCTTCTGCATTACCCAATGAAATCTATGCTGGACTGTTACATTGCAATAGTGCCAAAGAATTGTGGGATGCATTGAAGGAACAATTTGGGGGAACAGAAGAGGTTATTGAAAACAACAGGGAAATTCTGAATCAGCAGTATGAAACATTTTGTCACATCAAGGGTGAATCCTTAACCCAACAGTTTGAACGTTTTAGCTGTCTCATTAGTGAACTAAGGCTTGTTAAAGTTACATTTTCAAATGCAACTTAAAATAGCAGGTTTCTTAGATCACTACCTGAAAAATGGGACACAATTGCATTTGTTACTAGAAATTCAGCTGAGTTCAAGGATCTGACCCTGACCCAACTCCATGGTAGACTCCTGACCTATGAAAGGGAGATAAACCAGAAAAGGAGGTTGCAAGAGTCTGGAAAAGTTGCAGATGACTATTCATTTGGCAGCACATCTCTTTTTGGTCAGGAAGAATCTGGTAGCAGCAGTAAGGATCAGAGTTTTGATCATTTTATTGACATAACTGCTGGTTTTAACAACTCTGATCCTCACTCTGCAAATTATGCTTTCACTGCAAACTGTGAAAACCAGATGTCAGATAATCTGTGTTTTGAAATCAACGATTTGCAACATTTTGATCCCACTGACTTAGAAGAGATGGACATTTTGCATCAATTGGCATTGCTTAGTGTTAGAACAAGCAAATTCTACAAAAGAACAGGGAGAAAATTCCCAGGGCTTCATGGGAATTTAAAGGTGGGGTTGGATAAGTCAAAAATTAAGTGTTACAAGTGTAACATGCTAGGTTATTTTGCTAGGGAATGCAGGAGTCAAACCACTGGTCCAATAATTACTCATCCTAGCTCAAACCCTAGACCACAACAACAAAACACTGTGCACTATACCCAATATACTCCTGCAGCACATGTTAACACTGCTCATTATGCTGCAACCCCTGTGCTTGTGCATTATGTTCAAACCACTGTTCCACAATTCAGTATGTTCAGGCCCCTTGTGACAACTGGCTCAAACCGGTAATTTTCGTACACTTTAATTAGTGCTTAATGACTGCAATTATGTGCTTAATTGTCAGCCATGTCTAATTACATACTAAACAAGTGAATTCATGCATGTTGTATACTACAAAATATTGCTTTATGCATAAACGAGAGCGTTGCGTCAAAAATACTAAGTAAACTCACCGGTAAGACACTATGTGTCAACGGAACTGCAGAAAGCAGCCAGACAATAAAAATTGGAGCCTAGGTGTAGGTCCGACAGCAAGAATGCATTAAAACCCAAGAGTACATACAAGGGTTTAATATATATACAGTACGAAAGCAAAAATAAGCACTAAAAAGCACCCGAAACGCACTTTAAGTGCAGAATTCATAAAATTCAGCAATAAATCAGCATCTAGACATATAAATATTATGCAGAAATGTCGTTTTATTATCCAGAATATTTCCCTAAGTATTGGGAATCGATAGTGTTATAAAAAGATACTTATAAGACACTAAAAAGTGTAATTTAGCACTTTAACGAATCGGTATGTAACCGAACAACCGGATATTACCCGGAACACCAAAATAATGTTAGAAGCATTATTTTTATTTTTCTAAGCTAGTTAGGGTCCCCGAATACCCTAACACGCTATATATTACATGACACACTTAAACCACTAATTATTCCACTTACTTTCCAACTAAGTATAGAAACCAAACATTGAAATGGAACTTATACCCCCCCCCCCTAGCATGGACGGTTGGACAAGAATCCTTCATGGGGGATTTCTTTCTATTATAAAATTAGATATGCTAGATTATGTCTTGGAATATTCCAACATAATATACCATGAATGTGATGGACCTTTATTTAAACCACAAAATAATAACCTTTCATCATTTACCTCCTAACTCACCCAAAGCACTTCTCCTCCCTCCCCTTGGCTACGGCTTCAACATCACCCACCCACACTTTCATTTTCAATCCATTCCTTCAAGATCCAAGCACTCTACAAGGTGTCTTAAGCATATTTAGGAGGCTTGGTGCACTCGGAGTTTGAAGGACCTCTTTATCTTGCTTTTATCCACGCGTTTTTCGTCTAGATTCTTCCCTAGCCTTGAGCTAGTGGTATGTTGCTAAAATCACCTTCTTAAACTATTTTAAAGTGGTTAATACGATATATGATGATTAAAACTCGAAATCCTACAAGATGATACTTTAAAGTCTACTAAAGATGCTATAAGTGTTGGATAAAAGCTCATATGTTGTGTAAATCTTGTAGTATTTGATTTGTGTGATTATTTGGACCCGATCTATGTTGTGGTAGCTCGGATCATCATTTAACCCGGTTTAGTCATAATCTTGGATTATGACATAAAGCTTGTTTAAGAGTAACAAAGGTTAAATGATGAAACTCTACCACACACGAGTCATGAACTTGTGTAAAAGCGATTTAACTTGTGAAATAGTGTTTAAAACTAGTAGATCTACGTATCTACAAGCGGTACCTTCAAAGGACCAAGTGTCCAAGAAATCATTTTTCTAAAGCCGGATCTTACATGAAAAGGAATAATTTTAGCAAACACACGAGTGAGTAAACACTTGTGTAATACAAAGTTCGACAAAATAACTATTTTGTAAATGTTGACCGGAAGTTGTAAAGATGTAACTTCTTTAAAAACGGGACTTTCAAGAAACGAAGTTGATCTATACAAAGATCCACTAAAAATAATGGAAGAATACTACCTATTTTGGGAAAAACCACAAGTTCATGTATTTCTGCGATTATATCTATTTTAACTAGTTGCATATTGTTTATTGTTGATTGACGAGATTGTTGACGTTTTAAAAGAAAATAAACACATGTTTTGAAAACATGGGAAACCTCCATTTTTAGGGGAAACTCTGTCAAAATTTTCATAAATTTTGACACTTAGAAAAATATAAGTTTTTGAGAAACCTATTCCCTAAAAATGTGCTTAAAAGTATTACCAAGGTTTCCCTAATTTTTGGTGATAAGAAATGAGGATTTCTTCAAGAATAAAAATGGACATAAGTATGTATATTTTTGAGGGAAAAATATATATTATTTTATCACCAACTTATGTGCTAAGTGTATATAGTATGTGTTATACGTACTAGTGTATTAAGACTTAAAAATACACTAAATACTCATGAGGAGTATAAACATAAAAATACACATACAAGATACATAATTCGGGTGCGAAGTGCAAAACACAAAAGACTTATATTTATTTTAGAGGAAATAATATAAGTAAGATACGTAGTTAAAAATATGAAATATTTTTAACACAACAATACAAATACAAAAGAGAGTGACTGTACTTGTGCGACGCAAGTCTAGTGACTAACATTAAGAAAACGCGTATAGGTTACGACGTTAATTAAGCAAATCCGGTGAAGTTTACGACGCACAGGAACGCAAAGTTGTGAGTTCATGCTCCCCCTTTTCTTTTAACTGTTTTCAGTTTTATAACTTCGGCGGTGAAATACATGTTACAAATATTACAATGTTTACAAATGGTATGATGGATACAAGAATGATACGAGAAATCGTGTCACGAATAGGGTAACATATGCACCATTAATCGTGTACATACTTAGACCGCAGAACAAAAGGTTAGATCTAATGGGTTCCGGGCAGCCCCACTGTTGGCCACTTTGATACCAAGCAGTGTTTTTGTGTCTCAGTCGTAAATCGACTACAGAAAAATGCCTATGGTTTGGTGACTTCCTATGTCGTGTCACATGTTAATGGCTTTGCAACCCATTAACACATGATACATACAGAAATATTTGACTTATACATGAGTACGTGGTGTACACAAAAGACTTGATTTATACAAAAGACAAATTATGTTTTCATACAAAGTATACAAACGTGAAATACAAAAACTGCATGAATTCACACCAACTTTATGTTGACGTTTTTCCAAAACTCACATGTATTTCAGGTAACTAGGATGGATGTGCGCGTGGTCTTACTCATGCTCGTGGATGTCGCTTTGTCTATCTTTAAATAAAGTTGTGACTTTTAAGACAATATGTTGTCTCGTGTTGTAAACACTTGACATATGTTTTCAGTAATGTAATATTTGAAGATATTTTTGAGCATGTAGTATGTTTACTCTTCGTATGCAATGAGAACCTTTCATGATCACACCTCGTGCTTCCGCCGCAGAAAGGGGTGTGACAGATTGGTATCAGAGCTGCGATTGTAGTGAACTAGGATTCCTTCTCGAGTCTAGTCTACAATCTCTAGGATCCATTCACGAAAACAATTTTCAAAGAGTTTTCATTGCATAAAACGTCCCGCGACATCCACTGCCTGAAACTGTCTACATGAGTCTAGAAAAGACACTACGAGACTTAGAGTGCACTTGAGTAGCACTTGTCGTTGACTAGAAATTACTTGCAATTATGTGTGATAATTAGCATGTACTAGAAGTAGAATGTCACAAGTATATGTGACTTTACCTGAAAGCAATGGCCTACCTGTAGGAAGAAAATACGAGGATGAAACAAACTGTGCGGACTGTGCAAGGAGTTACGTAATTATGGATGCATACATAATTATGGAATTCAGTGCACAAAAATCACAGCAAGTCTTGTCACGTGTAGATTCCCTCAGTGCAAGCCTACTAAGTACTCTGCTAGAGTAATAATTGTTTGATGTCACTTATGTGGTATATATATATATCTGTGAATATACTGCCTAGTATGACGATATCAAACAAATGTCTAACCCTATTGGGTTGTGTTCTTCAGAACATGGCACCCAAAAGAGCTGTGAACGCTCGTGACCAACCTCCTCCTCCCCCACTGCCAAGAATTGCCGAAGAGCTGGAGGCTCTACTGGAAGAAAGGATCTCCGCTGCTATCGCCTAGTACGAGGCAAACCGTACTCAAGACAGTGGAGGACCAAGTAACGCTAGACATAATGGGAATGGAGATTCATCTGGAGACAGCACAGTTCGAAGCTGCACATTTAAGCAGTTCCTCGACTGCAAGCCGATGAACTATGATGACACAGGAGGTGCAGTAGCATTTGTGCGCTGGACGGAGAAGACTGAAGCTACTTTCCGCATGAGCAAGTGTACCGCGGATCAACAAGTCACCTTTGCTACCTTGTTGTTTGTCGATGAAGCTCTGACTTGGTGGAATTTGCAAGCCCAAACCTTGCTCAATAATGCCGCGTATGGTCTAACCTGGGAGGAACTGAAGGAAAGGATGAGGGAGAAGTATTGCTCTCGTGCTGAACTCCAAAGACTGGAAACGGAGTTCTGGCACTTGACTATGGAAGGTGCTGATATTGATAGTTATACTCGAAGATTCCACGATCTGTCCAGAGTGCTTCCCTACATGGTGACTCCCGAATTCAAGCGTGTTGAACGCTACATTTGGGGGCTGGCCTCAGAGTTTCGTGGCATGGTGACGTCAGCCAAACCACGAACAATCACCGAGGCTGTAACTCTGGCTGTCAGCCTGACCAAAGATTGTGTTCGTAAGAAGAAGTTATCGTTGAACCCAACAGAGAAGACCGAGACACATGCTGAGTCGTCCGGTGACAAGAAGAGAAAGCGTTCGAATCTGAATCAAGCAACTCGCAACAACTACAAGGGTTTCAACAACAAGAAGTGCGACCCCGAACTGCCCCAGGAGGCGAAAACTCCTGTAGACATGATTGACGCTCCTACCAAAAGGTACCTGGGCACTATGCCCTTCTGCAACCAGTGCAGGCGTCATCATGAAGGAGCTTGTCGCATTCCAAGATGTGACAAATGTGGAAAGTTGGGTCACCGCACTAAAGACTGCTGGAGTAAGAGGAACGGGAATGGAAATCGTACTGGGGCTGATGAAAGGAACAATGGTGGAAATGGAAACGGTGCTGGCAACGAGAATGGGCGAAACCAAGGATGCTTCAGAAGTGGAAGCAAAGATCATTTCATGAAGGACTGCCCAGAGAGAAACAATGCTCAGGCCCGAGCATTTGTGATTGGAGCAAGGGACGCACGCGAGGACCCTAATGTGGTCAACGGTACGTTCCTCATTAACAATCACTTTGCATCCATATTATTCGACACTGGCGCCGATTATAGCTTCATGTCTGTGGAATTTAAACGCATACTTGGAATAGAATCTAGTAGATTAGAAATTCCTTATTCCATAGAACTAGCCAATGGTAAACTTGTTGAATCGGGCGAAGTTGTTAGAGGCTGCACGCTAGAACTTGGTGAACGAAGATTTAGCATCGACCTCTTACCTATTCAATTAGGTAGCTTCGATGTAGTGGTTGGGATGGACTGGTTGTCCAAGAACAAAGCTGAAGTTATTTGTCATGAGAAAATCATTCGCATCCCTTTAGCGAATGGTGAAACTCTCATCGTGCATGGAGAAAGACGAAACACGCCTCTACGAATCATCAGTTGTATGAAGGCACAGAAGTGCTTAAGGAAAGGATGTGTTGCTTTCCTAGCACACGTTGTAGATAAGAAGGCTGTGGAGCCAAAACTCGAAGACATTCCCGTGGTAAAGGAATTTCCTGATGTGTTCCCTGAAGATCTGCCAGGACTACCTCCACAACGACAAGTCGAATTCCACATAGACTTGGTTCCAGGAGCCGCTCCTATAGCCAAGGCACCCTATCGACTTGCACCATCCGAAATGCAAGAATTATCTACACAACTCCAGGAGTTGTTGGATAAAGGATTCATAAGGCCAAGCTTCTCACCTTGGGGAGCTCCAGTATTATTCGTGAAGAAGAAGGATGGATCATTACGGATGTGTATCGATTACAGGGAACTGAACAAGCTCACAATCAAGAATCGGTATCCGCTACCGAGGATTGATGACTTGTTTGATCAACTGCAAGGATCAAGCTACTATTCCAAGATCGACCTTCGATCTGGATACCATCAGCTGAGAATCCAAGATGAAAGCGTGCCAAAGACTGCATTCAGAACGAGCTATGGGCACTACGAATTTCTTGTGATGCCCTTTGGATTGACGAACGCGCCAGCGGTCTTTATGGATCTAATGAACCGCGTATGCAAACCATATCTCGATAAATTCGTGATTGTATTTATCGATGATATCCTGATTTACTCGCGAACGAAAGAAGAACATGAGCAACATCTCAGAACCATCTTGGAGCTACTGAAGAAAGAGAAACTTTATGCAAAGTTCTCGAAATGCGAATTCTGGATTCGCGAAGTTCAATTTCTTGGTCACGTGGTGAATGAGAAGGGCATTCATGTAGACTCGTCCAAGATAGAAGCAATAAAGAATTGGGAAGCTCCCAAGACCCCAACTGAAGTTCGACAATTTTTGGGCTTAGCGGGCTATTATCGGCGATTCATCGAGAATTTCTCAAAGATAGCTCAACCGCTAACGACCCTTACCCAGAAAGACAAGAAGTACGACTGGGGTCACAAACAAGAAGAAGCCTTTCAGCTACTTAGGAACAAGCTCTGCGATGCACCAATACTATCATTACCCGAAGGAACTGAAGACTTCGTGGTATACTGCGACGCCTCACGACAAGGCTTGGGTTGCGTGCTCATGCAACGCCAAAAAGTCATCGCTTATGCTTCAAGACAACTGAAGGTTCACGAGAGAAATTATACCACTCACGACCTGGAGCTGGGTGCAGTGGTATTCGCCTTGAAGATTTGGCGACATTATTTATATGGTACTCGATGTACAATCTTCACAGATCACAAAAGTTGAAGATTTGGCGACATTATTTATATGGTACTCGATGTACAATCTTCACAGATCACAAAAGCTTACAACACATACTTGATCAGAAGGAATTGAATATGCGCCAGCGACGTTGGGTCGAGCTGCTGAACGATTATGACTGTGAGATTAAGTACCATCCTGGAAAGGCAAACGTTGTAGCGGACGCGTTGAGTCGAAAAGAAAGGGTTAAGACCCTAAGGGTTCGAGCATTGGAAATGACGATTCGAACGAACCTCACTGCACGCATTCGGGATGCACAACAAGAAGCTCTTAAAGAAGAGAACCGTAAAGCTGAATACCTTCGGGGTATGCTGAAATACATGGCGCTAAATGAAGAGGGAGCCTTATACTTTAAAAAGCGTATTTGGGTTCCACTCTATGGTGGCCTGCGAGAAGTCATCCTTGATGAAGCGCACAAGTCAAGATACTCGATCCACCCAGGGTCGGACAAGATGTATCAAGACTTGAAAGAATACTATTGGTGGCCGAGACTCAAGAGCGACGTTGCTGTCTATGTTGGAAAATGCCTAACCTATGCTAAGGTTAAGGCAGAATATCAGAAACCGTCCGGCCTACTACAACAACCAGAGATCCCCGTGTGGAAGTGGGAACAAATCTCGATGGACTTCATAACGAAATTACCCAGGACCCCGAGAGGGCACGATATGATATGGGTAATAGTTGATCGATTAACGAAGTCTGCGCATTTCCTACCAATCCGAGAGAAGGATAGCACTGGAAAGCTTGCAGAGATATACTTAAGAGAAATTGTGGCACGTCATGGAGTGCCAATCTCAATCATTTCAGACAGAGATGGACGCTTGTCTCAAGAATCTGGCAATCATTTTAGGAAGCCTTTGGATCTCAGTTAGATCTGAGCACGGCATTCCATCCGCAAACAGACGGCCAGAGCGAACGGACTATACAAACATTAGAAGATATGCTTCGCGCATGTGTCATGGATCTAGGCGGCAGCTGGGATACTCATCTACCTTTAGTTGAGTTTTCCTACAATAACAGCTATCATACGAGCATAAAAGCCGCGCCGTTCGAAGCTCTGTATGGCCGCAAATGCCGATCGCCCTTATGTTGGGCAGATGCCGGAGATAAACGTATGGTTGGTCCTGAACTTGTACAAGAGACAACCGACAAGATTGCGCAGATCCGAGAGCGCATTAAGGCGGCTCGAGAGCGACAAAAGAGCTACGCTGATCCGAATAGAAAATCGGTAGAATTCAAGGTGGGAGACAAAGTGTTGTTAAAAGTCTCACCATGGAAGGGCGTAGTCAGATTTGGAAAGCGTGGAAAGCTGAATCCACGATATATCGGACCATTGAGAATACTGAAGAGAATTGGTACCGTGGCATACAAGTTGGAGTTACCGGAAGAACTTAACGGAGTACATGATACGTTTCATGTATCCAACCTGAAGAAGAGTCCAACACAAGAAAACGTGATCATCCCGATGGATGAAGTGCATATTGATGAAGCCCTCCGATTTACAGAAAAACCCGTTGAGGTTACTGACTGGAAAGTCAACAAGACCAGGAGGAGCAGCGTAAAACTTGTCAAAGTACGTTGGAGCTCTAAGCACGGACCCGAGTACACATGGGAACGTGAAGACCAGTTCAAGAAAAAGTATCCCCACCTATTCAAGAAGACTCCAGCGAGAGTGAGTTCAGTCTGAATTTCGGGACGAAATTCTTTTAACGGGAGGAGACTGTGACAACTGGCTCAAACCGGTAATTTCCGTACACTTTAATTAGTGCTTAATGACTGCAATTATGTGCTTAATTGTCAGCCATGTCTAATTACATACTAAACAAGTGAATTCATGCATGTTGTATACTACAAAATATTGCTTTATGCATAAACGAGAGCGTTGCGTCAAAAATACTAAGTAAACTCACCGGTAAGACACTATGTGTCAACGGAACTGCAGAAAGCAGCCAGACAATAAAAATTGGAGCCTAGGTGTAGGTCCGACAGCAAGAATGCATTAAAACCCAAGAGTACATACAAGGGTTTAATATATATACAGTACGAAAGCAAAAATAAGCACTAAAAAGCACCCGGAACGCACTTTAAGTGCAGAATTCATAAAATTCAGCAATAAATCAGCATCTAGACATATAAATATTATGCAGAAATGTCGTTTTATTATCCAGAATATTTCCCTAAGTATTGGGAATCGATAGTGTTATAAAAAGATACTTATAAGACACTAAAAAGTGTAATTTAGCACTTTAACGAATCGGTATGTAACCGAACAACCGGATATTACCCGGAACACCAAAATAATGTTAGAAGCATTATTTTTATTTTTCTAAGCTAGTTAGGGTCCCCGAATACCCTAACACGCTATATATTACATGACACACTTAAACCACTAATTATTCCACTTACTTTCCAACTAAGTATAGAAACCAAACATTGAAATGGAACTTATACCCCCCCCCCCCCTAGCATGGACGGTTGGACAAGAATCCTTCATGGGGGATTTCTTTCTATTATAAAATTAGATATGCTAGATTATGTCTTGGAATATTCCAACATAATATACCATGAATGTGATGGACCTTTATTTAAACCACAAAATAATAACCTTTCATCATTTACCTCCTAACTCACCCAAAGCACTTCTCCTCCCTCCCCTTGGCTACGGCTTCAACATCACCCACCCACACTTTCATTTTCAATCCATTCCTTCAAGATCCAAGCACTCTACAAGGTGTCTTAAGCATATTTAGGAGGCTTGGTGCACTCGGAGTTTGAAGGACCTCTTTATCTTGCTTTTATCCACGCGTTTTTCGTCTAGATTCTTCCCTAGCCTTGAGCTAGTGGTATGTTGCTAAAATCACCTTCTTAAACTATTTTAAAGTGGTTAATACGATATATGATGATTAAAACTCGAAATCCTACAAGATGATACTTTAAAGTCTACTAAAGATGCTATAAGTGTTGGATAAAAGCTCATATGTTGTGTAAATCTTGTAGTATTTGATTTGTGTGATTATTTGGACCCGATCTATGTTGTGGTAGCTCGGATCATCATTTAACCCGGTTTAGTCATAATCTTGGATTATGACATAAAGCTTGTTTAAGAGTAACAAAGGTTAAATGATGAAACTCTACCACACACGAGTCATGAACTTGTGTAAAAGCGATTTAACTTGTGAAATAGTGTTTAACACTAGTAGATCTACGTATCTACAAGCGGTACCTTCAAAGGACCAAGTGTCCAAGAAATCATTTTTCTAAAGCCGGATCTTACATGAAAAGGAATAATTTTAGCAAACACACGAGTGAGTAAACACTTGTGTAATACAAAGTTCGACAAAATAACTATTTTGTAAATGTTGACCGGAAGTTGTAAAGATGTAACTTCTTTAAAAACGGGACTTTCAAGAAACGAAGTTGATCTATACAAAGATCCACTAAAAATAATGGAAGAATACTACCTATTTTGGGAAAAACCACAAGTTCATGTATTTCTGCGATTATATCTATTTTAACTAGTTGCATATTGTTTATTGTTGATTGACGAGATTGTTGACGTTTTAAAAGAAAATAAACACATGTTTTGAAAACATGGGAAACCTCCATTTTTAGGGGAAACTCTGTCAAAATTTTCATAAATTTTGACACTTAGAAAAATATAAGTTTTTGAGAAACCTATTCCCTAAAAATGTGCTTAAAAGTATTACCAAGGTTTCCCTAATTTTTGGTGATAAGAAATGAGGATTTCTTCAAGAATAAAAATGGACATAAGTATGTATATTTTTGAGGGAAAAATATATATTATTTTATCACCAACTTATGTGCTAAGTGTATATAGTATGTGTTATACGTACTAGTGTATTAAGACTTAAAAATACACTAAATACTCGTGAGGAGTATAAACATAAAAATACACATACAAGATACATAATTCGGGTGCGAAGTGCAAAACACAAAAGACTTATATTTATTTTAGAGGAAATAATATAAGTAAGATACGTAGTTAAAAATATGAAATATTTTTAACACAACAATACAAATACAAAAGAGAGTGACTGTACTTGTGCGACGCAAGTCTAGTGACTAACATTAAGAAAACGCGTATAGGTTACGACGTTAATTAAGCAAATCCGGTGAAGTTTACGACGCACAGGAACGCAAAGTTGTGAGTTCATGCTCCCCCTTTTCTTTTAACTGTTTTCAGTTTTATAACTTCGGGGGTGAAATACATGTTACAAATATTACAATGTTTACAAATGGTATGATGGATACAAGAATGATACGAGAAATCGTGTCACGAATAGGGTAACATAAGCACCATTAATCGTGTACATACTTAGACCGCAGAACAAAAGGTTAGATCTAATGGGTTCCGGGCAGCCCCACTGTTGGCCACTTTGATACCAAGCAGTGTTTTTGTGTCTCAGTCGTAAATCGACTACAGAAAAATGCCTATGGTTTGGTGACTTCCTATGTCGTGTCACATGTTAATGGCTTTGCAACCCATTAACACATGATACATACAGAAATATTTGACTTATACATGAGTACGTGGTGTACACAAAAGACTTGATTTATACAAAAGACAAATTATGTTTTCATACAAAGTATACAAACGTGAAATACAAAAACTGCATGAATTCACACCAACTTTATGTTGACGTTTTTCCAAAACTCACATGTATTTCAGGTAACTAGGATGGATGTGCGCGTGGTCTTACTCATGCTCGTGGATGTCGCTTTGTCTATCTTTAAATAAAGTTGTGACTTTTAAGACAATATGTTGTCTCGTGTTGTAAACACTTGACATATGTTTTCAGTAATGTAATATTTGAAGATATTTTTGAGCATGTAGTATGTTTACTCTTCGTATGCAATGAGAACCTTTCATGATCACACCTCGTGCTTCCGCCGCAGAAAGGGGTGTGACACCCCTGTTCCTCAGGCATAGGTGCAACCTGTTGCACCTCAACAAGCTGCTCCAACAGTGGCACAACCAGATCAGCAAAGCTTTTTCACACAAGACTTTGTTGATTGGAGCAGCATGCCTGATGAACTTGGTGATGAAAATTTTGCTCTCTATGCTTCTAGTGATACTTTTGATAATGAATTTTGTTTGATGGCATTAGAGTCAATACCAGAAGGGGTAGAAACTGAAGGTGAACAGCTAAGTGCTGAAACAGTGGATGAAGTTGCTGAAGCAGTGGTTACTGCAGTTGCTGGTGAACTACTGCTGGAAGAAAATTCAGAAACCCTGATTGAACCACTGTCTGAACCTTGGTCCAAAGAAGACAAAGTGAAAGAAGAGTTGAAGAAAGCTGGTGAGGTAGAAGGGAGAGCTGATGAAGAAGGTGATCATCAATGTAATTGTGCCATGTTGGCTGCTGCCAAGGTAACACCTCAAGTTCTTGAAAAACTGTGTTCAGACAAATGTATTATTGCATTTGCTAACATTAAAGAGGGAAATGAAAACCTTAGGGATAAAATATTGTCTGATGAAGTCAAATTTGAAAAGTCATTAAAAGAACTTAGAAACAAATTGGCTGAAAAAGATAAAGTGATCAGCAGTCTCAAAGAAGAGCAGAGCATAACCAAAACTCAACTCCAAACTATAGTAGAAAAATACCAAGTTTGCAAAAAGGAGTTGGAGTCCACCCAGATCACTTGTGAAAAATGGGTGGAATCTTGCAAAGGTTATGAGGTCATGCTTGAAAAACAGATTAAGAGCAATGTAAAATTTGGTGTTGGTTTTAGAAAACATGATGAAATTGAAAATAATGCTCCTAAAGAATCTATTCAATCCATTGTTGAAGTTATTCCCACAAACAAGGATGGCCAAGAGGTTAAGATAACTGACAAACTTGGTAACAAGATCACTCTGGAAAGATCTGTGGGATCCTCAACCTTTGAGGAAATTGAGAAATACCAATTCAAACCCACATGGTCTGATGAGTGTGACATCCTGGAAAACTTCAAACCAATGGATTTCACAACCACTGATGGTGTAAAAGCTCCAAAAGCAAAGGTCATTCCTCTTAAAGATATCCCAACAGTGGTTCAAAACTCTGTTGCAAAGGAATCTGAGAAGAGGAAGAAAAGAGAAAAGATCAAAAACCTGTTTTGTGATTTTTGTGAAAAGAAGAATCATCTGACAAAAGATTGTTTTCATCTAAAAGCTTATGATCTAAACAAAACAAGTGTCACTGTTACTGCTGAAAGCTGCACCATCTGTGGTAAAAATAACCACAAAACTAAGGAATGTGTGTATCTCAAAAACTTTGATGAGAAAAAGAAGGAGTACACAGCAAAAACATCCTTAAGTTCATCAGCATCATCTATCAAATTCACCAAGAAACAACCACTGTTTGTCCTAGTCCAAACAGCTGTCACAAAACAGCTGAACCAAACATCTGTTCAAAGAGATGTTCAAGTGACTGATGCACCTCCTGCCAATCAATTCAGGAGAGGTAAAGGACAACAATCATACCAAAGGATCCCACATGTTTATGAGGTTTACAAAAAACCCTCTAAACCCAAAGTGAACAGACATCCTTTTGGTTATCAACAGGTGATTAGCCAGGACCCCCAACAGTGGTTAGAGAAAAACATTCCCAAAAATGTTCAAACCCCTGAGCTAACCACTGTCCATGCATCTGCTTCCATCCCAGACACTGTTGAGACCCCATCCAAAGCCTTATTGGCTTTGGAGACCTTTATGAACTAATCCTTTTACTTCATGTGCAGGGAGCTTCTGCATGCTTAGATAGTCTTTGGTATGTAGATAGTGGAGGCTCCAGGCGCATGACAGGATGTAAAGCCCTTCTTCAAGATTTCAAAATCCATGGAGGGGGTGATATATCCTTTGGTAATAATAGTAAAGGGAAAGTTCTGGGGTCTGGTTCAGTGAAGTCTGGTAATGTAAAATTTGAAAATGTCAATCCTATAGACAATCTAAAATTCAACCTCCTAAGTGTGTCACAGATGAGTGATAAAGGGTTTGGCTCATTCTTCACAAAGGATTGTTGTTGGATTGTTGGACCAGAAATGGTTGATAAGATTGAAGCAATAATCAACAAAGGCACAACTAAACTTGTTGCTCAAAGAAGTGGCAATGTTTATGTTGTTGATATGTCAAAAGAGTGCCCCAGAGCTGATGCCTGTCTGTTCTCAGCTGCTTCAAGCAAAGAGACAGAACTATGGCACAGGAGATTGGGGCACACAAATCTTAAGACAATCACTGCCATTTCAAAACAGGGACTGGTAAGGGGTTTACCTCAAAAACTGTTCTCCTGTCCTAAGCATTGTGTTTCCTGTCTAAAAGGAAAACAACATAAAAGCTCCTACAAATCAATTGATGAGTCCAAAACAACCAAATGTTTGCAAATGCTTCATATGGATTTGTTTGGCCCAGTTAAAGTTATGAGTCTAAAGAAAAAGAGATATTGTTTGGTTATTGTTGATGACTTTTCTAGGTTTACATGGACTTACTTTTTACACTCAAAAGATGAGACTGCAGGCATTCTGCAAGACTTTGTGAAACAGGTTGAAAAGCAGTGTGACCTTCCAGTGAAAATCTTTAGAAGTGACAATGGCACAGAGTTCAGGAATAAGGAGTTGGATGATTTCTGTGTGTCAAAAGGAATTGTGAGGCAATACAGCATTCCAAGAACACCAGAACAAAATGGGGTTGTTGAAAGAAAGAATAGAACTTTGATTGAGGCTGCCAGAACCATGCTTGCAGATTCAGGTTTGCCTTTAACTTTTTGGGCAGAGGCAGTAAATACTGCTTGCTATGTCCAAAACAGAGTTTTGATCAATCCCAGGCATCAAAAGACTGCCTATGAACTGCTGATGCGTGTGAAGTGTGTATATATTTTAGGTGTATATTTTAAGCCCTTTTTACACTTTTTAGCCAAGTTTTAAATTTATAAACACGATATTCACTAACACTAAACACACATATGGGCAAGTGCACCCATCGTGGATGTAGTATAGTGTTGGTAAGATACCGAGGTCGTCCAAGGACACAAGAGCTTTTAGTACCGGTTTATCCTCAACGTCTAATCAAATCAAAATGTTAGAAAAAGGTTTTTAAACTAGGAAAATAAAACTAACTAAAATACTGAAAAGTAAAATAAAAGTAAAAACAGATAGACAAGATGAATCACTTGGATCCGACTCATGTGTAGTGTAACCTTTGATTATTTTCGCACTTTTGCACTTGTTTAAGAGATTATCTTAGTTATTGTAGTAGGCCCCTCTTTTGAAGGTGACGTTACTCTCAACCCAGTAGTTTGAGTCAGCAAGAATACAATCCTAAAGGGTCAGATTATTGAAAGATAATTAATTAAGTTATTAATGCATAATGTGGTAGCGCCTCTTTTGAAGGCGACGTTACCCTCGGCTAAGTAGTCTGAGTCAGCAGGGATACAGTCCTAAGTAGCCGGATTAAAGTTTTAATAGTAGTTTAACTTATGAGGGGATCAAAGAGTTTTGACCCCCGCCATCCAATACCGTTGGGTATTGAAGGAGGTCCTACTAAATTTGACCCAGGTCCTTTGCAGGATCTATACACTGAACAATGGCAAGACTCTTACCAAACCGTTCCCTTAACCCCCGACCAGGTAGCCAACATACCTCCATATAGACCGTGGAGATATGAATGGTGAAAATCTTTTATTTTATATAGACAGTAAAATAATGCCAAGACACCATGGACAAACGATAAGGAAGAATCACCTTCAACATAAGAAACTAGTAATTAAAGTCATTAATGCAAAACCAATTAAAAAGTGCAAAAGATTAAAAATAAAAAGTATTACACTAAACACTGGTCTTCACCAAGTGATGTAAGAGACTTAGGCAAACATGGCCTTTGATTGTCAAGAACTCTTACGATCAATCTTGGATCCCGAGACGACTCACACACTCTATGATGGACAATGGATGATGGTGGTGGATGATGGTGTTGTGATGGTGGTGGGTGGTGGGTGAAGTGTTAGAGAGGTGGTGTGCCAAGGGATGAGTTGCAAGAGCTCCAAGCACTCCTATTTATAGGCTGAACAGAAGCTCGGACACGGCCCCGTGTCCACTGGGCACGGCCCCGTGTCCATCCGACTCTCTCTCTTCATTAATTGCAATTCGCAATTTCATTAAATGTGTCTGCAATAATTGACCACGCCCCCGTGTCCGCTGAGCACGGCCCCGTGGTGGGTAATAGAAGCTTCTACCACTTTGTCTTTTTTGCTGACACTTGGGCACGCCCCCGTGCTCACTGAGCACGAGGCGTGTTCAGTCTTCTATCTTCTTGTTTTGCTTTGGGAAGATGTTGTCGGGAGGTCGGGCATGCCACGTTTGTTCCTTTTCTTGTATTTATGTTAGATTTAGCTGTCTTTTTGCTTATTTTGTTCATTTGAGCTCATTTAATCCTGAAAATACAAAAGGAAGACAAAAGCACACTTTTTCCAACATTAGTACTAAAAAGGGTTAGTTTTATGCCACAATTGATGTAATTTATATGTTGCATTTTGTGCACATCAAATACCCCCACACTTGAATCTTTGCTTGTCCTCAAGCAAAACTCTTTATAATGTGGCTTTTTCACTCCCAAATGGAATGGGTAGAAGAGAAGGTTTTTGGACTTGTCATAGAGTGTCAGGATTTCCAAGATTCTTTATTTAAGTTTTATTTTTATTTATTTACAATCCTATTCGTCATGATTTATTAAAAATGTTTCATAAGATAAATTACTTATTAGGGCATAACATGCCTTTTTAAAATTCCATTTATATGCAAGTTCACATACCTCACGGGGGATCACTCAACACTCGGCCGAAGGTGTATTTTTAGTGAATCACTCGAGAGCGGCATGGAACTTACTCCTACCATAGGCTTGCCAAGCAATCAATCCTCCTCCTTTTTAACTATATACCTTTGTAAATATCAAGAGGACTTTTTGGGTGAAGGGTTAGGCTTGGGCTAAAGGTGGGTGGTTGGGTTAGTGGTTAAAAAAAGGGCGAAAAGCGTAAAAAGCATCGGTTTTTTTAAAGACTTTTTATTTTTCACAATTTTATTTTTATTTTGATGAACCATTTCTTTCAAACAAGGTTAATTTTGATGAACTTGTTTGTTTGTTTGGTTTCATCAACTATTTTTTTTTTTGGAAAGTCATAAGAAAAACTGAGCTTTGTTACTAAAAGAAAGGGTTAAAATAAAAAGGTTTAGCTGGGTAAAAAGCGTGATTGTTTTGGGTTAAGAAATGAAAAGGTTTAGGCTCAAAGGGGTTAACTAGGGGGATTTTGGGTAGGTAGTAAAAAATATGAAAAATAATGGTCTAGAAAGAAAAAAGGGTTAGTCCTAATGCCTCCATCATTTACTTACTCGGGTTTAAGTTGGTAAGGACCGGGAATGCATTGTTGTGGCAAGTTCTAGAATCGTACGAACCAAGCGGCTATTCACACAAGAAACGAAAAATGAGCATTTAGTGTAAAGATATGTATTTGTATGCTCAATAAAGGCTCAAAACTCACTTTTGTGGGAATGGGTCTTTATGTGATCAAGTATATATAATCAAATTTTAACTAAGCTTGTCATGCCGTTTCATAATTTTCTTATGTTGGTTCTTTTTATCACGACGCTATCGGTTGTAAACTTGTAAAAATATAACCTTTTTAGAACTTGAAATTCCCAACTTAAACTTAGACAAGTAAAAAAAATGAAATTTTTTTTTTTGAAAAAAATTTGGGGTGATTAGCGGTTCCAATAGAGTTTTGTGTAAGGCTTGTTGATTAGGACTTGCAAGATTCAAAGTTTTAGCATCCCCCACACTTAAATTACACATTGTCCTCAATGTATCCCAAAAATAAGTTTTTAGGTTGATTGAATGTGTAAAAGGGTGTTAAAAGCAAAATTTTATGTTACTGGCACTCTGGACACGACCCCGTGTTCAGGTGCCAGTGACAAAATTTAGTAAAGAGAAACAGAAGCCTGGACACGGGGGCGTGTTCGGTGAACACGACCCATGTCCAGTTACCTGAACTGGGAGTTTTCTGCAGATTGTGCAGCATGGGGCCGTGTTGGGTGGACACGGCCCGTGCTGAACTTGCTGTAATGAAGAAATTTTTGTCGGATGGCCCTGTTTTCGTGCATGGGGTGATGTTTCTCGTTTCCCTTGTTATCCCTAACCATCCCGAGTGTTTTTTATTCCTGAAAATTAAAATTAAACTAAAGATTAATCTAAGCTAAACTAAGGATAGTTCTGCGGAATGCCTCCGTGGCGCCCCACGTTTATAAGGGTCCTTGGCTAGACCCAAAGTGAGGTCATATATTTTCCGAGCGGGATGTTTTGCATCCCATGTTGCACCGTCGGAGAGCATCATCCAAACTCGAATCAATGACCTTCATGTAATTGACCGTGTCATCGTCCTCTACTCTCTTCCAAACTCCAAACTTCACTTCCTTATCCCCAAACTTCAAAGTAAGTGTTCCGTCATTCATGTCTACCACTGCTTGCGCGGTGGTTAGAAATGGCCTCCCTAGTATGAGGGGGACTTCGGTGTCCTCTTCCATATCTAGTATGACAAAGTCGGCCGGGTAGACGAAATTGTCGACTTTGACCAATAGATTTTCAGCGACACCTTGCGGGTATTTGACGGATCTGTCGGCAAGTTGTATACTCATCTTGGTAGGGCTTGTTTTTCCTAGGCCGAGTTGTTTGAACATTGATGCAGGCATGAGGTTAATGCTAGCCCCAAGGTCGGCTAGTGCATTACGAACGGGGGATTCCCCGATCGAGCAAGGAATTGTGAAGCTTCCAGGATCAATCTTCTTTTGTGGGAGTTTGTTGAGTACGAGGGTGGAGCATTCTTCGCCTAAGTTAACTAATTGCAATGATTCAATTTTCCTTTTATGAGTGAGGAAGTCCCTCATGAATTTTGAGTATTTAGGCATTTGAGTTAGGACTTCGATAAAAGGAATATTAACATGCAATTGTTTTAGTAGATTTTCGAATTTTGCGAATTGCTCATTGGTCTTTTGACGAATTAACCTACCGGGGTATGGAACCGGAGGAGCCTTTGTAGGCTCTTGAATTAGATGAGAAGCCTTCTTTTGTTGGGGCGGTGTTGTGCTTCCCTTAGTTGGCGGCGATGGAGCTTCTTCGGAACCCACGGTACGGTTTCTTATTGTTATGAGATGGACTTGTGCTTTTGGGTTTGTTTCGGTATTACTTGGTAACACGCCTTGTGGTCTCTCGGAGAAATTTTGAGCTAATTGATTTATTTGTTTTTCAATGTTTTGTATACTAGCTTGTTGATTTCTAAAATTCGATTCCAATTGTTGAAATCGATCCGAGTTTTTCTTTTCAGTGTCGGAGATGAGGCGAGATACAGTATCTTCAAGCCTTTCTCGTCCACCTTGTTGTTGCTGGAAATTTTGTGACTCATTTCTTGGTTGTTGAAAGTTTGTTCGTTGGTTTAGGTTTTGTTGGTTACTACTATTGCCGGGTTCTCTCCAACCAAGGTTAGGGTGGTTACGCCATCCTTGGTTGTAAGTACCCGTTGGAGGACCCGACGTCCTAGGTCTATTATCAATGTAGTTTACCGACTCTGGTTGATCATCTGTTTCTTTCATATAACTCCAATTTTCATGTGGCCGACCACACCCTTCACAAGCTATAACCGAGACCGTTTTTGTCATTCCTAACTTTTTGATTTTTGAAGAAAGGGCCTCGATTTGGGCTTGTAAAGAAGTGCTTTCATCAACCTTATGGGTGCCCGGGGCAATAGATTTATTGCCTCGGGGAGTGTGCCACTGAAAATTGGTTTGAGCAATTTCCTCAATTTGATTGTATATTTCATGTGGGCGGCGATTACCTAAAAGTCCCCCGGAGCTAGAGTCAAGTGTTTGTCTTGTGTGTGGCAACAACCCATTGTAGAAAGTGGATACTTGTTGCCATACCGCAAGACCGTGATGAGGACACTTTCGCAATAGCTCCTTGAACCTTTCCCAAGTTTCATATAAGGATTCCCCATCCTCTTGTGAATATGTATTAATTTCAGTCATTAATTTAGCCGTTTTAGCGGGAGGGAAATACTTATATAGAAACTTTTGGGCTAGTTCATCCCAGGTGTTTACCGAACCAACTGGGAGGGTGTTGAGCCAAGCTTTTGCTCGGTCTTTTAGTGAAAATGGAAACATTCGAAGGCGGATGGCGTCATTTGATGCTCCATTGATCCGAAAGGTATCACATATTTCTAAGAAATTAGTAATATGTAGATGGGGATCCTCGTCCGCAAGCCCATGGAAGGTTGCGGAGTTTTGAAGCATCTGTATCAAATGTGTCCGAAGTTCGAAGTTGTTAGCTTCAACATTCAGTGCATTGATAGCAGCGCCGAGTTTACCCACGGTGGGTCGTAGGTAATCCATGAGGGTACGTTGGTCCGCCATTGGAAGTGGGTCCCCCGAAACCTTCTCTTGGTTTTTAGCTTTAAGTCTTTTTCTGAGAAAGCGTTCAGGTTCTTCTAGAGGTTCTTTTATGTCTCTACTAGAACTGGAGCTCATACACTACGTAGAAAGTTCAGATGTGGTGTCTGGTTCCAAGTCCTGCAATAAAAACAGAAAAGAATGTTGGTCAGGAAGTTCACCACGGCCCCGTGCTCAGTGAACACGGCCCGTGGTCGGAGATACAGCGATTGTTTTCCGGATCCCTGTTACTGGAAAGTTGGACACGGCCCCGTGTTGCACTGACACGGCCCCGTGCTCAGCTCTCTGTAACTCGGAAAATAAAAACTGCCAGTGACACTGCTGTGCACGGCCCGTGTCCGACCAGGCACGGCCCGTGCTAAGCTCTGCAGAAGCTGAAAAATTAAGAAAATCCTAAAAAAATAAAAATAAAATAGAAAAAATAATTAGGCCGCTGATTCCTAACTTTCTTAAAATCCTTGTGTCCCCGGCAACAGCGCCAAAAACTTAATGCGTGTGAAGTGTGTATATATTTTAGGTGTATATTTTAAGCCCTTTTACACTTTTTAGCCAAGTTTTAAATTTATAAACACGATATTCACTAACACTAAACACACATATGGGCAAGTGCACCCATCGTGGACGTAGTATAGTGTTGGTAAGATACCGAGGTCATCCAAGAACACAAGAGCTTTTAGTACCGGTTTATCCTCAACGTCTAATCAAATCAAAATGTTAGAAAAAGGTTTTTAAACTAGGAAAATAAAACTAACTAAAATGCTGAAAAGTAAAATAAAAGTAAAAACAGATAGACAAGATGAATCACTTGGATCCGACTCGTGTGTAGTGTAACCTTTGATTATTTTCGCACTTTTACACTTGTTTAAGAGATTATCTTAGTTATTGTAGTAGGCCCCTCTTTTGAAGGTGACATTACCCTCAACCCAGTAGTTTGAGTCAGCAAGGATACAATCCTAAAGGGTCGGATTATTGAAAGATAATTAATTAAGTTATTAATGCATAATGTGGTAGGCCCCTCTTTTGAAGGCGACGTTACCCTCGGCTAAATAGTCTGAGTCAGCAGGGATACAGTCCTAAGTAGCCGGATTAAAGTTTTAATAGTAGTTTAACTTATGATGGGATCAAAGAGTTTGGACCCCCGCCATCCAATACCGTTGGGTATTGAAGGAGGTCCTACTAAATTTGACCCAGGTCCTTTGCAAGATCTATACACTGAACAATGGCAAGACTCTTACCAAACTGTTCCCTTAACCCCTGACCAGGTAGCCAACATACCTCCATATAGACTGTGGAGATATGAATGGTGAAAATCTTTTATTTTATATAGACAGTAAAATAATGCCAAGACACCACGGACAAACGATAAGGAAGAATCACCTTCAACATAAGAAACTAGTAATTAAAGTCATTAATACAAAACCAATTAAAAAGTGCAAAAGATTAAAAATAAAAAGTATTACACTAAACACTAGTCTTCACCAAGTGATGTAAGAGACTTAGGCAAACATGGCCTTTTGATTGTCAAGAACTCTTACAATCAATCTTGGATCCCGAGACGACTCACACACTCTATGATGGACAATGGATGATGGTGGTGGATGATGGTGTTGTGATGGTGGTGGGTGGTGGGTGAAGTGTGAGAGAGGTGGTGTGCCAAGGGATGAGTTGCAAGAGCTCCAAGCACTCCTATTTATAGGCTGAACAGAAGCTCGGGCACGGCCCCGTGTCCACTGGGCACGGCCCCGTGTCCATCCGACTCTCTCTCTTCATTAATTGCAATTCGCAATTTCATTAAATGCGTCTGCAACAGTTGACCACGCCCCTGTGTCCGCTGAGCACGGCCCCGTGGTGGGCAATAGAAGCTTCTACCACTTTGTCTTTTCTGCTGACACTTGGGCACGCCCCCGTGCTCACTGAGCACGGGGCGTGTTCAGTCTTCTGTCTTCTTGTTTTGCTTTGGGAAGATGCTCTCGGGAGGTCGGGCATGCCACGTTTGTTGTGACAACTCGAATTTCCGACATTCTTTATTCGCATTTGATGCACGTTGACTTTGACTTTATAGTTGTGATTGCATGGTTATGTGTGATTGTATAACATGTGTACTGTTTGTAAAACTTAAACTGTTAAACTATAAAAGAACCCGACGAAACACAAGTGAGATTCGCCAAGATCGATCTCGACGAAACAGGTCAGTTTCGCCAACAACCCTCTCGACGAAACAGGCTGTTTCGCCGAGCCCAGATCCACCGAAGCCCAGTTCGGGCCCAACACGTTATTTTGAGTCTTAAAACGTGAAACATCATCAGTTTTACACCTGCTATCATCACAACCGAAACCCTAGAGTCTCTCCTTCTCTGTTGACGGCGATCTAGCATTCCCGAAGCCTCGAATCGATCAAGTTATTATCTCATTCTTCGTGGTTAGTGTTTAAGCTATGCGTGCTGTTTGATTTATATCCATTGCTAACTGTTTTGCTTGAAAACGATAAGGCTTGACGTTATATAACGTTTACACTCGTGTTACTTGATGAATTGATATTGCTTGAACATATAATATGGATTTCGATTCTTGTGTTATGAGATTTATGATTCAATTGCTGTTGATGATTGTTGCTGAATGGGAAAGGCCAGCATAGAGGATTTAGGGTTAGCACATGATTATGATATACAATGTTATGTGATGTATGATAACCGATGATTTCTGTATGAGGATTAGAATGTTTTCTGTGTTGTTGATGATTGATGATATTGATGACGGCTGTTAGAATGATTAGGGTTTCTGTGATTTCGTAACTGAACTGTTCGACGAAACAGAACTCTCGGCGAAACAGAATGTGTTTCGCCAAGGACAATCGACGAATTAGAATTCTGATTCGCCAACTAAGACCACGACGAAACAGAACTTGTTTCGCCAAATGTGTGTTTCGCCAACTTATGTGTTTCGTCAATATCTGTGTTTCGCCAACATGTGTGTTTCGCCGAATAGCTGATCTGTGCAGGAACTTGGGTTAATTCTGTTAAGCATTAACTGGAATATTTAACTGCTGTTAAGTGTAACCATCTTGTATATGATTGTGATTACGTGCTACATGTTTATACGTGAACAAATTGAACACAAACTAATTTCACATACGTGCCTACTTTAGGACGCGATTGATTACTTGTGAGCATACACTTAGCAAACCGAGCAAACCAAGGTGAGTTCACACCCTTACTAAGGCATGGGATTCCCAGGGTTTGGGGAATGGGATGGAAGGAATAAGGTTGAATAGATTCGTACATACACTGATACTAGACTACCATAATACTATCCTCGGTTGTGAAGGATACTCACGTAAAACCTACGTGAACTTATACTCAATACTATCCTCGGTTGTGAAGGATACTCACGTAAAACCTACGTGAACTTATACTCAATACTATCCTCGGTTGTGAAGGATACTCACGTAAAACCTACGTGAACTTATACTCTACTATCCTCGGTTGTGAAGGATACTCACGTAAAACCTACGTGAACTTATACTCAATACTATCCTCGGTTGTGAAGGATACTCACGTAAAACCTACGTGAACTTATACTCAATACTATCCTCGGTTGTGAAGGATACTCACGTAAAACCTACGTGAACTTATACTCAATACTATCCTCGGTTGTGAAGGATACTCACGTAAAACCTACGTGAACTTATACTCAATACTGTCCTCGGTTGTGAAGGACACTTACGTAAAGCCTACGTAAACTATGTACGTACCACTGTTCTCGGTTGTGAAGAACACTTATGGTTACAAATAGTCTAGTGTATATGCAACATGGGAAGCCCCCACTAATAGAACATACGATCGGCCTAGTAGCGCCACATGTTACGAAACAAACTTACTATTACGAACTTATTTACTGTGAACTCGCTCAACTAGTTGTTGATTCTCTGTTACATGCCTTGCAGGACCTTAGGTACATATGGAGCTTGCACAGGAAGGAGCAGGTCGTTGTGGGATACGGATCGTAGACGATATTTGAACTTATAACTTATTTTGGGTTTTCATTATTATGCTTCCGCTACTTAAACAATGTTTGGTTATGAACATCAGTCATGTCAAGATGAATTACCTTTTCCTACTTTTACACTTAAATACTATGTTTGATATGATTGGTGGCTTGATCCTGGTCATGTCACGCCTCCAAGCGGTGGTACTCCGCGGGTGGATTTTGGGGGTGTGACAGATTGGTATCAGAGCCATTGGTTATAGAGAACTCGGTTTTAATAAGGGGAAAACGATTTTTGTTAAAACCAGACTATAACCAGAACAGTGCTCTCAACGATCCACAACGACGCTTCGCTCCACGTGCAAGGCTCAACATCATAGGTACTACTATTCATGTTACCTTACCTACTTGCTAGAATTACATAGAACTTTGCTCGCGGTATGCCTAGATTACAGAACTTACTATACGTTATTGCTTGAGAATACTTGTGTGCTCACTCTCTTCGCACTATTCGCGAACCTCTCACCCACATGTTCTCCTTGATGTCAAGATCATGAGTGGACGCGTTAACCTAACTCAAGCCCGGTTGGCGGCTTCGATCACTGAACAAGTTACTGCAGCACTCGCAGCTGCCCAAGCAGGAGGTGTAACCTGCCATCACCACTTACTCTAGGATCTTTAGATCCTACTCTCGTAACTCAACACTTGTGCTTAATTTTGATTACTCTTACGCACACGACAAGTCAACACGCTCAGCCACCTGCGTGCACATACAAGACTTTTATGGACTGTCGTCCTACTACTTTCAGCGACACTGAAGGAGCTGTTGGACTCCTCAATTAGTTCGAGGAACTCGAATCGGTCTTCGAGTGTGTGAATGACCCGAGGCTCGTAAGGTGGAATATGCCACTGATACTCTCGAAGGCACTGCGTTAACTTGGTGGAACGCGCAAGTTCAGATGCTGGGGCTGGCGGCTGCTAATGCCACCCCATGGAATGATTTTAAGGAACCTATCAAACGTGAATACAGTAGTTATGATGCCATCCACAAGTTGGAAGTGGAGTCCTTTTACATGAAGATGACGGGGTCAGAGATAGAAGCGTGCACGATAACGATCCAACAAACTGGCAATTTTGTGTCCAACTATGGTGGATCCTCCCATAAAGAGCTTTGAGCTGTACCTCAAAGGCTTAGTACCAGAAATTCAAAGTCATGTGACGACTGCTAATCTTGCTACTATTCAAGATGTTACTCATCTTGCTCATCGTCTCACAGACCAGGCAGTGGAACAGAACAAGCTGTCTAGACGTATTGGTGCTACTGCTACTACTTCTGCTATTCCCAGTGACAATAAATGAAAGTGGGATGGAACCTCTAGCAAGGGTTCGACTACGATTCTGTCCCAGGCACAGCAGTCAAAGATCGATGACAACCAAAGTCCTGGTCAGCAACCTTTTAGCAGTCAATGGCAGGGTGGATACAGGGGAAACCACCCTAAGTGCAAACGATGTAACTTGCACCACAGCGGGCAGTGCAACCGAAATCATTGTCAATGATGCGACAAGCTTGGTCATGGAGTCAAGGATGGTAGAAACTCACGTCCTGCAAGCCAGAACCAACAACAACAGATACAAGATCTATAGAATCGGCAGCAACAGCAGGGTAACAAGGGATGTTATCAGTGTGGTGCTGAAAGTCACTTCAAGAGACACTGCCCACGGTTGAACCAGAACCAGAATTAGAACCACAACCAAGGAAACGGGAACTAGGGAAGACAACAACGGGGGGTAATAACGACGGCAATGGTGCCAGGGGTCGAGTGTTCGTGTTTAGTCAGGGTGATACTAGGAATGACCCCAAAGTTGTGATGGTTTCGACATCGACATTGGTATGGATTGGTTACCTCAACACCGAGCAGAGACTCTTTGCAAAGGAAAGATCATTCGTATTCCCCGTTCTGGTAAAGAACCTCTCGAAGTTCAAGGCGACAAGAGTGGTGTCGTGAGTGGCATCATTTCTTTCTTGAAGGCTCAGAAGTGTTTACGAAAGGGCCACGCAGCTGTTTTAGCACTCGTTACGAATACATCGAAGAAAGAGAAAAAGATTGAGGATATTCCTGTAGTACGCGATTTTTCCTCAAGTGTTTCCTGAAGAGTTACCTGGGTTACCGCCTCATCGTCAGGTCGAATTTCAGATCGAGCTCGCTCCAGGAGCAGCACCCATAGCTCGAGCACCTTATCGTTTAGCTCCAACTGAATTGGAAGAACTGTCAAAGCAGCTACAAGAACTCTTGGAAAAGGGTTTTATACGTCCTAGCTCTTCGCCTTGGGGAGCTCCAGTGTTATTCGTAAGGAAGAAAGACGGTACGTTCAGGGTGTGTATAGACTACCGTGAACTCAACAAGGTGACGATCAAGAATCGTTATCCTCTTCCGCGCATAGATGATTTATTCGACCAGCTGCAAGGGTCGAGCTACTACTCCAAGATAGACTTAAGGTCAGGGTACCATCAGCTGAGAGTCCGGGATGAGGACGTCTCCAAAACAGCATTTAGAACTCGCTACGGCCACTACGAGTTTATGGTCATGCCATTCGGGCTAACGAACGCGCCTACGGTTTTCATGGATCTTATGAACAGGGTGTGCAAACCCTATCTTGACAAGTTTGTCATTGTCTTCATCGACGACATCCTGATTTATTCAAAGAGTCAGGAGGAACACGAGCAGCACTTACGACTTATTTTGGAACTTCTTCGAACGGAACAGCTATACGCTAAGTTTTCAAAATGCGACTTCTGGCTTCGTGAAGTCCACTTCTTAGGCCACGTGGTAAACCAGGATGGGATTCATGTCGATCCATCCAAGGTGGATTCGATCAAGAACTGGCCTGCACCTCGCACACCAACTGAAATACGCCAATTCTTGGGTTTGGCGGGTTACTACAGACGGTTCATCAAAAACTTCTCAAAGATTGCACAGCCGTTTACACTACTGACACAGAAAGGTGTTGTTTACCGTTGGGGTAATACACAGGAATCAACGTTTCAGCACTTAAAGGATAGACTCTGTAGCGCACCTATCCTCTCTTTGCCTGAAGGCACGGACGATTTTGTAGTCTATTGTGATGCATCTCTCCAGGGTCTTGGATGTATGTTGATGCAACGGGATAAAGTTATTGCTTATGCTTCGCGCCAACTTAAGATTCACGAAACGGAATTACACTACACACGATTTAGAACTGGGAGCGGTTGTTTTTGCACTTAAGATATGGCGACACTACTTGTACGGTACCAAATGTGCTATCTACACTGACCACAGAAGCCTCGAACATATATTCAAACAGAAGGAACTGAATATGCGACAGCGACGATGGGTCGAACTGTTGAATGGCTATGAATGCTCAATCAGGTACCACCCAGGCAAAGCCAATGTTGTGGCTGACGCCCTCAGTCGAAAGGACACCGCGCCTAAGCGCGTGCGAGCTTTACAACTCACTATACAGTCTAGTCTACCTTCTCAGATACGAAATGCTCAGGTAGAAGCATTGAAACCAGACAACGTCAGGGCTGAAGCCCTACGCGGCTCAAGGCAACGCTTAGAACAGAAGGAAGATGGTGCTTACTACGTCACAGGACGCATCTGGATCCCACACTATGATGACTTACGCGAGCTGGTAATGGATGAAGCTCATAAGTCTCGCTACTCGGTACATCCAGGTTCGGATAAAATGTACCACGATATCAAAACTATATACTGGTGGCCTAGCATGAAGGCCCACATAGCCACATACGTTAGCAAATGCTTGACTTGTGCGAGAGTCAAGGCAGAATATCAGAAACCGTCAGGTCCACTTCAACAACCTGAGATACCTCAATGGAAATGGGAACAAATTTCCATGGATTTTGTTACTGGCTTACCTAGATCTCAGCGCGGAGACGATACTATTTGGGTGATCGTGGATCGACTCACAAAGTCTGCACACTTCCTGGCTACCAAAGAAACAGACAAGTTCTCTACACTAGCAGACATCTACTTGAAAGAAGTGGTCTCAAGGCACGGGGTGCCAACCTTTATTATCTCTGATCGGGACGCACGATTTACTTCAGAACTATGGCAAGCAATGCACAAATCTTTTGGCTCTCGTTTAGACATGAGCACAGCTTACCACCCTCAGACGGATGGGCAGTCTGAGCGCACCATTCCAACTCTAGAAGACATGCTTCGAGCATGCGTAATTGACTTTGGCAATGGTTGGGAAAAACATCTGCCACTTGTGGAATTTTCTTACAACAACAGCTACCACACCAGCATTAAAGCTGCACCATTCGAGGCATTGTACGGGCGTAAGTGCCGGTCACCTCTCTGTTGGGCAGAGGTGGGAGATATTCAGATCACGGGTCCAGAAATGGTAGTCGATACTACAGAAAAGATTGCACAAATACGACAACGCATGGCGGCAGCTCGCGACCGTCAGAAAGCATACGCAGATAAAGACAGAAAACTACTCGAATTCCAAGTTGGGGATCGAGCGCTACTCAAAGTTTCACCCTGGAAGAGTGTTGTTCGTTTTGACAAACGCGGCAAACTTAATCCACGATACGTCGGACCTTTAGAAGTTATTGAGAAGATAGGCAGGGTAGCCTACCGATTGAACTTACCAGCTGAACTCAGTGCAGTTCACAACGTCTTTCACGTGTCGAATCTGAAGAAGTGTCTGTCAGATGAGACCCACATAGTTCCTTTTAAGGAACTCACTATCGATGAGCGGTTGCAGTTCGTCGAGGAACCAGTTGAGATCACGGACCAGGATGTTAAGGTCCTCAAGAACACGAGAATCCCTCTTGTACGAGTTCGTTGGAACTCCCGTCGCGGCCCAGAGTTCACCTGGGAGCGTGAAGATCATATGAAACTCAAGTATCCCCAGTTATTCGGAACCAATGCAACTACTACTGAGGCTGAAGCTACCAATACAGAATTTCGGGACGAAATTCCAAATCAACGGGGGGATAATGTGACACCCCAAGAAAACCAGTAATCTTCGCAAACCTGCTCGGGGAGCCGCGATACAATACAGGTAAACAACGTCACACCACTAGCTTCCTCAGTAACTGCATGCTAAATTTCGGGACGAAATTTCTTTTAAGTTGGGGATAATGTGACAACTCGAATTTCCGACATTCTTTATTCGCATTTGATGCACGTTGACTTTGACTTTATAGTTGTGATTGCATGGTTATGTGTGATTGTATAACATGTGTACTGTTTGTAAAACTTAAACTGTTAAACTATAAAAGAACCCGACGAAACACAAGTGAGATTCGCCAAGATCGATCTCGACGAAACAGGTCAGTTTCGCCAACAACCCTCTCGACGAAACAGGCTGTTTCGCCGAGCCCAGATCCACCGAAGCCCAGTTCGGGCCCAACACGTTATTTTGAGTCTTAAAACGTGAAACATCATCAGTTTTACACCTGCTATCATCACAACCGAAACCCTAGAGTCTCTCCTTCTCTGTTGACGGCGATCTAGCATTCCCGAAGCCTCGAATCGATCAAGTTATTATCTCATTCTTCGTGGTTAGTGTTTAAGCTATGCGTGCTGTTTGATTTATATCCATTGCTAACTGTTTTGCTTGAAAACGATAAGGCTTGACGTTATATAACGTTTACACTCGTGTTACTTGATGAATTGATATTGCTTGAACATATAATATGGATTTCGATTCTTGTGTTATGAGATTTATGATTCAATTGCTGTTGATGATTGTTGCTGAATGGGAAAGGCCAGCATAGAGGATTTAGGGTTAGCACATGATTATGATATACAATGTTATGTGATGTATGATAACCGATGATTTCTGTATGAGGATTAGAATGTTTTCTGTGTTGTTGATGATTGATGATATTGATGACGGCTGTTAGAATGATTAGGGTTTCTGTGATTTCGTAACTGAACTGTTCGACGAAACAGAACTCTCGGCGAAACAGAATGTGTTTCGCCAAGGACAATCGACGAATTAGAATTCTGATTCGCCAACTAAGACCACGACGAAACAGAACTTGTTTCGCCAAATGTGTGTTTCGCCAACTTATGTGTTTCGTCAATATCTGTGTTTCGCCAACATGTGTGTTTCGCCGAATAGCTGATCTGTGCAGGAACTTGGGTTAATTCTGTTAAGCATTAACTGGAATATTTAACTGCTGTTAAGTGTAACCATCTTGTATATGATTGTGATTACGTGCGACATGTTTATACGTGAACAAATTGAACACAAACTAATTTCACATACGTGCCTACTTTAGGACGCGATTGATTACTTGTGAGCATACACTTAGCAAACCGAGCAAACCAAGGTGAGTTCACACCCTTACTAAGGCATGGGATTCCCAGGGTTTGGGGAATGGGATGGAAGGAATAAGGTTGAATAGATTCGTACATACACTGATACTAGACTACCATAATACTATCCTCGGTTGTGAAGGATACTCACGTAAAACCTACGTGAACTTATACTCAATACTATCCTCGGTTGTGAAGGATACTCACGTAAAACCTACGTGAACTTATACTCAATACTATCCTCGGTTGTGAAGGATACTCACGTAAAACCTACGTGAACTTATACTCTACTATCCTCGGTTGTGAAGGATACTCACGTAAAACCTACGTGAACTTATACTCAATACTATCCTCGGTTGTGAAGGATACTCACGTAAAACCTACGTGAACTTATACTCAATACTATCCTCGGTTGTGAAGGATACTCACGTAAAACCTACGTGAACTTATACTCAATACTATCCTCGGTTGTGAAGGATACTCACGTAAAACCTACGTGAACTTATACTCAATACTGTCCTCGGTTGTGAAGGACACTTACGTAAAGCCTACGTAAACTATGTACGTACCACTGTTCTCGGTTGTGAAGAACACTTATGGTTACAAATAGTCTAGTGTATATGCAACATGGGAAGCCCCCACTAATAGAACATACGATCGGCCTAGTAGCGCCACATGTTACGAAACAAACTTACTATTACGAACTTATTTACTGTGAACTCGCTCAACTAGTTGTTGATTCTCTGTTACATGCCTTGCAGGACCTTAGGTACATATGGAGCTTGCACAGGAAGGAGCAGGTCGTTGTGGGATACGGATCGTAGACGATATTTGAACTTATAACTTATTTTGGGTTTTCATTATTATGCTTCCGCTACTTAAACAATGTTTGGTTATGAACATCAGTCATGTCAAGATGAATTACCTTTTCCTACTTTTACACTTAAATACTATGTTTGATATGATTGGTGGCTTGATCCTGGTCATGTCACGCCTCCAAGCGGTGGTACTCCGCGGGTGGATTTTGGGGGTGTGACAGATTGGTATCAGAGCCATTGGTTATAGAGAACTCGGTTTTAATAAGGGGAAAACGATTTTTGTTAAAACCAGACTATAACCAGAACAGTGCTCTCAACGATCCACAACGACGCTTCGCTCCACGTGCAAGGCTCAACATCATAGGTACTACTATTCATGTTACCTTACCTACTTGCTAGAATTACATAGAACTTTGCTCGCGGTATGCCTAGATTACAGAACTTACTATACGTTATTGCTTGAGAATACTTGTGTGCTCACTCTCTTCGCACTATTCGCGAACCTCTCACCCACATGTTCTCCTTGATGTCAAGATCATGAGTGGACGCGTTAACCTAACTCAAGCCCGGTTGGCGGCTTCGATCACTGAACAAGTTACTGCAGCACTCGCAGCTGCCCAAGCAGGAGGTGTAACCTGCCATCACCACTTACTCTAGGATCTTTAGATCCTACTCTCGTAACTCAACACTTGTGCTTAATTTTGATTACTCTTACGCACACGACAAGTCAACACGCTCAGCCACCTGCGTGCACATACAAGACTTTTATGGACTGTCGTCCTACTACTTTCAGCGACACTGAAGGAGCTGTTGGACTCCTCAATTAGTTCGAGGAACTCGAATCGGTCTTCGAGTGTGTGAATGACCCGAGGCTCGTAAGGTGGAATATGCCACTGATACTCTCGAAGGCACTGCGTTAACTTGGTGGAACGCGCAAGTTCAGATGCTGGGGCTGGCGGCTGCTAATGCCACCCCATGGAATGATTTTAAGGAACCTATCAAACGTGAATACAGTAGTTATGATGCCATCCACAAGTTGGAAGTGGAGTCCTTTTACATGAAGATGACGGGGTCAGAGATAGAAGCGTGCACGATAACGATCCAACAAACTGGCAATTTTGTGTCCAACTATGGTGGATCCTCCCATAAAGAGCTTTGAGCTGTACCTCAAAGGCTTAGTACCAGAAATTCAAAGTCATGTGACGACTGCTAATCTTGCTACTATTCAAGATGTTACTCATCTTGCTCATCGTCT
Organism: Helianthus tuberosus; assembly: GCA_030545235.1. Lineage (NCBI taxonomy): Eukaryota > Viridiplantae > Streptophyta > Magnoliopsida > Asterales > Asteraceae > Helianthus > Helianthus tuberosus. The sequence goes on from CM060413.1 coordinate 96,403,880, forward strand.
CACAGACCAGGCAGTGGAACAGAACAAGCTGTCTAGACGTATTGGTGCTACTGCTACTACTTCTGCTATTCCCAGTGACAATAAATGAAAGTGGGATGGAACCTCTAGCAAGGGTTCGACTACGATTCTGTCCCAGGCATAGCAGTCAAAGATCGATGACAACCAAAGTCCTGGTCAGCAACCTTTTAGCAGTCAATGGCAGGGTGGATACAGGGGAAACCACCCTAAGTGCAAACGATGTAACTTGCACCACAGCGGGCAGTGCAACCGAAATCATTGTCAATGATGCGACAAGCTTGGTCATGGAGTCAAGGATGGTAGAAACTCACGTCCTGCAAGCCAGAACCAACAACAACAGATACAAGATCTATAGAATCGGCAGCAACAGCAGGGTAACAAGGGATGTTATCAGTGTGGTGCTGAAAGTCACTTCAAGAGACACTGCCCACGGTTGAACCAGAACCAGAATTAGAACCACAACCAAGGAAACGGGAACTAGGGAAGACAACAACGGGGGGTAATAACGACGGCAATGGTGCCAGGGGTCGAGTGTTCGTGTTTAGTCAGGGTGATACTAGGAATGACCCCAAAGTTGTGATGGTTTCGACATCGACATTGGTATGGATTGGTTACCTCAACACCGAGCAGAGACTCTTTGCAAAGGAAAGATCATTCGTATTCCCCGTTCTGGTAAAGAACCTCTCGAAGTTCAAGGCGACAAGAGTGGTGTCGTGAGTGGCATCATTTCTTTCTTGAAGGCTCAGAAGTGTTTACGAAAGGGCCACGCAGCTGTTTTAGCACTCGTTACGAATACATCGAAGAAAGAGAAAAAGATTGAGGATATTCCTGTAGTACGCGATTTTTCCTCAAGTGTTTCCTGAAGAGTTACCTGGGTTACCGCCTCATCGTCAGGTCGAATTTCAGATCGAGCTCGCTCCAGGAGCAGCACCCATAGCTCGAGCACCTTATCGTTTAGCTCCAACTGAATTGGAAGAACTGTCAAAGCAGCTACAAGAACTCTTGGAAAAGGGTTTTATACGTCCTAGCTCTTCGCCTTGGGGAGCTCCAGTGTTATTCGTAAGGAAGAAAGACGGTACGTTCAGGGTGTGTATAGACTACCGTGAACTCAACAAGGTGACGATCAAGAATCGTTATCCTCTTCCGCGCATAGATGATTTATTCGACCAGCTGCAAGGGTCGAGCTACTACTCCAAGATAGACTTAAGGTCAGGGTACCATCAGCTGAGAGTCCGGGATGAGGACGTCTCCAAAACAGCATTTAGAACTCGCTACGGCCACTACGAGTTTATGGTCATGCCATTCGGGCTAACGAACGCGCCTACGGTTTTCATGGATCTTATGAACAGGGTGTGCAAACCCTATCTTGACAAGTTTGTCATTGTCTTCATCGACGACATCCTGATTTATTCAAAGAGTCAGGAGGAACACGAGCAGCACTTACGACTTATTTTGGAACTTCTTCGAACGGAACAGCTATACGCTAAGTTTTCAAAATGCGACTTCTGGCTTCGTGAAGTCCACTTCTTAGGCCACGTGGTAAACCAGGATGGGATTCATGTCGATCCATCCAAGGTGGATTCGATCAAGAACTGGCCTGCACCTCGCACACCAACTGAAATACGCCAATTCTTGGGTTTGGCGGGTTACTACAGACGGTTCATCAAAGACTTCTCAAAGATTGCACAGCCGTTTACACTACTGACACAGAAAGGTGTTGTTTACCGTTGGGGTAATACACAGGAATCAACGTTTCAGCACTTAAAGGATAGACTCTGTAGCGCACCTATCCTCTCTTTGCCTGAAGGCACGGACGATTTTGTAGTCTATTGTGATGCATCTCTCCAGGGTCTTGGATGTATGTTGATGCAACGGGATAAAGTTATTGCTTATGCTTCGCGCCAACTTAAGATTCACGAAACGGAATTACACTACACACGATTTAGAACTGGGAGCGGTTGTTTTTGCACTTAAGATATGGCGACACTACTTGTACGGTACCAAATGTGCTATCTACACTGACCACAGAAGCCTCGAACATATATTCAAACAGAAGGAACTGAATATGCGACAGCGACGATGGGTCGAACTGTTGAATGGCTATGAATGCTCAATCAGGTACCACCCAGGCAAAGCCAATGTTGTGGCTGACGCCCTCAGTCGAAAGGACACCGCGCCTAAGCGCGTGCGAGCTTTACAACTCACTATACAGTCTAGTCTACCTTCTCAGATACGAAATGCTCAGGTAGAAGCATTGAAACCAGACAACGTCAGGGCTGAAGCCCTACGCGGCTCAAGGCAACGCTTAGAACAGAAGGAAGATGGTGCTTACTACGTCACAGGACGCATCTGGATCCCACACTATGATGACTTACGCGAGCTGGTAATGGATGAAGCTCATAAGTCTCGCTACTCGGTACATCCAGGTTCGGATAAAATGTACCACGATATCAAAACTATATACTGGTGGCCTAGCATGAAGGCCCACATAGCCACATACGTTAGCAAATGCTTGACTTGTGCGAGAGTCAAGGCAGAATATCAGAAACCGTCAGGTCCACTTCAACAACCTGAGATACCTCAATGGAAATGGGAACAAATTTCCATGGATTTTGTTACTGGCTTACCTAGATCTCAGCGCGGAGACGATACTATTTGGGTGATCGTGGATCGACTCACAAAGTCTGCACACTTCCTGGCTACCAAAGAAACAGACAAGTTCTCTACACTAGCAGACATCTACTTGAAAGAAGTGGTCTCAAGGCACGGGGTGCCAACCTTTATTATCTCTGATCGGGACGCACGATTTACTTCAGAACTATGGCAAGCAATGCACAAATCTTTTGGCTCTCGTTTAGACATGAGCACAGCTTACCACCCTCAGACGGATGGGCAGTCTGAGCGCACCATTCCAACTCTAGAAGACATGCTTCGAGCATGCGTAATTGACTTTGGCAATGGTTGGGAAAAACATCTGCCACTTGTGGAATTTTCTTACAACAACAGCTACCACACCAGCATTAAAGCTGCACCATTCGAGGCATTGTACGGGCGTAAGTGCCGGTCACCTCTCTGTTGGGCAGAGGTGGGAGATATTCAGATCACGGGTCCAGAAATGGTAGTCGATACTACAGAAAAGATTGCACAAATACGACAACGCATGGCGGCAGCTCGCGACCGTCAGAAAGCATACGCAGATAAAGACAGAAAACTACTCGAATTCCAAGTTGGGGATCGAGCGCTACTCAAAGTTTCACCCTGGAAGAGTGTTGTTCGTTTTGACAAACGCGGCAAACTTAATCCACGATACGTCGGACCTTTAGAAGTTATTGAGAAGATAGGCAGGGTAGCCTACCGATTGAACTTACCAGCTGAACTCAGTGCAGTTCACAACGTCTTTCACGTGTCGAATCTGAAGAAGTGTCTGTCAGATGAGACCCACATAGTTCCTTTTAAGGAACTCACTATCGATGAGCGGTTGCAGTTCGTCGAGGAACCAGTTGAGATCACGGACCAGGATGTTAAGGTCCTCAAGAACACGAGAATCCCTCTTGTACGAGTTCGTTGGAACTCCCGTCGCGGCCCAGAGTTCACCTGGGAGCGTGAAGATCATATGAAACTCAAGTATCCCCAGTTATTCGGAACCAATGCAACTACTACTGAGGCTGAAGCTACCAATACAGAATTTCGGGACGAAATTCCAAATCAACGGGGGGATAATGTGACACCCCAAGAAAACCAGTAATCTTCGCAAACCTGCTCGGGGAGCCGCGATACAATACAGGTAAACAACGTCACACCACTAGCTTCCTCAGTAACTGCATGCTAAATTTCGGGACGAAATTTCTTTTAAGTTGGGGATAATGTGACAACTCGAATTTCCGACATTCTTTATTCGCATTTGATGCACGTTGACTTTGACTTTATAGTTGTGATTGCATGGTTATGTGTGATTGTATAACATGTGTACTGTTTGTAAAACTTAAACTGTTAAACTATAAAAGAACCCGACGAAACACAAGTGAGATTCGCCAAGATCGATCTCGACGAAACAGGTCAGTTTCGCCAACAACCCTCTCGACGAAACAGGCTGTTTCGCCGAGCCCAGATCCACCGAAGCCCAGTTCGGGCCCAACACGTTATTTTGAGTCTTAAAACGTGAAACATCATCAGTTTTACACCTGCTATCATCACAACCGAAACCCTAGAGTCTCTCCTTCTCTGTTGACGGCGATCTAGCATTCCCGAAGCCTCGAATCGATCAAGTTATTATCTCATTCTTCGTGGTTAGTGTTTAAGCTATGCGTGCTGTTTGATTTATATCCATTGCTAACTGTTTTGCTTGAAAACGATAAGGCTTGACGTTATATAACGTTTACACTCGTGTTACTTGATGAATTGATATTGCTTGAACATATAATATGGATTTCGATTCTTGTGTTATGAGATTTATGATTCAATTGCTGTTGATGATTGTTGCTGAATGGGAAAGGCCAGCATAGAGGATTTAGGGTTAGCACATGATTATGATATACAATGTTATGTGATGTATGATAACCGATGATTTCTGTATGAGGATTAGAATGTTTTCTGTGTTGTTGATGATTGATGATATTGATGACGGCTGTTAGAATGATTAGGGTTTCTGTGATTTCGTAACTGAACTGTTCGACGAAACAGAACTCTCGGCGAAACAGAATGTGTTTCGCCAAGGACAATCGACGAATTAGAATTCTGATTCGCCAACTAAGACCACGACGAAACAGAACTTGTTTCGCCAAATGTGTGTTTCGCCAACTTATGTGTTTCGTCAATATCTGTGTTTCGCCAACATGTGTGTTTCGCCGAATAGCTGATCTGTGCAGGAACTTGGGTTAATTCTGTTAAGCATTAACTGGAATATTTAACTGCTGTTAAGTGTAACCATCTTGTATATGATTGTGATTACGTGCTACATGTTTATACGTGAACAAATTGAACACAAACTGATTTCACATACGTGCCTACTTTAGGACGCGATTGATTACTTGTGAGCATACACTTAGCATACCGAGCAAACCAAGGTGAGTTCACACCCTTACTAAGGCATGGGATTCCCAGGGTTTGGGGAATGGGATGGAAGGAATAAGGTTGAATAGATTCGTACATACACTGATACTAGACTACCATAATACTATCCTCGGTTGTGAAGGATACTCACGTAAAACCTACGTGAACTTATACTCAATACTATCCTCGGTTGTGAAGGATACTCACGTAAAACCTACGTGAACTTATACTCAATACTATCCTCGGTTGTGAAGGATACTCACGTAAAACCTACGTGAACTTATACTCTACTATCCTCGGTTGTGAAGGATACTCACGTAAAACCTACGTGAACTTATACTCAATACTATCCTCGGTTGTGAAGGATACTCACGTAAAACCTACGTGAACTTATACTCAATACTATCCTCGGTTGTGAAGGATACTCACGTAAAACCTACGTGAACTTATACTCAATACTATCCTCGGTTGTGAAGGATACTCACGTAAAACCTACGTGAACTTATACTCAATACTGTCCTCGGTTGTGAAGGACACTTACGTAAAGCCTACGTAAACTATGTACGTACCACTGTTCTCGGTTGTGAAGAACACTTATGGTTACAAATAGTCTAGTGTATATGCAACATGGGAAGCCCCCACTAATAGAACATACGATCGGCCTAGTAGCGCCACATGTTACGAAACAAACTTACTATTACGAACTTATTTACTGTGAACTCGCTCAACTAGTTGTTGATTCTCTGTTACATGCCTTGCAGGACCTTAGGTACATATGGAGCTTGCACAGGAAGGAGCAGGTCGTTGTGGGATACGGATCGTAGACGATATTTGAACTTATAACTTATTTTGGGTTTTCATTATTATGCTTCCGCTACTTAAACAATGTTTGGTTATGAACATCAGTCATGTCAAGATGAATTACCTTTTCCTACTTTTACACTTAAATACTATGTTTGATATGATTGGTGGCTTGATCCTGGTCATGTCACGCCTCCAAGCGGTGGTACTCCGCGGGTGGATTTTGGGGGTGTGACAGATTGGTATCAGAGCCATTGGTTATAGAGAACTCGGTTTTAATAAGGGGAAAACGATTTTTGTTAAAACCAGACTATAACCAGAACAGTGCTCTCAACGATCCACAACGACGCTTCGCTCCACGTGCAAGGCTCAACATCATAGGTACTACTATTCATGTTACCTTACCTACTTGCTAGAATTACATAGAACTTTGCTCGCGGTATGCCTAGATTACAGAACTTACTATACGTTATTGCTTGAGAATACTTGTGTGCTCACTCTCTTCGCACTATTCGCGAACCTCTCACCCACATGTTCTCCTTGATGTCAAGATCATGAGTGGACGCGTTAACCTAACTCAAGCCCGGTTGGCGGCTTCGATCACTGAACAAGTTACTGCAGCACTCGCAGCTGCCCAAGCAGGAGGTGTAACCTGCCATCACCACTTACTCTAGGATCTTTAGATCCTACTCTCGTAACTCAACACTTGTGCTTAATTTTGATTACTCTTACGCACACGACAAGTCAACACGCTCAGCCACCTGCGTGCACATACAAGACTTTTATGGACTGTCGTCCTACTACTTTCAGCGACACTGAAGGAGCTGTTGGACTCCTCAATTAGTTCGAGGAACTCGAATCGGTCTTCGAGTGTGTGAATGACCCGAGGCTCGTAAGGTGGAATATGCCACTGATACTCTCGAAGGCACTGCGTTAACTTGGTGGAACGCGCAAGTTCAGATGCTGGGGCTGGCGGCTGCTAATGCCACCCCATGGAATGATTTTAAGGAACCTATCAAACGTGAATACAGTAGTTATGATGCCATCCACAAGTTGGAAGTGGAGTCCTTTTACATGAAGATGACGGGGTCAGAGATAGAAGCGTGCACGATAACGATCCAACAAACTGGCAATTTTGTGTCCAACTATGGTGGATCCTCCCATAAAGAGCTTTGAGCTGTACCTCAAAGGCTTAGTACCAGAAATTCAAAGTCATGTGACGACTGCTAATCTTGCTACTATTCAAGATGTTACTCATCTTGCTCATCGTTTTTGGCTGCCCATGCTTCATTTTAAACTTAAAAGATTCTATCTCAATGTTTGCAGCCAAAATTGATTGTGGATATCACCTGGGATACTCAACCACTGCCAAGGCCTACAAAGTGTTTAATACACGGACCAAAGCAGTGGAGGAGACTTTGAATGTAAAGTTTAATGAACTTTCATCAATGAAAATCCCAGCAAATCCTGCTGATTTGTTTGATCTTGATAAATTCACTTTTGAAAACACTGCTGTCAAGATTAACAGTGCAGGTCCACCAGAGGATTCCACACAAGACTATGGGTATGAAATCATCATCCCTCAAAAGTCTGTCAAAATGGGAAGAGCAGCAGATGTTCAAAACAGCTGTCAAAGCTCAACCACTGCTACCTCAACAGTTGTTGACCAAATAGCCCCTTAACCCCTGCTTCCACATCATCAAACACTGTTGATAAAAGTCCTCAAACAGTGGATTAAAGTCAGCATGTGTCCATATCTTTACCTCCTATTCCACCACCTTTTGAAGCCACTGCTGGATCATCAAAGTCACCAGCAGTGGCTAGCTCAGATGATTCACATCTGCAGCCTTCACCACAAAATGCCATTGTTCCATACCAAGGAGAGTTAATCATCTTGAAATCTCATCCACCGGATCAAATTATTGGCAACATCAATGAATGGGTGCTCACAAGAAGTCAATCCCAAAACATTTGTCTCTTTGCTGGTTTTCTATCACTCCATCAGCCAGTCAAGTACCAAGAGGCACTGAAAGACAACAGCTAGGTAGAAGCCATGCAAGAGGAGCTCCAACAGTTTAAAAGACAACAAGTATGGGAGCTTGTACCACTGCCAGAGAATGCAAGCCCTATTGGCACAAAGTGGGTCTTCAAAAACAAAACTGATGAAAGGGGTATTGTTGTCAAGAATAAAGCCAGGCTTGTGGTTCAAGGTTACAGACAAGAAGAGGGCATTGACTATGATGAAACATTTGCCCCTGTAGCAAGACTTGAAGATATCAGACTATTTCTGGCCTTTGCTGTCAACCACAACATCAAGGTGTATTGATGCGTGTGAAGTGTTATATATATTAGGTGTATATTTTAAGCCCCTTTAACACTTATTTTTAGCCAAGTTTTAAATTTATAAAACACGATATTTTACTAACACTAAACACACATATGGGGAAGTGCACCCATCGTGGGCGTAGTATTGTGTTGGTAAGATACCGAGGTCGTCCAAGGACACAAGAGCTTTTAGTACCGGTTTATCCTCAACATCTAATCAAATCAAAAAGTTTAGAAAAAATGTTTTAAACTAAGAAAAATAAAAACTAACTAAAATGCTGAAAAAAAAAATAAAAAGAAAAAAAAACAGATAGACAAGATGAATCACTTGGTTCCGACTCGTATCTAGTGTAACCTTTGATTATTTCCGCACTTTTGCACTATTTTAAGAGATTATCTTAGTTATTGTAGTAGGCCCCTCTTTTGAAGGTGACGTTACCCTCACCCCAGTAGTTTGAGTAAGCAAGGATACAATCCTAAAAGGGTGGATTATTGGAAGATAATTAATTAAATTATTAATGCAAATTATGGTAGGCCCCTCTTTTGGAGGTGACGTTACCCTCGACTAAGTAGTCTGAGTCAGCAGGGATACCGTCCTAAATAGCCGGGTTATAGTATTAATAGTAGTTAACTTATGAGGGGATCAAAGAGTTTGGACCCCCGCCATCCAATACCGTTAAGTATTGAAGGAGGTCCTACTAATTTTGACCCAGGTCCATTGCAGGACCTCTAAACGCTGAACAATGGCAAGACCTTTACCAAACCGTTCCCTTAACCCCCGACCAGGTAGCCAACATACCTCCATATAGACCGTGGAGATATGAATGGTGAAAATCTTTTATTTTATATAGACAGTAAAATAATGCCAAGACACCACGGACAAACGATAAGGAAAGATCACCTTCAACATAAGAAACTAGTTATTAAAGTCATTAATACAAAACCAAGTAAAAAGTGCAAAAGATTAGAAATAAAAAGTATTACACTAGACACTTTGTCTTCACCAAGTGATGTAAGAGACTTAGGCAAACATGGCCTTGATTGTCAAGAACTCTTACGATCAATCTTGGATCCCGAGACGACTCACACACTCTATGATGGACAATGGATGATGGTGGTGGATGATGATGTTATGGTGGTGGTGGTGGGTGAAGTGTGAGAGAGGTGGTGTGCCAAGGGATGGTTTGAGCTTGAGCCAAGCACTTCTATTTATAGGCTGAACAGAAGCTCGGGCACGGCCCCGTGTCCATTGGGCACGGCGCCGTATCCACATCCTTCTCTTTCTTCATTTAATGCAGCTTTGTCTTATTAGTTGACCACACCCCCGTGTCCGCTGAGCACGACCCCGTGGTGCAGAAGAATCTTTGTACTATGCAGATTTGCTGGATTGTGCGAATCTTATAGTTGACCACGGCCCCGTGTCCGCTGAGCACGGCCCCGTGGTGGGCAATAGAAGCTTCTACCACTTTGTCTTTTCTGCTGACACTTGGGCACGCCCCCGTGCTGGCTGAGCACGGGGCGTGTTTAGGCTTCTGATCTCTTGTTTTGCTTGGGAAGATGCTGTCGTGGGGTCGGGCATGTCACGTCTTGTTCCTTTTCTTGTATTTATGTTAGATTTTGATGTCTTTTTGCTTCTTTTGTTAATTTGAGCTCATTTAATCCTGAAAATACAAAAGGAAGACAAAAGCACACTTTTTCCAACATTAGTATTAAAAAAGGGTTAGTTTTATGCCTCATTTGATGAAATTTATATGTTGCATTTTTAACACATCAAATACCCCCACACTTGAATCTTTGCTTGTCCTCAAGCAAAACTCTTTAATATGTGGCTATTACACTCCCAAATGGAATGGGTAGAGAAGAAGGTTTTTGGGCTTGTCGTAGAGTGTCGGGATTTCCAAGATTCTTTATTTAATTTTATTTTTATTTATTTACAATCCTATTCGTCATGCTTTATTTAAAACTTTTCATAAGATAAATTACTTATTTGGGCATAGCACGCCTCTTTAAAATTCTATTTATATACAAGTTCACATACCTCACGGGGATCACTCAACACTCGGCCGAAAATGTATTTTTGTGGATCACTCGAGAGCGGCATGGAACTTACTCCTACCATAGGCTTGCCAAGCAATCAATCCTCCTCCTTTTTAACTTATATACCTTTGTAAATATCAAGAGGACTTTGTGGGTGAAGGGTTAGGCTTGGGTTAAAGGTAGGTGGTTGGGTTGGTGGTTAGTGGTTAGTAGAAAAAGGCGAAAAGCGTAACAAGTGTCGGTTTTCGTAAGACTTTCTATTTTTGTAACTTTTATTTTGATGAAGCTATTTATTCAAACAAAGTTATTTTTGATGAACTTGTTTGTTTATTTTCTTTTGCTTCATCATCAACACAATTTTTTTTTTTAAAGTCATTACGAAAAATCGAACTTGTTACTAAAACAAAGGGGTAAAAATGAAAAAGGTTTTGGTGGGTAAAAAGGGTGTTTGGTTTGGGTTATGAAATGAAAAGGTTTAGGCTCAAAGGGGCTAACTAGGGGGATTTTGGGTAGGTGGTAAAAAAAAGAAAAATAATGGTGTAGAAATAAAAAGGGTTAGTCCTAATGCCTCCATCATTTACTTACTCGGGTTTAAGTTGGTAAGGACCGGGAATGTATCGTCATGGAAGTTCTAGAGTCGTAAGAACCAAGCGGCTATTCACACAAGAAACGAAAAATGAGCATTTAGTTCTAATGATATGTAATTGTATGCTCAATAAAGGCTCAAAACTCACTTTTGTGGGAATGGGTTTTTATGTGATCAAGTATATATAATCAAATTTTAACTAACCTTGTCATGCCTTTTCATAATTTTCTTATGTTGGTTCTTTTTATCACGACGCTATCGGTTATAAATTCGTAAAAATATAACCTTTTTAGAACTTGAAATTCCCGAGTTAAACCTAGACAAGAAAAAAAATGAAAATTTTTGAAAAAATTTGGGGTGATTAGCGGTTCCAATAGAGTTTTGTGTAAGGCTTGTATTTAGGACTTGTAAGATTCAAGGTTTTAGCATCCCCCCCACACTTAAATTACACATTGTCCTCAATGTGTCCCAAAAATAAGTTTTTAGGTTGATTGAATGTGTAAAAGGTGTGAAAAAGCAAAAAAATTTGTGTTACTGGGCGCTGAACACGGCCCCGTGTTGTCCGGGCACGGCCCCGTGTTCAAGTGCCAGTAACAAAATTAAAACAAGAGAAACAGAAGTCTGGACACGGGGGCGTGTTGGGTGAACACGGCCCGTGTCCAGTTACCTGAACTGGGTCTTTTTCTGCAGACTGTGCAGCACGGGGCCGTGTTGGGTGGACACGGCCCGTGCCGAGCTTACTGTAAACGAAGAAATTTGTCGGACGGTTCTGTTTTCCTGCATGGAGTGCTGGTTCAAGTTTCCCTTGCATCCTTTGCTATCTCAAGTGTGTTTTATTCATTTCAACACCATCCAAAACACCAAATTAACTAAAACCATCATTCATTAATCATAGAGAGAATTACATAATAGTCCTAAAAATTAAAATATTAGCTAGTTAGGTCAAAGAAACACAAGAAATCCAATCAAAGAAGTTTCTAGCCTACTATTTATTCTACTCGCAAAATTTCCGAAAAGATAGATCTCTCGGTTAAAAGTGGCTTGACAACTTCTTCCTCCGGTATGGGCTCCTCATACATCGGCGAGCTACTCTTCGATCTCCCTAGGGAGAAGAAAAGCGGGCTCATGAGCATTGGGTTGAGGCGGTGTAACTTCCACCGGAATTTCTTGGAGTTCTTCAAGAGGAGGCTCCACCGGAATGTCGTCCCAACCGGTAGGATTTTGGATTCCAAGTGCGAGGTTCCAATCCTCTTGAGGGAGGATTGGTTCCACAGGAGGAGTTACCAGAATGTTTAACCTCTGGTGTAAGAGGTTTATTTCCTGGAAACTGTTTTCCAACCCCACCGAGAGATAGTTTATACGGTCAATGAGGACCTCCTCCACTGAATTCATCTCGTCAAGTGCTTCACGTAGCGCCATTACGTATCTTACGAGAGTTGCTTCAATCGATGGCCTCCTTTCCCGTCGACTGTTCCTTGAGTGTGCAGAAGAGGTTCCGCTGTTTTGGCTAGACATTCTACGAAAACAAACCATAAAACAGTTCGTTTTAATTCCTAGGCAATTGCTTAGTGTCTTGGCAAAGCAAAAAGCAAGCAGCTGTTTCCACATCCACTGCTGAGGCAGAATATATAGTTGCTGCAAGCTGTACAGCCCAACTGCTTTGGCTTCAAAATCAGTTGCTGGATTTTGGTATCATGCCTTGAAGACACCACTCATGTTGGATAGCCAGGCAGCAGAAAATATCATCAAAAATCCAGTTTCTCATTCTACCACCAAACACATTGACATCAGACATCACTTTGTGAGGGATTGCTATGAAAAAGGTTTGATTTCTCTGCATCATGTTCCAACTAAGGATCAGCTGGCAGATGTGCTAACCAAAGCATTAGACACATCCACCTTTGAATGCTTAATCTCTAGGATTGGCATGCTAAACATGGAATAACAGGCACAATCCTGTTTTTCTATGAATAAAAGCATTAAAATGTTTTCAGAAAATCAAAATTCCATCCTTAAAAATAGCTAAAAATGAAGTTTTCATTAAAATCCTTAAAAGTCTGCCATAACCACTGATGAGTTCAAAAGTCTGTTCTACTTCAAAAGTCTGTCCACTGCTGAAAATCATCCCCTGCTCTCTCATTCCTTTGATAAACACTGTTGTTCAAAAGCAGTGCTGTATCCACTGATGAGCTATCCACTGATAGCAAAAATCATCCACTGCCTTCAGTACCGTTACATCCAATGCCTTCATCAGTAATTTTCATAAAAGTAGTGTCCTTCACTTCATCAGGGGATGGTACGTGGACAGTACATAGTGGTCAGTCCTTTTGTAACCGCTGCCATGTCAGTATTCACTTTTTCTCCATAAAACCCCCTTTCAAACCCCACACAGGGTTCTTACTGTCGAATTGAATCCATAAAAATTCTCTTCTCAAAGCAGTTTCCATCACTTTCCATCAAATTTCTTCGCAAATTTCTTCGATTGCCTTCTTAAAAAATGACTAAATCGAAGTCCTCCGCAAAATCCACTTCATCTTCAAAAGGGGCCTCTCAAAAGGCTACACCCACAAAAATTCCACACAAACCCTCTCATAATCTTCTGGGTCTTCTCACAAAACCCGGCACCATAGATACATTTGATTCCATCCTCGATATGATCACTACGTCAAAGTACAAAACTTTGCTTACAGCAGATGCTCCTATCTACCTGCAAACCCAGAGAGAGTTTTGGAAAAATTGTACCCTTGACAAACAAGGAGAAGATGTCAAAGCCATTAACTCTACTCTAGAGGGAAAAGCTGTCGTAATAACACCACAATCCATCTCGGAGGTCTTTCAACTCAACGATCAGGAAGGTAAAAATTCTTTTCCTAAAAATGAGTTAAAAATTGACTTCATTGAAAGAGGGTATGCAGACACAATGATGAAGAGGGATACCTTACAAAAAGGTTTCTTCCCTTCTGCAACAAGGTTTTTATTCCATACCCTCCTTATGTGTGTTTCAAATAAAACCACTGCCTTTAATGAAATACCATTGAAGATTCAAAACCCGGGGTATGCTATTCTTCAAGAAGAAAATTTTAATTATTCCCAGGTAATCTTTAATGATATGGTTAAAAATGTTGAAACAAAATCATTCCTACTGTTTCCAAGATTTCTAAGCTACTATTTTGAAAAGAAATTTAATAAGGATGATCTCTCTTTAATAAACCAAGGTGACTCTTTTTAAATGCACAGCTTAACTGCTGAAACTTTTACAAGAATGTCAACACCTTGCAAAACACAAGCAGAGGTGCCTGAGCAGAATTTAGCAGCAAACACTGCTCCTCAGGTATCTGCTGCTGAGCCCACTGCTCAAGGTGATCAAAGTGGCAAAACAACTGCTTTGAAACCCACACCTACAATCACCAAAAAGCCACAGAAAAAGAAAAATAAAAAACCCCCCAAACCTATAAAAAAGGCAACTCTGGAGGATGAGATACCAGAGCAACTGCCTGTGACACCACAAAAGTCACAACAAACCACTGCTGCTACTTCCTCACAGCAGTTGGTACAACTATCTCAAACCATAGCTGAAACTCCTCCTGTCTCTTCTCAAAAAGAACAGGTTGTACAACAAGGGACACCACTCTATGATGCTCTGGAATCACTCGTTTCCATCATCCACAGCCCACTGCCCGGGGCAAATTCTCTTTCTACACCTAACCTCACATCCACAATTCCACCAAATACAAAAATTTTGTTAGATGCAATTGATTTGAACCGGGCACAACCCCGTCCTTCTCAATCACCTGTTCACGAGAATATGCCTCAACAACAGACTGGGCCTGATGCATCAATCTTTGCTAACCCACCAACACAACCTGAGGAGGTTACACCCCTTGAGTTACAAGTAACTCTTGGTGGTATTCCAAGTGAAGCAGCCACTACAAGTGTTGAACCCACTGGTTTACACTTGGACAGTGGTTACATCAATAAGACTTCCTTGGAGGCAATTCCTTCTATAACACCTCTGATATCTGCTAGTGAGTTTGTTCTGACCATTGGTTCCATCAAAAGATTATCAAGTGTTGAAGGAAGAAGACCCCAGTACCAAGAAAAAGGGGCATCAGTGGTTGATGTTTGGAGTACACTCCCTACCTCAACCTCTGATAAAACCACTGCTAGTGGGAAATCAGATGATCCCATTAAATTGGGTGATGGTTTAAAGTACCAAGAATTGACGAAACATGTTGAAAAACTGGATACTTCAGTTGCAGAAATCAAAGAACTGCTGCAATAGTTGTTAACAGTACAAAAGGTACAATCCCCTACTGATACAACAGTTGTTCCACCTTAAACATCTGCTCCACAAGCATTTGTTGCAAATGAGCTCTGGAACTTCTTTATACCTTTTCTCCAACAACAACAACAACAACAACTGGCTGATCAGCAACATGAAAAACATGTCCAAGAGCTGAGAAACACAATGGAGTCTAGGTTCAGGAACACACAAGCTGACATCAAGGCTATAAAGGCCCATCTGTTGACAACCACTGACACTGCTCCTCCAACAGTTCTATTTATTGATCAACTTCCCCCAGATAATGCCAAAAAGGGGGAGAAAATTCAGGAGTGGAGGAAGAAGGGGATTGATGATGGTCTATATGTTGAGCCAGAAAAGGATGCTATGCTCAGAAAAATTCCCTTGCCAGATGGTAGCAAGAAGGTTGATGTTACCCAAAATGCACTTGATGAAGGAGTAATAAGTGTAAAAAGGGATAGAGCGGTAAAGGATATATCAAGGTGGAATGAGGAGAAAAGAGCTTACATGGAGCTGAATGCGCAGGGTTATTCTGGGCTAAAGGATGTTCAAAATCCTATGCCAAAAAGAAATCCTGCTAGAAAAGTAAGGGAACCCAAGTCCACACCATCCAGACTCACAAAGCATACTCCAAAACCACCATCCAAAAGCCACCAACATCAAACCTCCACCCAAACAGTTGCTGAAATTCCTGTTGTATCAACATCTGCTGGTACTTCAGTTGTTTCAACAACTGCTATCACTACAACACACACCACTTCAACACACACTACAACCACTGCCTTACCACCACCACCACCACCATCACCTCCTGTCAGAAAGCAGAAGACAACAGATGTTACAACATCTGTTGTAATGACAACAGTGGTTGAAACACCAGTTGTTTCAACAGCTATTAGTAAATCACAAACCACTGCCACTCAAGTCACCACCACTGTTCCACTCAAAACATCATCTGCCTCTCCTAAAATAAAAAGGAGAAGGATTATCATACCAGATGATGATTCTCCATCACCACCACCAACATCTTAAAAATCTCTATCACTTGTCACAATACCCAAGCCTGTTCCTCTCTCAACAGCTCAAATTCTAAAGCCCTTACCTCCTGCAGGTGTTCAATTTCCTCTTGAACTCATAACAGTCAGAGAAGAAATCAAGTCCTTTTATTATGAGGATGACCCTGCTAAAAGGAGTTTGCCATCAGTTGAAGGATATCCAAGGCCAAACAATATTGAAGAATATTTGAAAGTCAAAGCCAAACAAGCAGAGGATATCTCAAAAAGAAATGCTCAAGGAAAATCTGATAGAGAAATTCAGCAAAATTACCAATTCTTGCTCACACAAGTTAGTTCCTTAGAGCAATTTGCAAAAAAATGTGTGTCAACAAATCTCAGAGAGAGCTGATGAAACTCTGAGAAAAGACTACATTGAAAGCATCATGGCAACCAAGAAGTACAAAGGAGAAAAACACATGTACAAAGAGTGGACCATTCCTGAGCTTGAGAGTGAAGCTGCCAGGATCCAAGAAATGATCAAGAATAAGGTCAAGCACACTCCTCCAGATTGGGCAAAGTTCAAAAGGAATGTACCTAATAAAAAGGTAGAGCTGAAAAGGATGAAAGAGGAATTGGTTGCTGCTGATTATGGGTCTTGGAATCAGGTGATAAGATGGAAAGAAGATAAAGTCAGGGCTACCTACAAAAGTTTGGAGAAATTAAGAAAGACAGATCCTACTGCTCCACAAACGCCTGACTATCCTGAAGCAAAGGTTTCAAAAAGACCATCTAAGCTACAAATCAGGAGATCCACTGCTCCAGCTGGTGCAGCCATCTTTAAAAGAAGGCCACAAAAACAGTTGGGTGCTGAAACAATCCAAGATCTAATAGCTGGTGATGACCTTGTAAAAGAGGGCATTAAGATAATGATCAAAGAAGATCTTGGATTGGAACAATCTGCAAACACTGCTCAGACAGTCATGAATAGGCCTGGCTCACCAAACACCTCATCAAATAAAAATTTCCCGAGAAACCCATCAGACTCAAAAGTACTAAAGTGGAAAACTGACAAACAGACCCACGTACTGACATTGCTCAAGTCTAGTGGAGAAGTGAAGAATATATCAAGGGAACAAGCTCTTGGCCTGAGTCTTGAAGATTTGCAGGATCTCCTTGATCTTCCACTTAGCAGGGATGATGATGACACAGATGCCTTAGCCTTTGAACTTCAACTCAAAGGGAAAATAAGGGAACTGCTGATGAGGTAATAAAGATCTACAATAATGAAGAGTTTTGGCATTATCTGTTCCAGGGGGAGATTGTTGGGATTGAACCCTACCAGAGGAACAGATAATTAAAGCCAAAACTGGATCAGGTCAGTGGATCCAGAATAAGCAGATGTTATGTATACAAGTCTCTCCCCTTGAAAGTGGTTTCAACATCTGCTGACCTCCTATCTGCTGATCATACAAACTGCTGACCTACAACTACTGATCAAGTCAAAGACTGATGAAGAACTAAAGCCCTGCTACCCAATCTACTGCCTTGAGTCAAGCACTGCTGATCATGACAAGTACTGCTGGGTTCACAGCAGTGGAAGGATGCAACAGTTGTTTTGTTTACTTTATGTAATGAATTGTAATAACCGTAGTTAGTATAGCAGAGGTTGTATAGATCAGAGGTTAGAGTTTGTTAGGAGGTTAGATGTCACTTTCATGGTGACATCAGCTTAGATGCTTCAGTGGTTTATTCGTGCCTATAAATAGAACAGTGCTCTGTACTGTTCTATTAGCTCTTCACCATCATCTTCCTACACGAACAAATTCTGTGAGCTCAGGCTGAGGGGGAGTTTGTTGCATACTTGCATATTGTAATCGTTGTTGAAAATAAATTCAATCATTCGATTCAATGTTAAACTTGTATGTTAAAAGCATTTCTCCTGTTTGATTGTGAAAAGTTTGTTCCATTTTAATTCCGCTGCACAACTCATTCATCTTCATCTTATTTCAAACATAAAACACAATCAAAACCAAACTCAGATCCTAACAATAGTCCATCGCTTCTTTAACACCCCAAAGGCTTGTTTGACATCCTTTCGCGCTGACTTATGTTTTTTCTTGTAGTTTAATCGTTTTTCATCATTTGGACAAGAAAGACTTTTCATCAGGATGGGCTACTTCAGATATATACTATCAACAAGATAATACCCATATTTGTAGTGCACGTTGTTCGCATAAAACAATGGATCTGGTGCTACCCCGTCTATGATATCCTCGAAAAGATTCGATGGATGAGTATGAAACTTGAAGATCGTTGTTTAAATCGGTCATGCTAAAGTACGCATGCATAATCCTTAGATCTTGAGACGCGTCTGCTTGTAGGATTAGGTGTAACACCCCGTGTTTCGAAAGTCAAAGTCAAAGTCAAGATTGGAGTCAAAGGAAGAAAAAATTGCTAATTGCGATCTGTCACTCCTTGCTTAATTATTGATTTGACTTCTTTGACTTGTAATCGAATCTTTTATTTTATTTACCTTAGTTGTATTATGTGGAGTATCTATTAATAATCGAGGTTTAATTGATGTTTATCGCATGTTTTATCGCTTTATCGCTTATCGCAATCGCATTCGCAACCCGAATTATGCGTTCTGGATATTGTTTTACGTGTGTGTGCTATTTATGGGTTACTTGTGCATGTTTAATTATGTTTATGTTTGTGGTGATTAATCGAAACGCAATCACAACTCTATCACAATCGAATCGCAGACGCTGAACGCAAGTTATTTATAGTGATTGTATGTTTGATATAGTAGTTAGGTTATTTGTGTAACTAATAGGTAATTCTATCGCATCGCTCGCTCAAAACGCATCGCAACGCTTAACACGCGAATCGAAATGACAAAACTCAACAAGCCGGACACTTGGATCGAATGGCCAACCGATCGAGTGGCCATCCGATCGGATTGCCATCCGATCGAGGCGCCATCCGATCGGTGACCAATCCGACCCTTGTGCACTTTCCTCTTTTGTAAACCTTATAAATACCCTCCTGTCACATCATTTGTGATGTGACAGCTCCTCCACTCGACCAGTCGCACTCAGACCTCCTTTCTCTCGATTTCTCACGATTCTTGTAAGTTTTCAATCTAAATCTTGTACTTCTATGATCTACACACACTTCTTCATCATTTTCTCTTTTGAATCTTAACTCTTTACCATGAAATCAGTGGATTTGGGGTGTTCTAGGATGATGTCATCATGGAGTTCTTATGAACTTCAAGCTTTGGCCTCATTCCACCAAGAACAACTCAGATCTGAAGCATTTCCACATGATTAAACAATGTTTTCGCATAGATCTACACATATTCATGGTTAAAAGGATTGAAAGATGGTTTTCTAACTTTCTTTCAACTCTTTTACACTCAATGCACTCAAAAACCGATAGAATCGGAGCTCGTTCTGATCTTATACTCCTTCTTAGTGATGTGTTGGTTCAAGATCTGGTTTCTATCAAAGAGACATCCGACTTCGGGTTAAACATGAACAACCGTCGCGAACCAGTTAACTGACCGGATTTAAGTGATTCCTGTTCGATCGGATAACTTGGGTCTTGACGAGGTTCTGTTGTTTAGCACGATATCACATCGTCTCAACCAAAACTGCAAAACTTTTCAAAATAGTCAAGTACCAAGACGATCAGGTCGTTGGGATGGATTGTCGTCCGATCGGATTGCCATCCGATCGAATAGCCATCCGATCAGAATGTACTTAAGGTTCAACACTTAAAATTTGTATTCAACTTTCAAAGGTCTGAACGTCGAACGGATTGCCGCCTAATCGGATAGCCGTCCGATCGAACGACCATCCGACCATGTGACATTTGGAACTTCGGCACTTAATCATTTCCTAATTTTCAAAGATCATCAGTAACTAACGGATTGCTAACCGATCGGATTGCTATCCGATCGAGTGACAATCCTGCTGTGAACTTGTTCTCACTAAGTGTCCTACTAATCGGATCGCTATCCGATCGAATGACCGTTCGATCGATGACCTAAAAGGTAAAGATACTTCTCTGTTTTCAAAATGCTACAACGAAAACTTCAAAGCCATCTTACACAAACACATCCTTACCAAATGAATGTCAATCCAATCGAATGGCCATCCAATCGGATGACCATCCGAACGGATTGACATCCGATCGAATGGTCAACCGATCGGATAGCCATCCGATCGGGTTACCATCCGACACTTGGTCACTTTGCACCGTTTTACGCGCCGTTCATCGTTTATGCTATAGTTAACTGTTCAGGCTAATCTCTCTCAGTGCTCCCCTTAATCTAAGAGAGTGTTTACTTGTTGAACAAAATATGTGAGTATATTCGATCCCTTTTTGCTTTACGCACTTTTGGGGGTTACATACGTTACTTATTCAAATCACAATTGACACACAACGCAAACACTATTTATACGCTGACCGCCATTGCATGTTACGTGTTATTCGATGAATGCTTATATGTTATGTTATGTTGGTGCATATGTCTGTCGAATTCGTCTTGTATCGAGTCTTGTATTTGTTTACATAAATCAGGGCACGATTTACGAGAAAATGTGAAAGTGATTTTTCTTGTAAAATAGAGTCCTAAACTAATAGATCTAAAGATCTACAAGTGGTATTTTCGAAGAACCAAGTGTAAGATGCAAATCATGTTTAAAAGCCGGATCTTTCATGAACTAAAAGCATTTTTGTGAACAAACAATTGTGAAAACACTTGTGTGACAAAAGGATTTAACAAAGAAATATTTTCATAATTTTTGACTAGAAGTTGTAAAGTTACATTTTCTTTAAAAATAAAATTTCCAAGAAACTGATTTTATTTTTAAAGATGGAAAGATCTACTAAATATGTTGTAAAGTTACTACATACTTTTACACAACTTACAAGTTCATGTGTTTGCGATTTATGCTTATTTTTTACTAGTATGATGTTTAGATATGGTATATTGATGATTTAAAAGTTGTTGATTGAGTTTTTAAAAGAAAATGATACGTGGCCACCTCCAGTTACAGAGGAAACTCAGGCGAAATTTTTCCAGAAAATAACACTTGGAAATATTTTGTAACAAGTGTTATAAATATATTTTTAACTTGTTTTTCCATATAAAATTCGCCATGATTTTATTACAAAATTTCCAAGTGTCGGAGGTGGATTTTCATAAATAAAACTTGCTAAATATATATTTAGAATATATATTTTTCATAGTAACACTTGTGTGAATTTTATGATTATTTTGTGAACTAAATATTATTTTTAGAATAAAAATAATATTACTGGAATATCATGAAGTTACGACCTCCAAAATAACACCAACGCCATCACGAATAAATATCTAAGTTACACCGGTAATGTTATTACCACCCGAACTTTAAAATGTAACGTATGTATTTTTGGAAAAATACTTTTAAATGCGTATTTTGATAAAAGTATTATTTTGGAAATTGTATGGAATAAAATATAATATTTTTGGGAAAAATATGTATATTTGAAGATAGGATATTTTAGTCAAATAAATTAAAATATATTTTATTAAGTGAGACTTAATAGTATATTTTTGGAATTACATAAAAGCGCACATGTATTAAAACCCCCATCCTTGGGAAGGAATATTTATAAATAATTAAGAAGTATAAATTACGAAATAGTTGCCTAACTATTTCCCAAAAACTTAAACCTTAAGCCAAGGCACGACCGTCCGTCTAATAGAAGTTAGTACGTGTAGGTCGTCACGCAGCAGGTTGATTGGGAGTTACTATTTCGAGACGCACTTCTGTGAGTTCATGTCCCCCTTTTCCTTTAACTGTTTTCAGTTTTTATACTGCGGGGGTGAAATACATGTTACAATGTTTACGAATACTTTTTACATGGTATGGTTAGCGTAAGGAGGGTTACTACTTAGATCATGTGAGTGGGTAGTGCGGGAACTGGAGGCCATTAATCCTCATTGTAGGACCGAGGGTCTTTAGCGGTAGATCTATCTGGGTGTAGCGAGCCCAGCCCCAGGCCCAACAGAACGGACCTCGGGGTGACTTGGTACCCGGTGCAAAAATCTGCTAGGTTTGAGTCTTCCTACTGCACTTTACACATATCAATGGCCTTGCAAACCATTGGTGATCTCTTTATTTCCTTATTTGCTACATACCAGGGATTTTCTTATTACAAAGGTTTCACATACTCACTTACACATGAACTCGCTCAACATTTTTGTTGATTTTTTCCAACTTACATGTATTTCAGGGAATTAAGGATCTGGCGAGGTATGCTACGTTTTCACGCTGCGTAGGAGTTATGAGGTCATCCAAGTTTAGGGGTTGTGGCTTTTACCTGGACGAGTCACAAGTCTTAAACTGTGTCTATTTCATGTTTGTGGTTGTGGCTTATGAACAATGTTTTTATTTTGTTATGTTGTAATCCCGTTGCATGTGTCGATGTTTTAAACAATGTTGTGGTACTTTTATTTTAAAACATGAATCAATGGATGATCTGCATGGTTTTACTTTCATATAGCTTTGTTGTGATTAAGCTATGGTATTAAGAAGTCACACCAAATAAACCCACGCTTCCGCAAAGCCAGGGTGTGACAGCTTGGTATCAGAGCTTTGATCATAGCGAACTAGGATTCCTTCTCGAGTCTAGACTATGATCACTAGGGCTCTCACGAAAACATTTTTACATTGCATACACTACGTCCAGATCCAGAGTACAAAATATTTTTACAAACAAAAAGTTGAGCACATTTTTCAAAATTTAGGGATTCAGTCAGGGTGACTGAAGGGCCAATCTGAGAGATTGGGAAGGTTCTGGTCTGAGAGGCTAGGGAGTCAGTCTGAGAGACTGGGAGGGTAGTCTAGTGGGACTAGAGAGTTCAGTCTGGGAGGTTGGGAGGTTAATCTAGTGGGACTAGGAGGTTCAGTCTGAGAGGCTGGGAGGTTAGACTAGTGGGACTAGGAAAATTTCTCGATTGCTTATTGGTGACTAACATGTTTACTTGATTATATGATTGATTATTTGTGCATGTGTGTGTGTTTGTGTTACAGACGTCATGCCTTCATCTGGTACTGGAGAGTCGGACACTACGGATCCCATGGCTATAGTATCAGACGACATAGTTTCATCAGAGCACGAGGTGTATACTTCAGATACTACCAGCACGGACGATGACGACTTCTAGCCCTTTGCGCTGCCTGATGTCGTAGCAGAGCCTGCTGATGGCCATCTTGTTGGGGATTTGCCACTCGCAGTGATCCCTGCTCCTGTGCCCCTTGCCGCTTATCCCGTTGTTGATATGCCCCTCGACGTTGTCTCTGACGATGATGTCGATCTATTCGAGGAGGACCCACTTGAGGGCGAGGCCCATATTGCTGCTGATGATCTCCTACTCATTTCTGACGCTCCTGCAGAGGAGGCTCCCATACATTCACCTGTTCCAGACTCCTTTGAGTCTGTGGCATCCGCACCTTCGCACACGCAGGGAGTGCAGCACCATTCACACGACGCAGACCCTGACATGGCGTCATCCGCTGCACCTGCACCCGCCCATAGTTTTGAGTTCGATCATGATGTTGATGATGATTCAGATCCTGTTTTCCCACCTGGTTTTGATCCAGACCATGATATTGAGTTCGTCCATCTAGACCAGCCTTTGGAGGATCCTGTAGCCCCTGTCGATCCTGTGTTTGCTGATCCAGCTGATTTTGAGATGGAGTTTGATGATCCAGAGCCTGCCGTGGCCCTTGAGCCAGTTGTTGCTCCTGACCCCGCTTTTGAGCATGACCCTATTCATGCTGATGCACCTGCTGTTGCTCCTTTGGTTGATGATATACCTGTTGATGATCATCCTGTTGTCGCTCCACTGTTGGAGGATGATCATGCCGTTGATGCTCATGTTGATGCTCCTCAGGTTGCCGATATTCCTGCTGATCCTGTTGTTGCGCCTCTTCCTGATCCAGTGCCGGTAATGTTCGACGGTGCACCTTTCGCGACCCATATTGATCCACGATACGCGCACACCCACAATGGGTGGATAGACGATGATGATGATTTTCCACCTTTCGTGGTACCTGTTACGCCCCCTGTGGCACCCGTTTCAGCCCCTGTTTCAGCTCCCATCGATGTACCCTTGCTACCCACACATACTACATATATTCACCGCACCGACTTACCTGTTACATTTCTTCAGGACATACCTCCGCCATGTCCTGGGGAGGGTTCATCTCGTCAGCCATTTGGTCATGTACCTTTCGTGTCAGGAGGAGACCAGTTTGTACCCTAGGTTCCTCATCATACTTTTGTTCCCCCTGTTACACCATCTGCTGTACCATCCTTCGCACCATCTAGTGAGCCGTTCCTCTGGACTTCGCCCCCCATTATGCCACCATCTGATCCATATCATCCATACCACGTGGGGTATTCTACAGAGGATATTCTCAGACCTTTCATGTTACAGCAGGAGGCGCTGACCCGTCGCGTGCAGGAGCTGGAGAGAGCTCAGCGACTCCCGTGCCAGTGCCAGACTCCACCTGCAGTATCGCACCCTCCTCGTCCGTTATCTCCCGATTCTGCCGCTCGTTTTTGGACTCCGGAGCAGCAAATAGCATATCTGTTGCGATCTCATCGCGCTATGGAGGAGGATTGGCTTCATATGCGACGTTTGCTCTTTTCTCATTTTCCCCCTCCTCCACCGCCATCAGCTTAGGGCATTTTGTACGACATGGGTAGACTTTTTGATGAGACGACCACGATTGTGCAGACTTTACAGCCTTTTTGGAGACCGCATATTGGATGATTATGACTTTTGATGATTTGTATATTGGTTGTTATTGACACTGATTTGATAGTTTGGACTAGGGCGATGTGGCCCTTAGATACTGATGATGTACGATACAGTTGTGAACTTGTAAACCTTACATTGTGGTCTTAATTTATGACAACGCAATCGCAGTATTCTCATCATATGTGATGTTTGATTGATTGTCTATGTTCTATAACATGAGATGTTATGTGGTTGATTTATTTATAACATGAGATGTTATGTGTATGATATTGTTATTATATACGTATGATCCTTTACTTACTATGACCTGACCTACGTGAAACATCTTTTAGAAGAAGCCTCCGAGACGCCAGACGCGTATGCCTACCAACGAGGAAGAACTTCAAGGAATCATCGCTGCCGCCATTGCACAGTATGCAGCCTCGCAAGGAGGAACCAGTGGAAGTAATTCGAACAACAACGGAAATAACAATCCACCTTATGGTAATGTTAAGTCGTTTGAGGCATACTACGATACAATTGGATATTTTTAGCACGTTCGCTAATGCCATTTGTATGTTCTAACGTACGTGCAGGGTGCACCTACAAGCAATTCCTAGATTGCAAGCCTGTAAACTTTGACGGCACCGGAGGTGCTGTTGCTTTTGTTAGATCGGCCGAAAAGACTGAGTCTGTTCTTAGAATGTGTAAGTGCGCTCCAGACCAGCAAGTGACCTACATTTCTGGGCTATTCTTGGACGGAGCCCTATCCTGGTGGAACTTACAAGTACAGACTCTTGGTGAAGCCGCTGCATACGCGATGACATGGAATGAACTGAAAGAGCTTATGCGAAGAAAGTATTGCTCAGGCGCTGAGATTCAAAAATTGGAAACTGAATTCTGGCATCTCAAGATGGAAGGTCCCAAGATCGCTGAGTACGTTCAAAGATTCCACGACTTGTCTCATGTGGTACCTTATATGGTTACACCGGAATTCAAGCGAATCGAGCGTTTTATTTGGGGTTTAGCTCCACAGATCATGAGTATGGTCACTACTTCAAAGCCTGCAACAATCACAGAGGCCATCAATCTGAGCGTGGCTCTTACTGAGGAGGCTATCCGCCTAAACAAGTTTTCTAATGTTGAGCCAAAGAAAAAGGAGTCTCACGTAGAGTCATCTGGCGAGAACAAAAGGAAGTTTTCGAACTTCAAACAAGGGACAAGCGGTGTTGGTAAGAAAGGAGAATCAAGCACACCGGTCCAAGCTGCAACCGGGGCTGGGAAGAAGGGAAAGGGTTATATGGGTACACATCCCAAGTGTAACACCTGCCAGCGTCATCATTCTGGCCGGTGTGGGCCAAAAGTATGTGAAGCTTGTGGAAAAGTTGGCCACTTGAAGGATAATTGCTGGGCTAGTGCAGGCCGGGGAGGCCAAGGAGGTTTTGGTAATAGGAACAATAATCGTGGTGGTAATGAAAATCGTCCACAAGGGAATAATGGAGGAAATGCTAACCGAGGGAACAACGCAAATCCAGCTGGTAATGTCAATCGAAACCAAAACAACATTCAAGCTGGGAATGGAGGTGGAAATGGTCAAAGACTGGGTTGTTTCAACTGTGGTGACATTGGGCATTTTAAGAGGGATTGCCCAGGATTGAACCAAGCACGGGGAAGAGTCTTTAACATCGAGGCGAGGGAAGCGCGCCAGGATCCCAATGTTTTTACTGGTACGTTCCCTATAAACCAACGCTTTGCATCCGTTTTGTTTGATACTGGTGCCGATTATAGCTTCATGTCATTAGAATTTAAGAATATGCTTGGGTTAGCCGCTAGTAAATTAGATATCCCGTACTCAATCGAACTGGTTAATGGAAAGCTAGTTGAAGCTAATGAAGTTGTCAGAGGTTGTGTAATCGAGTTGGGAGAGCGTGAGTTTACTTTGGATCTACTACCAGTCAAGTTGGGAAGCTTCGATGTGGTAGTAGGGATGGATTGGTTATCGAGCAACAAGGCTGAGATTATTTGTCGCGAAAAGATCGTTCGCATCCCAACCAAATATGGAGAGACGATAGTGGTTCATGGAGAAAAGCGTGATACGCCTCTAAGAATCATCAGCTGCCTGAAAGCTCGTAAGTGTTTACAGAAGGGATGTGCTGCCTTCCTGGCACACATCGTGGATAAGAAAGCTGCTGAGCCAAATATCGAAGACATCCCTGTCGTAAAGGAGTATCCTGAAGTCTTTCCAGAGGACTTGCCAGGATTGCCGCCCCAAAGGCAAGTGGAATTCCATATTGACTTGGTCCCAGGCGCCGCGCCTGTGGCTAAGGCACCCTATAGACTTGCACCTTCAGAGATGCAGGAATTGTCGACACAACTTCAAGAGTTGCTAGACAAGGGATTCATCAGACCAAGCTTCTCACCTTGGGGAGCTCCGGTCCTATTTGTCAAGAAGAAAGACGGTAGTTTTCGTATGTGTATTGACTACCGGGAATTGAACAAGTTGACTGTCAAGAATAGGTATCCTCTGCCAAGGATTGATGATCTATTCGACCAACTGTAAGGTTCAAGCTATTACTCGAAGATCGATCTGCGATCAGGATACCATCAGCTAAGAATACAAGAGGAAAGCATTCCTAAGACCGCTTTCAGAACTCGATATGGATATTACGAGTTCCTGGTGATGCCGTTTGGGTTGACAAACGCGCCAGCTGTTTTTATGGATTTAATGAACAGAGTGTGTAAGCCATACCTAGACAAGTTCGTGATTGTATTCATAGACGCTATTTTGATTTATTCGAAGATGAAGGCTAAGCACGAACAGCATTTAAGAGCCATTTTGGAGTTGCTGAAGAAGGAACAGCTGTACGCCAAATTCTCAAAATGCGAATTTTTGTTACGCGAAGTCCAATTTCTTGGACATGTGGTGAATGGGGATGGAATCCACGTGGACCCCAACAAGATCGAAGCAATTAAGAATTGGGAGACTCCAAAGACGCCAACCGAGATTCGACAATTCTTGGGTTTGGCTGGCTACTATCGAAGATTTATTGAGGATTTTTCAAAGATCGCTCAACCACTGACATTCCTCACGCAAAGGGATAAGAAGTTTGATTGGGGAATCAAACAGGAAGAAGCGTTTCAGCTGTTGAAAGACAAACTGTGACAACCCTCACCAAACCAGGTATCCGTACGACTTAATTAATAATTAATTACTTCTTAATTACTGTGCTTGTTTGAAAATTACTGATGAACTGCTACTTGATTACTGATACATGTACTTACTTGCATCATACTTTACTTACTGTCACTACATTATTTACATGCTGAACCTTAGTGACAAACATGATGCACAAAAGCACAGTAGCACAATGAACGGATAACCTATTGAACATGCTGATAGAGCCAGCATCAGGCAGACACTGCCTCTAAGGCCCGTAGGAGCCATAAACATTTTACTACACTAGTGGTGAGTGTAGGGATACAAGGGTTGTAGAACTGCGTCTCTAGGAATAAGTACAATGACTGGATGTGCCTAAAACGTGCTCTAAACACAAAATTCAGCACTTTACATAATAATTCAGCTTTTAGCTACCTAATAAAGTGCCAAAACATGAGAAAAATATTACTAGACACCTTCCAAAGTGTCAGAAATGAGTTGTGTCACTAAAAAGGGTATTAACGACACTTTAAAGCTTTGTTAAGCATTTTAACGGATCTCTATCCAACCGAACAACCGGACTATACCCGGAACATGAAAATATTGTCATTTTTATTGTTTATCTTTTTCTGAGCCAGTTAGGGTCCCTAAATACCCTAACACCCGTCATAACACACTACACACTAGTAACCGAGTTAACACTTAACTTAACTAACTAGTAATTGGTGTTTAGTTGGAATCGAACTAGTACCCCCCCCCCTTACCGAATTCGGTCCCCTTGGGGGACACCCTTGTACTTGATAGATTATTATAATCTCTTGTGCTTAATATCTTGCATACACATGATCCAATGGTTAATCAACATAAGCTTTGTCTATAAGATCAACATTTTGCACATCATAATCATTTCCATCACAACTCAAAACACTCTCTCTCTCTCCCTAAGAGCTCTCGGCCGAACACCCCCTTGAGCATCCATCAACTTTCGATTTTTAATCATCACTTGCCAAGCTCATACAAGTGTTAAGGATCGCGTACAAGGAACCTTGGTGCAATCGGAAGGCGAAGGACCTCACTCTATTGCTTTTATCCACGCATTTTTCGCTTAGATTCTTCCCTAGCCTCGAGCTAGTAGTAAGTTGCTTAAATCACCTTCTTGAACTATTTTAAAGTGGTTAATACGATTTGTAACGGTTAAAACTCGTAAACATACAAGATGACACACAAAAGTCTACTTAAAATGCTATAAATGTTGGTTAAAAGCTCATATGTTGTGTAAATCTTGTAGTAATTGAATTGTGTGAGTATTTGGACCCGATCTATGTTGTGGTAGCTCGGATCATCATTTAACCCGGGTTGGTCATGATCATGGATCATGACATAAGGTTGTTTTGGAAGTAACAAGGGTTAAAGGATGAACTCTACCACACATAAATCATGAACTTGTGTAAAAGCGATTTTGTTTGTAAAATAGTGTTTAAAACTAGTAGATCTACGGATCTACAAGCGGTATTTTCAAAGGACCACGTGTCAAGAGAAAACATACTTTTAAAGACGGATCTTACACTAACACGAATGGTTTTTAGAACACACAAGTGTGTAAATACTTGTGTAACACTAAGTTTCGACAAAGAACTAGTTTTGTCAAATTTTACAAGAAGTTGTAAAGATGGAATTTCTTTAAAAACGAGGTTTTTACAAAAATCGGATTGTTTTATATAAAGATCCACTAAAAATGATGGAAAGATACTACATATTTTGGAAAAACCACAAGTTCATGTATTTTTGCGATTTACATCTATTTCGACTAGTTTGATGGTTTGAATAATGCTTATTGATGATTGAGAAAATTGTTGGTTTGATTTATAAAAGAAAATGATACGCTTGAAAGCGTGGCCACCTCCAGTTACAGAGGAAACTCTGGCGAAATTTTTCTAAAAACCTAACACTTAGAATTATTTTCACTATAAGTGTTAGAGATACTTGTCGACTTGTTTTCAAACTATGAATTTCGCCACGACTTTATTTACAAAATATCGGAGGTGGGATTTCACAAAATAAAACGTGATACATATATATATTTAGTATATATTTTTTTCACAACATCACTTGTATAAGTGTTTATGATTATTTTGTGAACTACGTAAATATTATTTTTAGAATAAAAATAATATTACTAAGTATTATTTTGGGAGAATCACATGTATTAAAATATAATATTTTTGGGAAGAATATTTATATTTTGGAGTTAGAAATAAAATATATCTTAAGTGAGACTTAATAATATATTTCAAAAGCATACGAACACGCATGTATTAAATCCCCCATCCTTGGGAAGGAAAATGACTACCAAGTATATACAGAATGTAAACACGAAATAGTTGCCTAACTATTTCCCAAAAACCTAAACCTTAAAGCTAAGGCACGGCCGTCCGTCTAATAGCGTTAGTACGTGTAGGTCGTCACACAGCTGCTTGATTTGGAGGCATACTTAGTAGAGACGCACCACTGTGAGTTCATGTCCCCCTTTTCTCTTAACTGTTTTCAGTTTTCTAAACTACGGGGGTGAAATACATGTTACTTTGATTACAAGTACTTTATACACGGTATGGTTAGCGTAAGGAGGTTTACTACTTAGATCATGTGAGTGGGTAGGCAGAAACTGGAGGCCATTAATCCTCATTGTAGGACCGAGGGACGTAAGCGGTAGATCTAGCTGGGTGTAGCGAGCCCAACCCCAGGCCCAACCAGAACGGACCTTGGGGTGACTTTGTGCCCAAACGCGAAATCTGCTAGGTTTGAGTCTTCCTACTTGCACTTCACAACATATCATTGGCTTTGCAACCCAATGGTGATCTCTTTTTCCTTATTTGCTACATACCAGGATTTTTATACATACAAGGTTTATTTACTCACTTACACATGAACTCGCTCAACATTATTGTTGATTTTTCAACTTACATGTATTTCAGGGAATTAAAGATCTGGCGCGGTTTGTTATGTTTTCCCGCTGCATATGGGTTCCGAGGTCATCCGGGTTTAGGAAATGTGACTTTTTCCTGGACGAGTCACAAATCTTAAACTGCGTTTTATTCATGTTGATGTTTATGTCTTTCAAAACAATGTTTTATGTTATGAGGTTGTAAGTCCCTAAGACAATGTTATGTTACTTTAGTTTTTAAAACTTAAATCTATGGATGATCTTGCATGGTTTTATTTCATATAGCTTTGTTATGGTTAAGCTATGGTATTAAGAAGTCACACCAAAATTAACCACGCTTCCGCAAAGCCAGGGTGTGACACAAACTCTGCAATGCGTCGATCTTAGCGCTACCAGAAGGAACTGATGATTTTGTAGTATATTGTGACGCCTCACGTCAAGGTTTGGGTTGCGTGTTGATGCAATGCCAGAAAGTTATAGCTAACGCGTCACGCCAGTTGAAAGTTCACGAAAGGAATTATACCACGCATGATTTGGAGCTAGGCGCAGTGGTATTTGCTTTAAAGATCTGGAGACACTCCTTATATGGTACAAAGTGTACAATCTTTACGGATCATAAAAGTCTGCAGCACATATTCGACCAGAAAGAGCTAAACATGAGACAAAGACGCTGGGTCGAATTATTGAATGATTACGACTGTGAAATCAAGTACCAACCATGGAAGGCGAATGTGGTCGCCGATGCCCTAAGTTGAAAGGAAAGGATCAAGCCCATAAGGGTTAGGGATTTGGAGATGATTATTCAGACAGATCTTTCTATGCGCATTCGTGCCGCGCAGAAAGAAGCACTTAAGGAAAGAAACATTGAAGAAGAATATCTCCGTGGGATGGAGAAGCAGTTAATACCAAACGAGGAAGGAACGTTATGTTTCATGAAAAGGATTTGGGTTCCTCTGTTTGGTGGTATGAGAAAAGTTATCTTTGATGAAGCTCACAAATCACGGTACTCTATCCAACGGTACTCACAAATCACGTTGATGTTTATGTTAGCAAGTGTTTAACGTGCGCTAAGGTAAAAGCTGAATACCAGAAGCCTTCAGGACTTCTGCAACAACCTAAGATTCCCAAGTGGAAATGGGAACAAATTTCAATGGATTTTATAACGAAGTTGCCAAGAACGCCAAAAGGTCATGACACTATTTGGGTAATAGTGGACCGGTTAACAAAATCTGCGCACTTCTTACCCATAAGAGAGAAAGATAACACGAGCAAGTTGGCCGAAATATACATGAGAGAAATCGTTGCATGTCATGGAGTGCCTCTCTCGATCATCTCTGATAGAGACGGAAGGTTTGTGTCAAGGATTTGGCAATCCTTCCAAGAAGCATTCGGATCTCAGTTGAATCTGAGTACCGCTTTTCACCCGCAAACTGATGGCCAGAGCAAAAGAACTATTCAGACTTTGGAAGATATGCTTAGAGCATGTGTTATGGATCTAGGTGGTAGCTGGGATAAACATTTACCATTGGTCGAATTTTCATACAACAACAGCTACCACACCAGTATTGGAGCCGCGCCATTTGAAGCTCTATAGGGACGCAAGTGTCGATCACCGCTTTGTTGGTCCGATGCAGGTGATAGACAATTGGTTGGTCCTGATGTAGTCCAGGAAACCACAGATAAGATTGCACAGATCCGAGATCGCATCAAGGCGGCTCGCGATCGCCAAAAATGCTATGCAGATAGAAGAAGGAAACCTCTGGAGTTTGAGGTAGGAGACATGGTATTGTTGAAAGTCTCACCCTGGAAGGGTGTGGCACGCTTCGGAAAGCGTGGAAAATTGAATCCGCGTTATATTGGTCCATTCAAGATTCTGGAAAGAATCGGTTTAGTAGCATACAAGCTGGACTTACCTGCCGAACTGAATGGTGTTCACGATACATTCCATGTATCAAATTTGAAGAAAAGTCCAACGCAAGAAACTGTTGTCATTCCCACAGACGAGATTCATATTGATGGCACGCTCCATTTTGTCGAAGAACCGGTTGAGGTTACAGATTGGAAGATTAACAAAACCCGCAGGAGCAGTGTCAAACTCGTCAAAGTTCGTTGGAATGCAAGACACGGTCCAGAATACACCTGGGAGCATGAGGACCGAATGAATGAGAAGTACCCCCACTTATTTCCCAAGACCCCTGGAACTAGAAGTAGAACCTAAAATTTCGGGACGAAAATTTTCTAACGGGGGGAGAATGTGACAACCCTCACCAAATCAGGTATCCGTACGAATTAATTAATATTTAATTAATGCTTAATTACTGTGCTTGCTTACAATTGTGGTTAAACTGCTACGTGATTTCTGATACATACTTATCTTTGCATCATACTTTATTACTATCACTACATTATTTACACACAGAACTATACTGACAAACTTGATGCACAAAGGCACAGTAGCACAATGAACGGATAAACCCAGTAAACATGCTGACATAGCCAGCACTAGGCAGACACTGTCTCTGAGTCCATTATGAGCCGGGAATAGATTACTACACTAGTAGGGAGTGTAGGGAGGTGAGGATTGTAAAACTGAGTCACTAGGTGATAGTTATAGTGACCGGATGTGCCTAAAACATGCTCTAACTACACACTCCTGCACTTTATTACAAAATTCAGCATTTAAACTAACTAGCAAAGTGAAAAAACATGGGAAAATAATACTAGACACTTTCCAAAGTGTCGGGAATTCATTGTGTCACTAAAAATGATATTAAAGACACTTTAAATGCTTATTTAGCACTTTAACGGATCAGTATCCAACCGAACAATCGGACTTAACCCGGAATATAAAAATATTGTCAATGACATTGTTTTTCCTTTTCTGAGCTAGTTAGGGTCCCCAACACCCTAACACCCGTTATAATACATAACACACTAAATACCTACTTAAAGTTCTAACTAAACGTAACTATACACTAACTAATCAATTGAAATCAAACCATAAACCCCCCCCCCCCCCTGACCGATCGGTCCCCCATAGGGGACACACTCCATATTTTTTTTGAATATTTTATTTTGAATGTCTAATATCTTCCATACACATTACATAATGGGTATTTAGGAAACATGGATTATAAGTATGTATGAGAGGTTCACCATTTCATTCAAACACTTAAACAAAATTTGGCACTCTCCCTCTCCCTCTCTTTGAAGTCGGTCGAGAATCACAACCATAGCCCCATCACTTTCAAGTTCCAATCTTGCTAAACCACTTACATACAAAGGTGAAAGGTCACACACAAGGAGGCTCGGTGCTTTCGGAATCACAAGGACCTCTCTACATCGCTTTTATCCACCTAGTTTTCGCTTTGATTCTTCCCTAGCCTTGAGCTAGTTGTAAGTGCTTCTAAACACTCTCTTGTTCATGTTCAAAGTGGTTAATAAGAGATTTAACGGATAAAAATCAAGAACACTTAAGATCAAAGCATAAGGTGTTGTAAGAATGATAACCATGTTGGTTAAAGAGAAAATAATGGTGTAAAACTTATGAAACTTGTCTAGCTATGATTATTTTATGTTGTTTGATGCTAGTAGTGGAACGGATCGTCATCTAACCATGCTAGTTCATGTTCATGGAACATGAACTAGTGATATGTTAAGTGTGAAAGTCGCAAGATGACGAATCTTTCCACAACATAAACATGAACTTGTGTAAAAGTGATTTTTCTTGTAAAATAGAGTCCTAAACTAGTAGATCTAAAGATCTACAAGTGGTATTTTCGAAGAACCAAGTGTAAGATGCAAATCATGTTTAAAAGCCGGATCTTTCATGAACTAAAAGCATTTTTGTGAACAAACAAGTGTGAAAACACTTGTGTGACAAAAGGATTTAACAAATAAATATTTTCGTAATTTTTGACTAGAAGTTGTAAAGTTACATATTCTTTAAAAATAAAATTTCCAAGAAACTGATTTTATTTTTAAAGACGGAAAGATCTACTAAATATGTTGTAAAGTTACTACATACTTTTACACAACTTACAAGTTCATGTGTTTGCGATTTATGCTTATTTTTTACTAGTATGATGTTTAGATATGGTATATTGATGATTTAAAAGTTGTTGATTGAGTTTTTAAAAGAAAATGATACGCTAGTAAGCGTGGCCACCTCCAGTTACAGAGGAAACTCTGGCGAAATTTTTCCAGAAAATAACACTTGGAAATATTTTGTAACAAGTGTTATAAATATATTTTTAACTTGTTTTTCCATATAAAATTCGCCATGATTTTATTACAAAATTTCCAAGTGTCGGAGGTGGATTTTCATAAATAAAACTTGCTAAATATATATTTAGAATATATATTTTTCATAGTAACACTTGTGTGAATTTTATGATTATTTTGTGAACTATATATTATTTTTAGAATAAAAATAATATTACTGGAATATCATGAAGTTACGACCTCCAAAATACACACCAACGCCATCACGAATAAATATCTAAGTTACACCGGTAATGTTATTACCACCCGAACTTTAAAATGTAACGTATGTATTTTTGGAAAAATACTTTTAAATGCGTATTTTGATAAAAGTATTATTTTGGAAATTGTATGGAATAAAATATAATATGTTTGGGAAAAATATGTATATTTTGAAGATAGGATATTTTAGACAAATAAATTAAAATATATTTTATTAAGTGAGACTTAATAGTATATTTTTGGAATTACATAAAAACGCACATGTATTAAAACCCCCATCCTTGGGAAGGAATATTTATAAATAATTAAGAAGTGTAAATTATGAAATAGTTGCCTAACTATTTCCCAAAAACTTAAACCTTAAACCAAGGCACGGTCGTCCGTCTAACAGAAGTTAGTACGTGTAGGTCGTCACGCAGCAGGTTGATTGGGAGTTACTATTTCGAGACGCACTTCTGTGAGTTCATGTCCCCCTTTTCCTTTAACTGTTTTCAGTTTTTATACTGCGGGGGTGAAATACATGTTACAATGTTTACGAATACTTTTTACATGGTATGGTTAGCGTAAGGAGGGTTACTACTTAGATCATGTGAGTGGGTAGGCGGGAACTGGAGGCCATTAATCCTCATTGTAGGACCGAGGGTCTTTAGCGGTAGATCTATCTGGGTGTAGCGAGCCCAGCCCCAGGCCTAACAGAACGGACCTCGGGGTGACTTGGTACTCGACGCAAAAATCTGCTAGGTTTGAGTCTTCCTACTGCACTTCACACATATCAATGGCCTTGCAAACCATTGGTGATCTCTTTATTTCCTTATTTGCTACATACCAGGGATTTTCTTATTACAAAGGTTTTACATACTCACTTACACATGAACTCGCTCAACATTTTTGTTGATTTTTCCAACTTACATGTATTTCAGGGAATTAAGGATCTGGCGAGGTATGCTACGTTTTCACGCTGCGTAGGAGTTATGAGGTCATCCAAGTTTAGGGGTTGTGGCTTTTACCTGGACGAGTCACAAGTCTTAAACTGTGTCTATTTCATGTTTGTGGTTGTGGCTTATGAACAATGTTTTTATTTTGTTATGTTGTAATCCCGTTGCATGTGTCGATGTTTTAAACAATGTTGTGGTACTTTTATTTTAAAACATGAATCAATGGATGATCTGCATGGTTTTACTTTCATATAGCTTTGTTGTGATTAAGCTATGGTATTAAGAAGTCACACCAAATAAACCCACGCTTCCGCAAAGCCAGGGTGTGACACGACATACTTATTTACTCTCGTAGCCAAGTTGATCACGAGAAGCACCTTTGATGTATCTTAGGATTGCTTCGACAGGAGAAGTTGTATGCTAAATTCTCCAAATGCGAGTTTTGGCTTCGCGAAGTCCAATTTCTTGGACATGTTGTTAGTGAGTGTGGTATCCAAGTTGATCCCGCCAAGATAGAAGCCATTATGAATTGGGAAGCACCAAAGACGCCTACAGAAATTCGCAGCTTTCTGGGTTTAGCTGCATATTATAGAAGATTCATTGAGAACTTCTCGAGGATAGCTGCACCATTAATATCTTTGACCCGTAAGAATGTGAAATTTGATTGGGGTCCAAAGCAACAAGAATCCTTTGAGATTCTTAAGCAAATATTGAGCAATGCTCCAGTACTGACTTTACCCGAAGGAATTGAAGAGTTTGTTGTATATTGTGATGCTTCACACACCGGCGTGGGATGTGTACTTATGCAGCGCGGCAAAGTGATCGCCTATGCATCACAAGCACGACAATTAAAAGTGCATGAAAAGAATTACACCACCCATGATTTAGAATTGGCTGCTATTGTATTCGCACTAAAATTGTGGAGACATTATTTGTATGGAACCAAATGTGTGATCTACGCGGATCACAAAAGTCTCCAACACTTATTCAATCAAAAGGAACTCAATATGAGACAACGCCGCTGGATGGAAACTCTAAATGACTATGATTGCGAGATACGCTACCATCCAGGTAAAGCAAACATGGTCGCTGATGCTCTAAGCCGAAAGGAAAGAGTTAAACCAATCAGGATCAATGCCAAGAGCATTGAATTAAAGAATAGTCTGAATGAAAGACTATTAGCTGCACAGAAAGATGTTGTTTTAGAAGTTAACCTTCCAAACGAAAAGTTAGGTGTAACCGCTGAGCAGTTAACACCTGGCAAGGATGGCATTCTCAGAATGAATGGAAGAATTTGGGTTCCTATTCATGGAGGACTTCGAGATGTAATTCTCCAAGAAGCACATAACTCCAAGTACTCAGTTCACCCTGGAGGTGACAAGATGTATCAGGACTTGAAGGCTAATTATTGGTGGATAGGTTTGAAGAAATCTATTGCCACACATGTAGCTAAGTGCCTGACTTGTGCTCAGATTAAAGCTGAACATCAAAAGCCATCAGGTCTGCTTCAACAACCAGAACTCCCTACGTGGAAGTGAGAGATGGTAACCATGGATTTCATAACCAAGTTACCAAAAACAAGGCTTGGAAATAACACCATATGGGTTATAATTGATAGACTGACAAAGTCAGCACATTTCTTACCATCAAGGAGACTCATAGCTCTGACAAGTTAGCCCAGTTGTATGTGGATAAAATTGTATCCCTTCATGGAGTGCCGGTGTCTATTATCTCTGATAGAGATACCAGATACACCTCACAGTTTTGGAAAAGTTTCCAACAATCTTTGGGCACACGTTTGAATTTTAGTACTGCTTAC
This sequence comes from Helianthus tuberosus, assembly GCA_030545235.1. NCBI lineage: Eukaryota > Viridiplantae > Streptophyta > Magnoliopsida > Asterales > Asteraceae > Helianthus > Helianthus tuberosus. The sequence continues at coordinate 96,442,140 of CM060413.1, forward strand.
CACCCTCAGACTGATGGACAGAGTGAGCGTACAATCCAAACTTTGGAAGACATGCTTCGAGCATGTGTTATTGATTTAGGTGGTAATTGGGATGACCACCTGCCACTGATCGAGTTTTCCTATAACAATAGCTACCATACAAGCATTCAGGCTGCACCTTTTGAGGCATTATATGGTAGGAAATGCAGCACGCCTGTTTGTTGGGTAGAAGTAGGGGAAGCTCAGTTATCAGGACCTGATATAGTCCTTGAAACGATGGAAAAGATTGTCCAGATTCGTGATCTCCTGAAAGCTACCAGGGATAGGCAGAAAAGTTATGCTGATAAGAGGTGAAAACCTCTAAAGTTTGAGGTAGGTGATAAAGTTTTACTGAAAGTATCGCCCTGGAAAGGTGTGATGCATTTTGGTAAAAAGGGCAAGTTAAGCCCTAGGTATATTGGGCCATTCGAGATTATCGAATGTGTCGGCAGTGTAGCTTATAAGCTAAACTTGCCTGAGGAGCTAAGTGGAATTCATAATGTGTTCCACATCTGTAATCTCAAGAAATACCTAGCTGATAAATCACTAGCTATGTCTCATAAAGATGTACAGATTGATGAAAGCCTGAGGTTTGTTGAAAGACCTATATCGATCGAGGATCGTCAGGTTAAAAAGCTCCGAAGGAAGCATGTACCTATAGTAAAGGTCAAATGGGATACTCGTAGAGGTCCCGAATATACGTGGGAAGTCGAGTCCACTATGCGACAGAAGTACCCTCACTTATTTCATTAAATATCGGGGTTGAGATTTCTTTTAAGGGGATGAGGATGTAACACCACGTAAAAACGTGTCCAATTATGTATAGACACGTGTCCTAAACTCTAAATATGTGAAAGATTGAGTTTGAAGGACTAAAGTTGACAAACAGTGAAACTATGTCTACAGAGGGTCTAAAAGTGTCAACATGCCAAACTTAGGCCTCTGAGTGACCATACGTGAAGAATATATCCTTAAATGAGTGATCAATTGGATATAAGAAGCCGTTTGTGAAAATAATCGGAAGATTATAAAACTACAAGGGTTAAACGTGTCAACATGTTAATTCTGACCTCTGAGTGACCTTTTAACGAAACCGAGGCTTCGAAATATTCAAATATACTCCCAAGAATAAGTGATAAAAATTTCACGTGGTTTCGAGATCGTTAAGCATGTTTTCAAGACTTTGGGCTATAAGTGTCAACTTGACGAAACTTGCAATTATAGTGATAATTATCGAACCCGAGCCTAACGAAGTTTGTTTATACATCCTTGAGCTTCATCAAACTGACTACAAGGGCCTTTATTGCCAAAAATCATGTTAAAAAGGATTTTAAACGATCAGGGACTGATTCTGCCATTTCCAAAACTTGTTTTGCCAGTTTCCCGGTTCCACGTGGGCCGCCTAAAAGTGCCCAGTGCAGAATTCTTAGGACAGGTGCACATTTGATCAGTTGCACCGCCTTAACCTCATTTGTAACGATTCTATGGGCTATAAGTCGGTCATAATAAACCACTAGGACATCTGGGGTGATCCTAGGGCCTCCCTTAATAGCTGGAAGTGATCTATGATCTTGCAAATTAGTATATAAAGGAACTAGTTCATGTGTTCATATGCACATTTTGCAAACAACTTCAAAGGGACAACTTCTGGAGCTTGCAATCAATTAGGAGAAGATTCCAAGTGTAGAAAAGACAGCTAGGACCATTAGTAAGCTTCTAATTACTTGCTTATTCGTTTTAATTAGCTTAATTACCGAAAAGTCAAACTTGTCATAAATTAGGTTTGACTTTCAGTTTAATCACATATGGTCTAACCACTGATAAAAACGAAAGTGGTTATAGAACCATATTAAGGTAGGTGATTAACCCTTAAAAGGGCACCTCCTAATTATCTCGTTTGACTAGTTAATTGTTGGGTCAAACTAGTTTGACAACATGTCAAACTGGACATAATGTTTGAAAATGATTTAAATTAGTAAAACAGAAGTTCTAAATTATATTTTTACATTCTAATGACTTGGTAATTAATATTAAAACATGTTTTATCAGTCCTAACCCAGCAATTAATAGTTTAAGGTCAGTTTATAACCGAAAGTCGCAAAAGCTTGACTTTTGCTTTGACTTTCAGTTCTGACCCATTCAAGCTTAATTCTCCATGTTTTAAGCTTCCATTAGGACCACATTACTCAGTAGTATAACCCTCTGAAGTTATATTGCATGATTCTTAGTGGTTTGAATTATATGCACTTGATCGTTAATATGCTTAAAAATGCCATAAACGCCCTTTTGACACACAAATGAGATTTTTAGCAATGTGAGTGGACAAAAAACTTTGCTACTGATATTTAGACTTGTCCTAAAAATTTGACATCAGTTTGAAGTCTAGATTAGGAGTTATGCCATTAACGTAATTAGAAAGCTTTTTATTAATTAAACGGCGTAATTAGCATATAGCCTATTTAAACCCAAATTTTGATACCAAGCTTTTTACCTACTGATGTAAAATAATATTTTGGGATTTTTAAAGATTTTTATTTATTTTTAGGCTGAGCATAACATAGGGTTATAGCCTTGATTCGGTAAATGTCGGTTTGACCCTTTTCATGCATAAAATGAGTTTTACATAACATTTTGATACCAAACTTTTTACTACTGATTTTATATGATAAGTAAAATATTTTAAACTTTATAAACAGATCAAAAACTCAGATTTCCTAATTTAACCCGAAAATCGCTTAAAACCGACTTTTAAGCATTTTAAGCGCATAGTATGAGTCAAAACAATTTTTGGCATATAAAACTTATTACCCACTGATGTTTTAAGTTAATTTATGTAATTAAATAGTAAGCCAAAGTTTTAAACTCAGAATTCTAATTTTGACCTTTAAAGCTTATGTGAAACTACCAAAATGCCCCTACGGTGCATAGTTTGGTTATAAAAGATAAATTTCACAAATATATTATACCCTACTGTTATAACTTTTAAAAATACATATTTTTACTGTTAGATCAGACCTGAAACTTAGATTAATATTTAAACTCTTTTTTGAGCATTAAAATTACCAAAATGCCCTTATGGGACTTAAATTGGTTTAAATTACTTTTTGGGCATATATGTTAATATCTTACTGATGTACTAACATATTTGGAGCATAATAACGATTAAGACCGATATATGATTCATTTGGTTACCCGTTACGCATTTACGCGTTCGGATCGGCTTATGTGACTAGTTTACATAAAATAGCCGAAACGGGTCAAACCTTATCATTAAATCCTCAATTTCCAGAATGTGTTTAGTTTACCCATATTATACAAGTATCCAAGCTTGTCGGGTCTAAACCACATTCTATTCCGGTCTCCGCTTAATCTAGCGTTTAGAACCGTAAAGTCTCTTTCTAGCTAGCCGGTGTAAGTCTTTGACTTAGCTAAAGACCCGTTAGCATCCTAATAGGTTATTAAACCTTCCATGCAGATTAGTAGCATCCAGTAGAAGGTACTATCAAGAAGCTTTAGGATTATACTGCTGAGTTATCTTTCACTTTAGCTCAGGTAAATACTTTTAACTTATTTTCCCTTATACGGGCTTGGGATATGGTATTATAATAATACCACTTGGTCGGGTATGAAATCATTTAATCGGATTGTGATTAATAAATTGCATAACCCGTTTTAATCTGTTTTGTTTGATAACAAGAACATTGGGGGTTAATTCGACCGTGTCCTGGATATCCTCGGCTCATTTCATTTGAAAATGGCCATGACCTATGCACGGGGTGTAGGCATACACCTGACAGATGCAAATGCTAAAATACAAACCCACATGTTGGGGATAACTCCTTTGTGGGTTCTATAAGTGGTGAGTCGGTTAATCATGACCGGCTTCCAACCGGCCCCAATTGTATGACAAACATATAAATCGGTATACAAGATTATTTTTAAATAATTGTCCCAAGTTATAAAAGATTTGTGCCATGTGCATTTAAATCAATTTTCATAAATGTTTTCAAAAGAGTCAGTTAATTGTATTTACCAGTTTATACTGACGTATTTTCTAAAGACTGATTGACAGGTACCTCTCGTAATAGACTGGAGCTATTAGGTGTCCTAAGAGGATCTTGCAAACCCACAGATACCTGAAGTCTGTTATTTTGTTTCTTTGTACTTTTTATGATCCGCCTGTGGATCCTATTACATTCCAGTCTGTATATTCATTTACTCGAACACTCAGACATTATGGTTTGTAATAATTTATTCACCAAGCCTTCCGCTGTGCTATTATATTGTGTGTATTGACAATGATGATATCAACTACGTCACGATACTCCCCACCGGTAATATGTGGAAATATCGGGGTGTGACAAAACTGCTTTGAGAAAGGAATTTTTGTGAATTCGATTCGACAGTAAAACCCTGTTTGGGGGTTTTGTGTAACATCCCGAAAATAGGAATTATTAAATTTGCAAATTAGATCGCAAATAAATTTGTTAAAACAAACTAACTAGGAATGACACTAACCTAGTTAGTTGATTACTTATGAGTAGTAAGAGTTAAAACAAGTACAAACTAAAGTTGAGGGGCCAAATGTGTTTAAATGTAAACTAATAATAGTAAAACAAGAAAATTTAACTCACAACACAATTGTTTTGTGTTGCTGAGATCGACCAGGAGACATGGGCGAACCCAAGCTCCTCTTCAAACCCTAGACTCTCTTAAATCTTATAAATTGAAGGTCAAGATCTGTTCCAAATCGAAATTAGAGCTAAGATTAGTGATCCTCACTGCAAGAGGGTTACAAGGTATGCAAAATTTGGTGAAATTTCTCTACTCGAAATTCTCACGAAATTGGGAAATCTGAAATTTGATATTGCATGTTTGTTATTTGGATAGATTAGGAACACTATAGTGTCTAGGGACAAACCCTAGACAAACACAAGTCGAAACCATGGGAAATTTTAGTGAAATTCATGAACACCATTGTAGGTGATAAGTGGGTTTTTGTGAAATTTGATAAACACTAGGATTATAGTGATTTTCTAGTGAAATCTATGATTTGTTAGTAATTTCAGAATTTTAGAGACTAAACCTTATGTTAGAAACTTGATTTAATGGAAAATTGGGCTATATGACAAGCTAAGAACTTGTCATATAAAGGGTGTAAAAATCTGCCCACAAAGTGTTTGTGAAAATACCTCAAAGAAGGCTTAAAACTGAAATTTGAAGTTTAAACGCATAATTATGATGTTTCGGTGTATTATGCGATAGATGGTTTAAAAAGAGTTCTAAACACGTTATGATTGAACTCTATAGGAAAGGACGCCGGAGCATCAAGTGGGCAAACAAAAACAAGCGGCGATTTGCGTTTGAAGGGCTTACTTTGAAGGTATGTAACTTGATCCGTTACATTAAACGAATTATTGTCAAATTATGTGTAGTTGTGTTGTAGATTCGAAGTTGTGTTAATTTTGGTAATCATAAATCGTTATTGGAATTAATAGAGTTAGAACGGATAAAGGACCACTTGGTAGTCATCACATTGGAGGTTTTCCACAAGGTGAGCCAATGGGTTGAACAATTGTGTAAATTGTAGACTTTGTGTTCTAATTAGTTAGCAATGGCGATATCAATCACAAGAGCGTTAAACCATGAAATTGGTAATGAAGCGCAAGTGATGCTAAGCCCCGGATGATGGGTATAAGGTGCCATAGGCTTACTAGTGAAATATAGTAAACATAGATAAAGTTAGAATGGGTCGAATGATAGTTTAGTGGCTTTTAGCCGTAATGATCGGTGAGTCAAATTTTGGTATGATAGTCGTAAAGGATATGTCCGTAACGAATTTACAAACGTACAGAAAAAGAATCGTCTAAAATGACATGTGGATTAGGGTGAAATCAACAAAATTGTCAAATGGCAAAGTTACAGAGTCCACCGTAAATTACGGTCTCCACCATAATTTACAGTGGACAACAAAACCTTACGGTGATTCACTACTGCCTTACGACAGACAGAATCATTCAGAGTCCACCGTAACTTACGGTGGGTACCGTAAGTTACGGTAGAGCCCAGAAAACTTTGAATGTTTATTCTTTTTCACATTTTGATGTCGGAACTTGTTTTTATGTATTATATTAAGGTCAAAACTAATGTTCTTAGTGGATATGACTCCAGGTGATGAACTGGATCTTACGGATGGCGGTCAAGCTAGATGTTGAAGAACCGAACACTCACTTTTGAGCTTCCGCGTTAAATTAACTTTGATAAAAAATGTTTTGGGATGTAAATCTATTACTAATCAACTTCTGAATGTGTAAAATTAGTCTTTAGTTGACTAATGTTTTAAATTTTACTTTTAAACCTTATGTTTGGAACTTATGATATAAATCAGACATCTTTTATATAAAATGGATCAAATTATTATTAAACTCAAGTAACAATTAGACGGGTGTTACAAGTTGGTATCAGAGCTTAAGGTTGTCAACAAAGTGTTCGGTTCAAGCTTGATCGACCGTCCAGTAAGGAATTAACTTATTATGTTAGTAGATTATACCTTGTGAAAGAAATGAGATGTGAATTGATGTGCATGGGAAGAGTATGTAAATTCACTCAAACCCGGAAAGTGCACTAAAAGTGAACGGTTAAAGCAAGTAAGGAACATGGCTAAACCGAAACAAATAAAGTTATGTTACAAATGAAATGTTTAACGTTTAATGTAAACATTTCAGTTTCAAGATGTCGGAAAGAAATGATGATGATCTGGTGCAGACAAGCACCGAACAAATGAAAGAGATTATTGCTGAAGAAGTGGGGAAGGCAATTGAAGGTAGTCTATCTGGGTTTATAGACAAAATACAAAACACGGTGTTATCATTAGTTGAAGAACGGGTCAAAAGATTGGAAGATAGTGTCAACCTAATAAAAGAAAAATCGGGAGAACACAAAGGGTGTTCGTACAAGGAATTCATGGCGTGTAAACCGCCAATCTACAACAGGGAGGTTGACCCGATAATTTGCCAAAGATGGTTGGCCGACATTGAAGGGGTGTTTGAAAGGACCCATTGTGATGAAAGCGACTTTGTTGCTTACGGAACGGGTCAGTTGAGAGGTCAAGCCAAAGATTGGTGGGACAACAAAAAGAATGAAATAGGAGCCGAAGCGGCGAAAACCATGACATGGGAGGAGTTTAAGACACCGTTTCTTAAACATCATAGCCCCAAGGCGGTCATTAATAGAATCAAGGAAGAATTCATGTAACTGAGGCACAAGGGCGAGACCATAGACAAGATTACGGCGATGTTTATGGATAAGATGAAGTTTAGTAGTGAGTTGGTAACGAATGAAGAACAGAAAATATACTACTACTATAACATGTTGAGCGCTGAATATAGGGAGTTTAGGACTCCTTCAAAATACAAGACCCTTACCGAAATCATAAACGTTGCTCGGGAACGAGAAATTGAATTGAAGAAACAAGTTGAAAGGGGTGAGCGAAGGGCGCAAGATGTGAACCCAAGCCCTACAAAGAAAGCCCGAACTGGAGAGTCGGGAAAGAAGGTGGATGCTAAAGGCGGGTCGCCAAGCTGCAAAGTATGTGGAAAAGGACACAAAGGAGAGTGTCGGTTCAAAGACAAGCCGTGCCCAATATGCAGTAAAACAGGGCACACGGCGTCTCTATGCCCGGGTAAAGTTTCAGTTTGTTACAAATGCTATCAGCCCGGTCACAAAAAGTCTGAATGCCTGGAATTGGTTGGGAAGAGAGACACAAAGGAGTCTCCAACGGAAGCTCCAAAGGCAAAGGCTAGATCCTTCCAACTTACTGCGGCTGAAGCAAAAACAGAACCCGATGTGGTCTCAGGTATATTCAAGATTAACTCAATTCCTGCACGTGTATTGTTTGATACGGGTGCGAATAAATCCTTCATTTCGCATGGATTTATTCGACATCCTTCATTTGTATTGAAAAAATTATATGTGCCCTTAGAAGTTGAAATAGGGGACAACAAAAGTTTTATAGTTTGTGATATTTGTCGAGGCTGCAAATTAAGCATCGATGATGAAGAATATATGATAGACCTAATCCCGATGTCAATGGGGGAATTTCAAGTAGTTGTTGGGATGGATTGGCTATCTCAGCACCACGCAAAGGTCGTGTGTTTTCGTAAGGAGATAAAGCTAACATCTCCTAGCGGAAAGCACGTTACAATTTATGGCGAAAAGGGAGGCAGTCCTATAATATGCTCAATGATGAAGGCTCACAAGCTCATGAGGCATGGATGTAAAGTGTTCATGATATACGCAAATGAGCCCGAGAAAGAACTACCGAAGATTGGAGACGTACCCGTGGTGTGTAACTTTGAAGATGTATTTCCGGACGATTTACCGGGAATGCCGCCTGAACAAGAGGTAGAGTTCGGAATCGAATTAGTTCCGGGCGCGAAACCCGTAGCTAAAGCGCCATACCGACTCGCGCCATCGGAATTACAAGAATTAATGTCACAAATTCAAGACTTGCTTGACAAAGGATTCATAAGGCCGAGTGTGTCTCCTTGGGGCGCACCGGTACTATTCGTGAAAAAGAAGGACGGAAGCATGCGTATGTGTATCGACTACCGGGAGTTAAACAAACTCACGGTAAAGAACCGATACCCGCTTCCGAGGATAGATGATCTATTCGACCAATTACAAGGTGCGAACTGGTTTTCAAAGATTGACCTTAGATCGGGGTATCACCAACTAAAGGTCAAGGAGGAAGATGTGCCGAAGACGGCTTTCCGCACACGATACGGACATTACGAGTTCCTCGTGATGTCATTTGGGCTGACAAATGCACCCGCGACTTTCATGGACCTCATGAACCGGGTTTGCAAGCCAATGCTAGACAAATCGGTCATCGTGTTCATCGATGATATTTTGGTATATTCGAAAAGTGAAGCTGAGCATGCACACCACTTACAAGAGGTGTTAGAAACACTTAGACGAGAAAGATTGTATGCAAAATTTTCTAAGTGTGCCTTTTGGTTACGAGAGGTGCAATTCCTTGACCACATCATAAGTGCCGATGGAGTGTTGGTAGACCCGTCAAAGATTGAGGCCGTGTCGAAATGGAATCCCCCGAAGAACCCTTCGGAAATTAGAAGTTTCCTAGGACTTGCGGGGTACTACAGGAGATTCATTCAAGATTTCTCCAAGATCGCGTCGCCGCTAACAAAATTAACCCGGAAAGAGGAGAAATTCATTTGGGGTCTTGAACAAGAAAGGGCGTTTCAGACGCTAAAAGAGAAGTTAACTCAAGCTCCGGTATTAACGTTGCCGGACGGAGTTGAAGACTTAGTGGTTTACTTAGATGCTTCATTGTCAGGGCTCGGATGTGTTTTGATGCAACGGGGCAAAGTCATAGCTTATGCCTCGAGGCAATTGAAGATACATGAGAAGAAATATCCCACGCACGATCTTGAATTGGCTGCGGTGGTATTTGCATTAAAAATATGGAGGCACTATTTATACGGAGTAAAGTGCACCATATTCACCGATCACAAAAGCTTGAAATACTTCTTCGATCAGAAGGAGTTAAATATGCGCCAGAGACGATGGTTGGAAACGGTGAAGGATTTCGACTGTGAAATACACTACCACCCCGGAAAAACAAATGTAGTGGCGGATGCTCTGAGCAGAGGCGGACTATGTCCCAATACGAGTAAGGTCAATGCAACTTGTGGTGACTTCGGGTATACTTGAACGTATCCGAGAGGCGCAAGTAGAAGCGGTTAAGGAGGAGAATTGGAAGAAGGAAAGAATAATCGGCCAGTTAAAAGACTTGTCGGATGGAAAGAACGGGTTGAAGACTCGATCCGGAAGAATATGGGTTCCAAATACTTGTGGAGTGAAGGCGCTACTACTTAATGAGGCCCATAAATCCCGATATTCTATTCATCCGGGTGCGACCAAAATGTATAATGATCTGAAACAAAATTATTGGTGGCCCGGAATGAAGAGGGATGTGGTGAAGTATGTAGAGAAGTGCTTGACTTGTTTACAAGTCAAGGCGGAACACCAGAAACCTTATGGGAAACTGCAACCTTTGGAGATCCCGGTTTGGAAATGGGAACATATCACTATGGACCTATTGACCAAACTACCTAAAACAATTCAGGGATTCGACGCCATATGGGTGATTGTGGATAGATTGACGAAGAGTGCACACTTTATTCCTATACGCGAAACATATACTTCGGAAAAGATGTCCGAAGTGTATACAAACGAAATAGTGGCACGTCACGGAGTACCGGTATCTATTGTGTCGGATAGAGATACCCGGTTTACTTCAAACTTTTGGCGAGATTTTCAAGAACAAATGGGGACAAAACTTTTCATTAGCACCGCCTACCATCCCCAGACGGATGGGCAGAGTGAAAGAACAATACAGACGCTAGAAGATATGTTGCGGGCATGTATCATCGACTTCGGTGGAAGTTGGGATGTCTATCTACCTTTGGCCGAATTTTCATATAACAATAGTTACCATTCGAGTATCGGCATGACACCTTATGAGATGCTATATGGTAGAAAATGTAGAACCCCGGTGTGTTAGGGAGAAGTAGGACCACGTGAATTGGCACATACAGACATAATTCAAGCCACTAATGAGAAAATTGAAGTGGTGCGAGCCCATTTGAAGGCAGCCCAAGATAGACAGAAGTCTTATGCTGACAAAAGACGAAGACCGATTGAATTTCAGATAGGCGATATGGTTATGTTAAAAGTTTCCCCATGGAAGGGTGTTATCAGATTCAGAAAAAGGGGAAAACTAAGCCCGAGGTTTATTGGGCCATTTAAATCATCGAACGGGTTGGCAAGATAGCTTACCGCCTTGAACTACCAGATGAGTTGAATGGAATACATGGCACAATTACGAAAATGTCTAGCGGAGGAAACAACTTATGTCCATTACGACGATATTGAGGTGGATAATAGCCTGAATTATGCGGTGAGGCCGTTAGAGATTTTGGATCGAAAAGTTAAGCACTTGCGAAATAAACAAATCGATCAAGTCAAGATCAAGTGGGAACATAGGAAAGGTTCGGACACTATGTGGGAGTCCGAAGAGGAGATGCGACGTCTCTACCCTACATTATTTGGTACGTACTTTGGTTTCGGGGACGAAACCCTTTTTAAGGGGGGTGGACTTGTAACATCCCGAAAATAGGAATTATTAAATTTGCAAATTAGATCGCAAATAAATTTGTTAAAACAAACAAACTAGGAATGACACTAACCTAGTTAGTTGATTACTTATGAGTAGTAAGAGTTAAAACAAGTAAAAACTAAAGTTGAGGGGCCAAATGTGTTTAAATGTAAACTAATAATAGTAAAACAAGAAAATTTAACTCACAACACAATTGTTTTGTGTTGCTGAGATCGACCAGGAGACAGGGGCGAACCCAAGCTCCCCTTCAAACCCTAGACTCTCTTAAATCTTACAAATTGAAGGTCAAGATCTGTTCCTAATCGAAATTAGAGCTAAGATTAGTGATCCTCACTGCAAGAGGGTTACAAGGTATGTAAAATTTGGTGAAATTTCTCTACTCGAAATTCTCACGAAATTGGGAAATCTGAAATTTGATATTGCATGTTTGTTATTTGGATAGATTAGGAACACTATAGTGTCTAGGGACAAACCCTAGACAAACACAAGTCGAAACCATGGGAAATTTTAGTGAAATTCATGAACACCATTGTAGGTGATAAGTGGGTTTTTGTGAAATTTGATAAACACTAGGATTATAGTGATTTTCTAGTGAAATCTATGATTTGTTAGTAATTTCAGAATTTTAGAGACTAAACCTTATGTTAGAAACTTGATTTAATGGAAAATTGGGCTATATGACAAGCTAAGAACTTGTCATATAAAGGGTGTAAAAATCTGCCCATAAAGTGTTTGTGAAAATGCCCCAAAGAAGGCTTAAAACTGAAATTTGAAGTTTAAACGCATAATTATGATGTTTCGGTGTATTATGCGATAGATGGTTTAAAAAGAGTTCTAAACACGTTATGATTGAACTCTATAGGAAAGGACGTCGGAGCGTCAAGTGGGCAAACAAAAACAAGCGGCGATTTACGTTTGAAGGGCTTACTTTGAAGGTATGTAACTTGATCCGTTACATTAAACGAATTATTGTCAAATTATGTGTAGTTGTGTTGTAGATTCGAATTTGTGTTGATTTTGGTAATCATAAATCGTTATTGGAAATAATAGAGTTAGAACAGATAAAGGACCACTTGGTAGTCATGACATTGGAGGTTTTCCACAAGGTGAGCCAATGGGTCGAACAATTGTGTAAATTGTAGACTTTGTGTTCTAATTAGTTAGCAATGGCGATATCAATCACAAGAGCGTTAAACCATGAAATTGGTAATGAAGCGCAAGTGATGCTAAGCCCCGGATGATGGGTATAAGGTGCCATAGGCTTACTAGTGAAATATAGTAAAAATAGATAAAGTTAGAATGGGTCGAATGATAGTTTAGTGGCTTTTAGCCGTAATGATCGGTGAGTCAAATTTTGGTATGATAGTCGTAAGGGATATGTCCGTAATGAATTTACAAACGTACAGAAAAAGAATCGTCTAAAACGACATGTGGATTAGGGTGAAATCAACAAAATTGTCAAATGGCAAAGTTACAGAGTCCACCGTAAATTACGGTCTCCACCGTAATTTACCGTGGACAACAAAACCTTACGGTGATTCACTACTGCCTTACGACAGACAGAATCATTCAGAGTCCACCGTAACTTACGGTGGGTACCGTAAGTTACGGTAGTGCCCAGAAAACTTTGAATGTTTATTCTTTTTCACATTTTGATGTCGGAACTTGTTTTTATGTATTATTTTAAGGTTAAAACTAATGTTCTTAGTGGATATGACTCCAGGTGATGAACTGGATCTTACGGATGGCGGTCAAGCTAGATGTTGAAGAACCGAACACTCACTTTTGAGCTTCCGTGTTAAATTAACTTTGATAAACAATGTTTTGGGATGTAAACCTATTACTAATCAACTTCTGAATGTGTAAAATTAGTCTTTAGTTGACTAATGTTTTAAATTTTACTTTTAAACCTTATGTTTGGAACTTATGATATAAATCAGACATCTTTTATATAAAATGGATCAAATTATTATTAAACTCAAGTAACAATTAGACGGGTGTTACATTTTGAAGGGGGGTTTATAGAAGAAAAAGTGAATGCTGATGTGGCAGCGGTTACAAAAGGTCTAACCACTATGTAATGTCCACATGCCAACCCCTGATGAAATGAAGGACAAGTACTTTATGAAAACCACTGATGAAATAAGATCAGTGGTTGTAACGGTAACAAATGAAGGCAGTGGGTGAGTTTTACTATCAGTGGATAGCATATCAGTGGATAAAAACACTGATTTTGAACAACAGTGCTTATCAAGGAAATTAGAGAACAGGGGTTGACTTTCAGCAGTGGACAAACTTTTAAGTAGAACAGACTTTTGAACAAAACAGTGGTTGTGGCAGACTTTTAAGGATTTAATGAAAATTTCATTTTTAGCTATTTTTAAGGATGGATTTTTTATTTTCTGAAAACATTTTAATGCTTTTATTCATAGAAAAACAGGATTTTGCCTGTTATTCCATGTTTAGCATGCGAATCCTAGAGATTAAGCTTTCAAAGGTGGATGTGTCTAATGCTTTGGTTAGCACATCTGCCAGCTGATCTTTAGTTGGAACATGGTGCAAAGAAATCAAACCTTTTTCATAGCAATCCCTCACAAAGTGATGTCTGATGTCAATGTGCTTGGTGGTTGAATGGGAAACTGGATTTTTGATGATATTTTCTGCTGCCTGGCTATCCAACATGAGTGGTGTCTTTAAGGTAGTGATACCAAAATCCAGTAGCTGATTTTGAAGCCAAAGTAGTTGGGCTGTACAGCTTGCAGCAGCTATATACTCTGCCTCAGGAGTGGATGTGGAAACAGCTGCTTGCTTTTTGCTTTGCCAAGACACTAAGCAATTTCCTAGGAATTGGCACCCTCCTGAAGTGGACTTCCTTGTCTTGTCACATCCAGCAAAGTCATAATCTGAGAAACCTGAAAGCTCAATTTTACCATCAGCTGGATACCAGATACCAAGTGTGGGAGCACCTTTTAGGTATCTGAATATCCTTTTTACAGCAATAAGGTTTGACTTTCTAGGTGCTGATTGGGATCTTGCACAAACACATGTTACAAACATGATGTCTGGCCTAGAGGCAGTTAGGTACAATAAAGACCCAACCATGCTTCTATACAAAGTTTGATCAACCAAATCATCCTTCTCACTAGACATGACTACTTTATTGGTTGCAATGGGTGTACTGCATGGCTTACAATCATCCATCTCAAATTTCTTCAACAGTTCTTTGGCATATTTGCCTTGATGGATGAAAGTGCCATTTTGCAGTTGCCTTACCTGGAGACCAAGAAAGCACTGGAGTTCACCCATTGCACTCATTTCAAACTCAGCTGTCATGAGTTGTCTAAACTCTTCACACATTTTGTTACATGTGCTTCCAAAGATGATGTCATCCACATAAATCTGGACAATCATCAAATCCTTTCCTCTCCATTTCAAAAACAATGTTTTATCTATTTTACCTCTTGTGAATCCAATGGATAGTAGGAAAGTGGAAAGAGTTTCATACCAGGCCCTTGGTGCTTGTTTCAGGCTATACAAAGCTTTGTTTAGCTTGTAGACATGATCTGGATGAAATGGATCCTCAAAGCCTGGAGGTTGACAAACATAGACCTCCTCTTGAATCTTACCATAGAGGAATGCACATTTGATATCCATTTGATACACCTTGATGTTGTGGTTGACAGCAAAGGCCAGAAATAATCTGATAGCTTCAAGTCTTGCTACAGGGGCAAATGTTTCATCATAGTCAATGCCCTCTTCTTGTCTGAATCCTTGAACCACAAGCCTGGCTTTATTCTTGACAACAATGCCCCTTTCATCAGTTTTGTTTTTGAAGACCCACTTTGTGCCAATAGGACTAACATTTTCTGGCACTGGAACAAGCTCCCATACTTCTTGTCTTCTAAACTGTTGGAGCTCCTCTTGCATGGCTTCTACCCAGCTATTGTCTTTCAGTGCCTCTTGGTACTTGACTGGCTGATGGAGAGATAGGAAACCAGCAAAAAGACAAATGTTTTGGGATTGACTTCTTGTGAGCACCCCTTTATTGATGTTGCCAATGATTTGGTCAGGTGGATGAGATTTCAAGAAGATAAGATCTCCTTGGTATGGAACAATGGCATTTAATGGTGAAGGCTGCAGATGTGAATCATCTGAGCTAACCACTGCTGGTGACTTTGATGATCCAGCAGTGGCTTCAAATGGAGGTGGAGGAATAAGTGGAACTGGTGTGAAAACATGCTGACTTTTATCCACTGATGGAGGACTATCAATAGTGTTTGATGATGTGGAACCAGGGGTTAAAGGGCTACTTTGATCAACAACTGTTGAGGTAGCAGTGGTTGAGCTTTGACAGCTATTTTGAACATCTGCTGCTCTTCCCATTGAGACAGAATTTTGTTGAGGAATGATGACTTCATACCCATAGTTTGATGATGAATTCTTTGATGGACCTGCATTGTTAGTCTTGACAGTAGTATTTTCAAAAGTAAATTTATCAAGATCAAACAATTCTGCAGGATTTGCTGGGATTTTCATTGATGAAAGTTCATTGAACTTTACATTCAAAGTCTCTTCCACTGTTTTGGTCCTTGTGTTAAACACTTTGTAGGCCTTAGTAGTGGTTGAGTATCCCAGATGATAACCACAATCAATTTTGGCTGCAAACTTAGAAATAGAGCCTTTTAAGTTTAAAATGAAGCATGGGCAGCCAAAAACTTTGAAATATGAAATCAATGGCTTTATTTTATACAGCAGTTCATAGGCAGTCTTTTGATGCCTGGGGTTGATTAAAACTTTGTTTTGGACATAGCAAGAAGTGTTTACTGCCTCTGCCCAAAAAGTTAATGGCAAACCTGAATCAGCAAGCATGGTTCTGGTAGCCTCAATCAATGTCCTGTTCTTTCTTTCAACAACCCCATTTTGTTCTGGTGTTCTTGGAATGCTGTATTGCCTCACAATTCCTTTTGACACACAGAAATCATCTAACTCCTTGTTCCTGAACTCTGTGCCATAATCACTTCTGAAGATTTTTACTGGCAAGTCAAACTGCTTTTCAACCTGTTTAACAAAGTCTTGCAGAATGCCTGCAGTCTCATCTTTTGAGTTTAAAAAATAAGTCCATGTAAACCTAGAAAAGTCATCAACAATAACCAAACAATACCTCTTTTTCTTAAGACTCATGACTTTAACTGGGCCAAACAGATCCATATGAAGCATTTGCAAACATTTGGTTGTTTTTGACTCATCAATTGATTTGTATGAGCTTTTATGTTGTTTTCCTTTTAGGCAGGAAACACAATGCTCAGGACAGGTGAACAGTTTTTGAGGTAAACCTCTTACTAACCCCTGTTTTGAAATGGCAGTGATTGTCTTGAGATTTGTGTGCCCCAATCTCCTGTGCCATAATTTTGTCTCTTTTTTGATGCAGCTAAGAATAGACAAGCATCAGTTCTGGGGCTCTCTTTTGACATATCAACTACATAAACATTGCCACTTCTTTGAGCAACAAGTTTGGTTTTTCCAGTTTTTATTATTGCTTCAATCTTTTCAACCATTTCTGGTCTAACAATCTTACAACAATCCTTTGTGAAGAATGAGCCATAGCCCTTATCACTCATTTGTGAAACACTCAGGAGGTTGAATTTTAGATTGTCTATCACATTGACATTTTCAAATTTTACATTACCAGATTGTACTGTACCAGACCCCAGAACTTTCCCTTTACTATTATTATCAAAGGATATATCACCCCTCCATGGATTTTGAAATCTTTGAGTAGGGCTTTGTGACAACTGTCACTTTTCCATACATTCTGTACACTAATTGAACAGTAATCTATGCTCTAATAGCTGTGCATGATCTAATTTACAAGACAAATGAATTTCTGATTACTGTTATATACATACAATGACATTTCATGTTGCAAGACTTTTATCGTTGCTACATGCAACACGATATAGTTCTAATAATGCACAGAACAAAATTGGCACCATTATTAGACAAACTAAAATGCTGACGAAGTTCAGTACATAGACAGACAGTGTTTTGAGACCCAGTATGAGCAAGAAACCAAGTTCTACACTAGAATAGTGTGTAGGGAAGTTAGGACCACAAAACTACATTCCTAAGTGATAGTTTAAGTGCCGGGAAGTGCCTAAAACTCACCCAAAGTGCAGAATTCTGCATAATTCAGCAAAAATCAGCTTTTTAACAAGTTTATTACATGCAAAAATATGACTAAATGGTCCTGAATGCTTTCCTAAGTGTCGGGAATCAAAAGTGTCACAAAAGGGTACTTAAAGAACACCAAACGGAATACTTTGACACTTTAACGAACCGGTATCTGACCGAACAACCGGACATTACCCGAAACACCAAAACTATACTAGAAGCACTGTTTTATTATTTCTGAGCTAGTTATGATCCCCGAACACCCTAACACCCATTAAAAATATCAAGTAACTAACACTTATAACTAATACTTGGATTTGGACCTTAATTTAACTAGATGGTTGAAATTTACACTTAGACCCCCCCTTATATAAGTGGACGGTCACAAGTGACCCCACCATAATCTCCCAAGATCTTGCATGATCTTCCCTAATATTCCTAAGATTTGATAAAGATTGTGCCTTGTACTTATGGAACACTAGAACCTTTGGTTAAAAGAAGTTAGAGGTTATAAGTAGATCCATAACCCCATTCATCTTCTTCAACAAAACTCCTCCTCCTACACTCCCAAAACTCACGGCCCCACTCACCTGTCACACCATCTCCATTTTCATTCCATTTCCAAGCATTCTAAGGGCTCTCTAAGGTGTAAGAAGCTAAGATAGGAAGCTTGGAGGCCCTGGAGATTGAAGGACCTCACTCTAGTGCTTTTATCCAACACTTTTGTCATCTACAACATCAAGTGTTCTTCCCTAGCCTTGTGCTAGTAGTAAGGCCCTCATGATCTCTTGATACTTCTTATTATGATGGTTAAAAGATGACGAACAATGTTAATCTTGTTGAACACTAAAGAACATATTCATAAAACTCTAACATAAGCTTGTCATATGATGAACTCTTGATGAAATAATATTGTTTAGTGTATGTATGATACTTGATTGTTGTTTTCTTGGGATTATGATGTTGATCATCATAAGGAGCTTGTTAGATTGTGATTAAACACATAATCTAGCAAGTGAGAGGATGATTATGTGACAAAACAAGATGATCATCCTCATATATAAGCATGAACTTGAATAATAAAAGTTGCTTTCATGTGATGATGATTTAAACAAAATACAAGTCTTGTGAGTGGATGATTTCTAAAATAGTTTTTTTCAAAGAAACCAAGTTAAATCAAAAGATTTACAAAAACATTGTTTTTAAAGAAACTAATCATGTTTCTAGTGTTGAAACAAGTATAAGAATACATTGTTTGCAAGAAAAATACAAAAGAATGATTTTTGGAAAAATCATCTAGTAAGTTGTAAACACCTAAATCCTTCAAGAATGAGATTTTTAAAGAAATAAAAACACTTTAAAGAGGTAACTAAACCCACTAAACACACTACCAAATTACTACAAATTTTTATGAAAACTCAAGTTCATGATCATTATGTAGATAGCTTTGTTTTAGCACTTGGTGAGTGTAGGATGATTGTTGATTGTGTATGATGATTTTTGAAAAGAAAATGATATGCTTTAATAGCATGGACACCTCCATTTTTAGGGGAAACTATGGCAAAATTTTCTAAAAATACAAACACTTAGAAAAATATTTTCTAAACAAGTATTTACAAGTGAGTCTTAACTATGGTTTTCAATATAAACTTTGCCATAGACTTTGCTACAAAAATACAAGTATTGGAGGTTGGTTTTTATAAATAAAAATGGATAAATATGTATTTAGAATATATATTTACATTAACAACACATTGTGTGTGATTATTTGTATACTTGGTGTAATAGTTATATTATTTTAGGATTTAAAGTAATATAACTTAACAAAATACCAAGAACTTACAATCCAAAATAATACCAAAAATCACAAGGAATAAATATATAAGTCACATACTTAATATTGTGAAATTGAACGCAAGAACGTAACTTACAAAATATTCCGGAAATTACCGCCATAAATATATTTTTGGTAAATATTATTTTGGACACCAGAAATGAAAATGTGATTTTCGTTATTATTACAAAGTATATCATATTTTCGACAAAGAGAAAATATATTGTTTTTGGAAGTAAAAATATATTTTCTTAGAATATTTAGAAGATATATGATTTTTGGGAAAAATATATATTTCCTTGAAATACATTATTTTTGGACAAAATAAGTTATATATATTTTCTAAAGTAAGACCTAAAAATATACTATTTTGGGATTACAAATACAAGAATACAAAGATACATGTAGGATCGGTTTTGACACCGAACGATTGCGTAACGAACGTGTAACGTGCGGAATCCGTACACGAACGTGACCGAATACACGAGAACGTACTATAACCGTGATTCTTATTGAATAATATGACGAGTACAATGCACCGAGAATCACGTTTGAGGACTTTCTCTCTCTAGACTTTCTCTCTCTAAGCACTAAGCTCCTAGATCTCAAATGAGCAAAAAGTCTTAATTCTAAAGCCTAAGGCATCTATTTATAGGCACAAGGATATAAGGATTTCTCCTTATTTACAAGTTTGCCACCTTGCCCTTTTAACTACATATTACATCATAAAGTCTAGAATTCTTCTGTTTCTGCTACGGTTTTGATTGACGGAGGCGATAGACACATACTGCACTAACAGACTCTCCCTTGGATATTGCCGCAGTCAATCTCGTAGCGTCTTGTCTTTCAATTCTCTTGATCATCAACAACAACAGCTTTTATCTTGAATGCAGTTTCAAGTCCAGAAACTGATCTTTTAACAATTAAACTCCCCCTTTCAAGCAAATTTCCCCTTGAGTGTTGATTCAGAACCTATTTCTGACTTTTACGTCTTCAGACTCCCCCGTTCAACAAGCTGGGATCGCAGTCTTGAATAGAATTCTGGCTCAAACTTTATTCATGCTAAGGTATGGGAATCTTGCTCTGCTGTTTTCACAGAATCTGAAACATCTCCTGGCTTTCTGTAGCTACAGGATCAGAAATCTGTCTTTAACCTGCACAACTCTCTACCACTTGTAAGATAAACAATTTTGACATTGATAAGCTACTTTAATTTGTAATTTTTTAAAATTTTGATTCAAATTAATGAACCAATTAACATTCCAAAATTATTTCTTATCTCAATCACATTCTCCCAATCCTCTAGATCATCAAGTTTAGCACTTGAAATTTTGAAAATCAGCTCTCCAACATTAGTTGTCGAAAACAAGATGAAATAAAATCTTTTTGAATTTTCAAAATTTTATGCTAAAACACTCCGAAAATCTTTTTGGATTTTTGTTTTAGAATGAAATACAGTAAAGAAATATATACAGACAATATTTTTGTTGTGAGTTTGTGTAAGAAGATCATATCAGTTTATGAGACAAATCACTAGCACCGTTAAGCTTTAATCATTTTAAGTTCTAAACGAATCACATAGATTGACGATATAGTTGTCCTCTTAAACTCAATCTATAAACTTTCGAAATGCTTACCGATACGTTAAGGTATATTAATTTTGCACTAAATTCTTATGGACCCCACGATCTCAGCATATCCCCTCATCATGCAATACACTAACTCAAATAATGCCTTTAAACTTTCATCAACTGTGATATGTGCGAAAATAAAGCAGAATGTTTAAACAATAACAATCAGGTCGATCTTTCGATACGCAGAGAAAGTCCAATGTTTAAACAAAATAAGAAAATAAAACAAGTTGAAGTTGTTTAGGCTTTAACCACCATGTCGATACTCCCGTATACGCAGAGGTGATCCAAACCTTAAACGAAACACCAAGAAAAATAAAGCAGAACGTTTAGGCACTAACATCCAGTTCGATACTTACGTATATGCATAGGATGTCCAATGCTTAAAAAAAATAAAGGAATAAAACAAGTTTAAATCTTTGCAAAATAAAATGCACAATCACAGTGACTTTTTCAGCAAGTTGTGAAAGTTCACAAACTGACCGGTTTTTATGCTCTTTTAGCATTCAGCGATTACTGAGTAGGCACACAATCACGAAGGACAAAACTAAGTACTATGCTTTCAACCATGTTTCCCACTAGAACTAGGCTTTTTCATTTAAGTTTGTATCGTTATCGCAAATCTACTAGTATAGCTGAGCCTATCGTCACATCCTTAGTGAAACCGTTTATCACATTTGACATTTCATTTCTTTAGCATGCTGTGATAGTCCACTGATTTACTATCATTTCCTCTTATTCACAACAAAACTCATTTTCGTTTTTTCAATGTTTTTGGTATTTTCAAATTTTCAAATTTTTTTTTAAATTTTTCTCCCCCTAAAATCAAAATATATTTCAATTTTGATTTTCTGGGAAAATTTGAAAACAAACTATACAAGGAAAGTGACAAACTGATATCAAATCGCTTCAATTCGCCATTCACTTGGCATAAACAAACAGAACTCCCCCTGTCAACAAACTATTTTCCCATTATGATTTCAAAACACTTAAGTTTGTTTTAATCAAAATGGTTTTTCCGGAAAATAAGTTTTGTTGATTTTCACAAACGATTAGTAGGTTAGGGGTTTACTTCATCACTTTGTTCCTTTTTCATCCACTTGTATAAACTGATGTATGGCATTTTTCAGGATTAAAACAACTTTGTAAGCAAGTTATATCAAGTACAACTTAATGTCCTTGATTAAACTTTGTCAAGAATGATGCCGATTCATGCTCCACACTTACCAACCTGGGAACTCCGACAAGTCAGGTTTTTCATTTAAACAGATTCACCCAAGCCTGACGATCCTTGGGTGATTTCGAGTGATCATCACTTTTTACCTCAATTTGTGGCTCTTCTGACTTTGACAAGTCAGATTCATTGCCAACACGTGACTCTTTTGCTTCCGAAGAAACAAATTCATCGTTATCTTTTATTGGAACCCAAAATTTACAAAATTTAGGTTTACCAAATTTATCAACCTCTGACATGCACAATTTCTCATTGTCATTTTTATACTTAAAAACTTTGATAAAGACTTTTTCTGAAAAATTAACGTTCTTTGATTGTTCATCAGTTTGATTAGTTAATTTTTCTTTCTTTATCTTCCCTTTTGTCCTCAGATTTGTATCTGAGGAATTCGTTTTACTTGACTGATCATTCTTTGGAAAGCAAAACGATTTATCAGAACTGTCATCTGATTTTCCGGTTGTATCTGAGGACAATATCTTTTCGAGATACTCCCTTACTTTCTTTCTTTTCTTTCTCAATTTGTCTTTCTGCCCTTGTGAAAGTTTCACTTTCTGTTTTTTCTGTTTCTTTTCTTTGGGCTTTTCTTCGCCCTTGACTGATTTATTCATTTGTCCATGAGATTCAGCCCTTGATCTTCTCTTTGATCTCATTGGGCAATCTCTGGCAATATGACCTTTGAATTGACAGTCATAGCATCTTCTTGTCTCAAAACTCTGATTCTGGCAGTTAACAGCAATGTGTCCTTGAAAACCACATTAGTAACACACTCTGTTATCATACCTTTCCCCACTTTCATACCACACACTTAGATCATAACATTGATTTGCTTTGTGGTAATCATGTCTCCTTTTGTATCCTTGATTTGGCATTTGAGCACTGTGGTCAAACCTGCACCACTTATTACCAACTTTTTGTGAGTTTTGATTTTTAAATTTTTGTGGTTTTTCATAATGATTGGATGATTGAACTGATGATCTTTTATTCTCTTTTTCAAAATTTTTCGAATTTTTAACATTTTGTTTTTGTTCTACATTCTTCTTAACAGGTTTTTGCTTTGAACATTCACCTATTTCAGTAGAATGTAAAACAGCATCTTTAAATTTTTCTTTTAATTCTAAAAATAATTTTCTTTTCTCATTTTTCTCATTTTCATCATCAGATTTATCATCACAATCTTCAATTATGACATCGTCATAATCTGTGACATTGTCACTTATTGGGACATAATTGATCGGTTTTGGACATACAAGATCTGGCAATGATGGCAAAGTCACACAACCTTTCAATTTCTTTTCTAAGTCATTGATTTTGTTTCTAGCACATTCAACTTCATTTTCAAGTTGAGTAATTTTCTCAAGATGAGAATTTATTGCCTTTTCATTTTCAATTTTATTCTCTTCTAAAACAAATTTTTCATTTTCTAAAACTTTTATTCTATTTTCAAAAACTGTTTCTTTTTCTTTTAAAAATTTGTTTTCTAATTTTGTCCAAAATACTTTTTCATGTTCTAAAGTATTTATTTTATTCTCAAAATCTTTTTCAATTTTCAATTTTTCATTTTCTAAAATTTCTATTTTATTTTGAAATTCTTTTTCATTTTCTTTTAATTTTTTGTTTTCCAATGTCAGATTCTCCACATCTTTCAAGAATTTGACATTGTTTGCTTCAGATTTTTCACACATTGAGCACACAACTTCACATTTTGAAGTTTCATCCTTCTTGGATTCTTCATTCTTTGACATTTCCTCTGTCTCCTTCTTGTATGTTCCTGCAAGAAAAATTTTAACAATATCAGCAGGATTCAAATCTTCATCTAAAAAACAACCTCTTTTGAAATCATATTTCATAACAGATCTTGCACTAAACCATATTCTGATTCTTTTGATTATTTCAAGAATCAAATTCAAACTTATAAATTCTGAATTATTTTCTAATTCTTTCATCAACTCTTTCTTTCTCTTCTCAGTTTCACAATTGTACGTTCTAAGCTCTCTTATGAAATCATCTGGACTAAATTTTGAGAACCTAGAATCCTTCTTCAGTTTACTCAAAAATTCATCCCATTCCAAAGGTAATGCATCTGCAAATTTAGATATCTTTTCAGCATCTGACATTTTTATCCCATACCTTTTCAAATTATCAAGTAATTAATTATACCGCTTTTCCAACTCGTTAAACCGTTCATATTTCTTACACAAAAAATATTCAAATCTTTTAACCCAAGCATCCTTTTTCTCATCTTCTTTCCTGAATTCCCAATACATATCAAACCAATCATTTATTCTTCCAAGTTTAACGTTTTCCTTTTCGTCAAACATTTTAACCACAATTTCTTTGTTAAATGACTTGGTTCAAAAATTGTTTTTATCTCAAAGTCCACAAAGTTTCAACTTTTTGGTATTTGCACCTTGTAAATCACCTTGAATCCCCTGCAAGCAAACAAATAAACAATCAGTTTAAACGGACTGAATACGTAACAGTGTGTGTTGATGAAATCAATCTAAGACTCGTGTCGAAGATTTGCGGACTCGTTCCAATGTTGTTCGGGTGAAATCACTAAATGAATGGGCCTGAAAATGGACTGATGTGATACACTTTTTGGATGGGCTTAGAATGATTTGGGCCGAGAATTAAGTGGACTTCACTTGACTTTATTAACAACCAAATGTGATTGGACCGAAAAATGTAACAAGCTGACAAAAAATCCTTCACATGCAAGCACTTATATCAATACATGGGCCGAGTAGTGGACTGACACAGTTGTTTATAAATGGGCCGATCACAGATTACTTTAAATGTTGATTGGACTGATTATTATGAATCTGTCAATTTACGATGGACTTTAATGAATCTTGTTGACTGACCTCGATCACATGCAACACTTTAATGAATATCTCACTGGCCGACATACTCAATTAATACTCTATCTTGTTTGGTCCGTAATTCATTAAATGTTTATACCAATCTGAGCCGACAATCTCTTTATTATCAATCTCTTTATTATCACGTGAAATAAAGTCACATAGGCCGACAACTTTAAATGTATATCAAATTCTATTGGGCCGATTGTTTTATTGGACAGTGAAATCACATGAGCTGCTGAGTCATGGTGACAGCCTTTTTCAAACGAAATAACAGTCCTTCACACGAAATAGTATTTCACGCGAAATAACAACTTTCATGCGGAATTAGTTCAAACGGAATCTGATTTCGTGTGAAATCAGCAACACTTTCAAACGGAATTAGTGATTTCGTGTGAAATCAAAGGCAATTTCAAACGAAATTAGTAATTTCGTGTGAAACAACAGCAGTTTCAAACGAAATTAACCCCAAAAACTAATTCCGTGTGAAATGATAAGGCAATTTCGAGCGAAATTAGGCGTTTTCAAACGAAATAGGTGAACTTTCAAACGAAATTGGGTGTTTTTAAGCGAAATTAGGTGTTTTCAAGCGAAATTAGGTGAACTTTCAAACGGAATTAGCTTATTTCGTGCGGAATTAAGCTGACGTCACGCGGTATCGGACACAAAATCTCGGATTTCTCTCAAACGGCTAGGAATTAGGATCTGAAACGTTGTAGGGTTATAGATCAGGTATTTTCGCACAACATATTAAAAAATCATGTAATTTGGACCATAAAAACCCGTTCAGTTTTGAAAAATTCAGTAACAAACGTGAAAGAATGAGTAGAAGATGAAGAAATCATGCAATTCGGATATGAAATCGATGAAATCATGTACGAATCTATGTGTTTGATCAGTGCAATCGAGCTCCTGCTCTGATACCACTTGTAGGAATGGTTTTCACTCCGAACGATTGCGTAACGAACGTGTAACGTGCGGAATCCGTACACGAACGTGACCAAACACACGAGAACGTACTATAATCGTGATTCTTATTGAATAATATGACGAGTACAATGCACCGAGAATCACGTTTGAGGACTTTCTCTCTCTAGACTTTCTCTCTCTAAGCACTAAGCTCCTAGACTCAAATGAGCAAAAAGTCTTAATTCTAAAGCCTAAGGCATCTATCTATAGGCACAAGGATATAAGGATTTCTCCTTATTTACAAGTTTGCCACCTTGCCCTTTTAACTACATATTACATCATAAAGTCTAGAATTCTTCTGTTTCTGCTATGGTTTTGATTGACGGAGGCGATAGACACATACTGCACTAACAATACATGTATGAGATACCCCCATCCTTCGGAAGGAAATACGAAAATAAATACTTGAGAAGTATTGATACAAAAATATTGTTGAACAATTATTCCAAAATAAAACATAATTTAAAGTTAAAATATTTATTATTTTAACAAGGAATTATAACTTGGAATAATACTGGAGACATAAAAGAAACGTAACTAAAAAACGTAAATACTAAGTCAAGGCACGACCCGTTCGTCTAATAGACCCTAGTACATTCTAGGGAGTCGTGTTTGCTAAGGAGATTTGAGTTACAAGTACCGAAGACGCAAACCAGTGAGTTCATGCTCCCCCTTTTCTCTTAACTGTTTTTGGTTTTATAACTTTCGGGGGTGAAATACATGTTACGAATGCTTAAACGGTATGAAATGCCTATGAAATACCAGATCATGTGAGCACAGACTTAATATTGAAATGCCATTAATACATAATTAGGGACGAGTGTTAGACCTAATGGGTACGGCCGAGCCCCACTGATGGTCCTCATGTGATCACTTGAGTGCTTCGGTGTCCCAGTCGAGGGTAATCGACATAGTTGAGGGAAATCGACATAGTCGAGGTAAATCGACATAGTCAAGGGAAATTGACATAGTCGAGGTAAATTGACATAGTCGAGGGAAATCGACATAGTCGAGGGAAAATCGACAAGGGTATGAGTCTACTCATTACGAGTGCTCCCTATGTCCTCACATGCCTTAATGTCCTTGTAAAACATCTATTTGGTATGTTCATACACGCTTTTCATACCTGTGTTCAAAGGAGTCTCTCAAAGATTTACAAGATTACAACTACTCACACAAACGCATGAACTCGCTCAACTTTTGTTGATGTTTTCCAAAATTACATGTATTTCAGGTGACAGGTTGGATCTTGGGTGCGGGTGTTGTTTCTAGAAGTAGACTTCAAGTTTAGATGTCATCCACTTTTGTTGGTTTGTAACCTAGTCGAAGGTTGTGTTTTAAAACTTAAATAACCAGTGTTTGTAATACTCAAATTTTATGAATGGATGAACATCGTTTTGATCATATAGTTGTTTATTATGATTGAATGCAATGATATTAAACCAGTCACACATCATACGCTTCCGCAAAAGTCAGGGTGTGACAGGCTTTACATCCTGTCATGTGCTTGGAGCCTCCACTATCTACATACCAAAGGCTATCTAAGCATGCAGAAGCTCCCTGCACATGAAGTAAAAGGATTAGTTCATTAGGGTCTCCAAAGCCAATAAGGCTTTGGATGGGGTCTCAACAGTGTCTGGGATGAGTTCAGATGGATGGACAGTGGTTAGGTCAGGGGATTGAACAGTTTTGGGACTGTTTTTCTCTAACCACTGTTGGGGGTCTTGCCCAATGATCTGCTGATAACCAAAAGGATGCCTGTTCACTCTTGGTTTAGAAGGCCTTTTGTAAGCCTCATAAACATGTGGGATCCTTTGGTAAGATGGTTGTCCCTTACCTCTTCTGAATTGATTGGCAGGGGGTGCATCAGTCACCTGAACATCTCTTTTGACAGATGTTTGGTTCAGCTGTTTTGTAACAGCTGTTTGGACTGGCACAAACAGTGGTTGGTTTTTGGTGAACTTGACAGATGATGTTGATGAACTTAAGGATTTTTTGCAGTGTACTCATTCTTTTTTTCATCAAAGTTTTTGAGATACACACATTCTTGAGTTTTGTGGTTTGTTTTACCACAGATGGTGCAGCTCTCAGCAGGTACAATGACACTTGTTTTGTTTAGATCATATGCTTTTAGATGAAAACAGTCTTTTGTTTGATGATTTTTCTTTTCACAAAAATCACAAAACAAGTTTTTGATCTTTTCTCTTTTCTTCCTTTTCTCAGACTCCTTAGCAACAGAGTTTTGAACTACTGTTGGGATGTCTTTGAGAGGAATGACCTTTGCTTTAGGAGCTTTTACACCATCAGTGGTTGTGAAGTTCATTGGTTTAAAATTCTCAAGAATGTCACACTCATCTGACCATGTGGGTTTAAATTGGTATTTCTTAATTTCCTCAAAAGTTGAGGATCCCACATATTTTTCCAGAGTGATTTTGTTACCAAGTTTGTCAGTTATCTTAACTTCTTGGCCATTCTTGTTTGTTGGTGTTATTTCAACTGAACCAGCTTGTTTAGCAGCAGTGTTTTCAATTTCATCATATTTTCTAAAGCCTATGCCAAATTTTACACTGCTTTCAAGCTGTTTTTCTAACATGACCTCATAACCTTTGCAAGATTCCACCCATCTTTCACAAGTGATTTGGGTGGATTCCAACTCCTTTTTGCAAACTTGATATTTTTCTACCATAGTTTGGAGTTGGTTCTTGGTTATGCGTTGCTCTTCTTTTAAGCTGCAGATTTCTTTGTCTTTTTCAGCCAATTTATTTTTAAGTTCTTTTAAAGACTTTTCAAATTTGACCTCATCATTCAACACTCTATCCCTAAGGTTTTCATTCACCTCTTTGATGTTAGCAAATGCTATGATGCATTTGTCTGAACATAGATTTTCAAGAACCTGAGGTGATACCTTAG
Organism: Helianthus tuberosus; assembly: GCA_030545235.1. Classification (NCBI taxonomy): domain Eukaryota; kingdom Viridiplantae; phylum Streptophyta; class Magnoliopsida; order Asterales; family Asteraceae; genus Helianthus; species Helianthus tuberosus. Next base: position 96,470,971 of record CM060413.1, read on the forward strand.
CTGCAGCCATCATGGCACAGTCACATTGATGATCATTTTCTTCATCAGCTCTTTCTTCTTTCTCACCTTCTTCCTTCTCTTTCTTTTCTTCTTCTTTGGACCAAGGGTCAACCAATGGTTCAATCAGGGTTTCTGAATTTTCTCCCAGCAGTAGTTCACCAGCAACAGCAGTAACCACTGCCTCAGCAACTTCATCCACTGTTTCAGCACTTGTTTGCCCCTTTTCAACAACCAGCTCTTCTGGTATTGACTCTAATGCCATAAGACAGAATTCATCATTAGAAGCATCATTAGTAGCATAGAGTGCAAAATTTTCATCCCCTAGCTCTTCAGGTAAGCTGCTCCAGTCAACAAAGCCTTGGGTGAAAAAGCTTTGCTGTTCTGGTTGAACCACTGCTGGTGGTGCAGCTTGTTGTGGTGCAACTGATTGTACTTGAACCTGAGGTACAGGAGCCTGAACATACTGAATTTGAGGGACAGTGGTTTGAACATAATGCACAGGAATAGGGTTTGCATAATGAGCAGTGTTTATATGGGCAGTAGGGGTATAATGGGAATAGTGCACAGTGCTTTGATTTTGTGGCCTAGGGTTTGAGCTGGGATGAGTAACAATTGGACCAGTGGTTTGACTCCTACATTCCCTAGCAAAGTGTCATAGCCTATTGCACTTGTAACACTTGATTTTTGACTTACCCAACCCCACTTTTAAATTCCCATGTAACCCTGGGAATTTTCTCCCTGTCCTTTTGTAAAATTTGCTTGTTCTTACACTAAGCAATGCCAATTGATGCAAAATGTCCATTTCTTCAAGATCAGTTGGATCAAAGTGCTGTAAGTCATTTAGTTCAAAGCTCAAGTTATCTAACATCTGGTTTTCACTATTTGCAGTAAAAGCATAACTTGCAGAGTGAGAATCAGAGTTGTTAAAGTTTCCACCAACAGTTATATCAATAAAATGATCATAACTCTGATCCTTACTACTGCTACCAGATTCTTCCTGACCAAAAAGAGTTGTGCTACCAAATGAATAATCATCAGCAACTTTACCAGACTCTTGCAACTTCTTTTTCTGGTTTAACTCCCTTTCATAGGTCAGGAGTCTACCATGAAGTTGGGTCAGGGTCAGATCTTTGAACTCAGCAGAATTTCTAGTTACAAAAGCAATTGTATCCTATTTTTCAGGTAGTGATCTAAGAAGCCCGCTATTTTTTGTTGAATTAGGAAATGTAACTTTAACAAGTCTTAGCTCACTAATGAGACAACTAAATCGCTCAAACTGTTGAGTCAATGATTCACCCTTAATGTGACAAAAGGTTTCATACTGCTGATTCAGAATTTCCCTATTATTTTCAATAACTTCTTCCGTTCCTCCAAACTGTTCCTTCAGTGCATCCCATAGCTCCTTGGCACAATTACAATGTAACAGCCCAGCATAAATTTCATTGGGTAATGCAGATGCAATGATGCTAAATGCTTTGGCATCGAGTTCGAACTTTTGGAAATCAGTTTCAGTATAATTTTCAGATTTTGTAGGTTCGAACTTCTTTGTATCCTCAACACTTGGCACCATGGGAACATGTGGTCCAAAAACAACAGATCTCCAACATCCAGTATTCTGTTGAGCAAGGATGTGACCAATCCTTCTCTCCCAGATGTTGTATTCATTATGTTTAAGCATGGGTGGTTTGAAAAGTGAGCCAATGTTATTCTTATCATCTTGTGATTGTGACGTCATCCTGGTTGTTTTACAGGCACTGATTAATCAACTTTGATGGTGATTAAACCTTGCTCTGTTTTTCAACAAAACGAACAACTATCAGTATCAACGATTGTGAGCTGAACTATTTATGTCAAAATGATTGTTAAATCAAATTTGACTGTCCGAGCTCTGATACCAATTGTTAGGATCTGAGTTTGGATTGATTGTGTTTTACGTTTGAAATAAGATGAAAGATGAATGAGAAGTGCAGCAGAATATAAATGGTAGCAAACTTTGCACACAATCAAACATGAGAATTGCTTTCAACATACAAGTTTAACATTGAACCGAATGCTTGAATTTATTACAAGATTCAATTACAATATGCAAGTATGTAACAAACTCCCCCTCAGCCTGAGCTCACAGTGATTTGTTCGTACAGTAATGAAAGTGATGAAGAGAGCTAATAGAACAGTACAGGGTATTGTTCTATTTATAAGCACGGACAAACCACTGTGGCATCTTTGCTGACGTCACCATGAAAGTGACATCTAACCTCCTAACAAACTCTAAACACTGATCTAATACAAACACTGCTATGCTAATAACTGATTACAATACATTACATAAAACAAACTAAAACTACTGCTTTATCCTTCCACTGTTGTGACTCCAGCAGTACTTGAGAACTTCAGCAGTGCTTGATCCATAGCAGTAGATTGATCAGCAGGGCTTTAGTCTTCATCAGTCTTTGACTTGATCAGCAGTTGTAGGTCAGCAGATGTAAAGATCAGTGGATTGGAGGTCATCAGATGTTGAAATCACTTTCAAGGGGAGAGAATGAAAACATAACTTCTGCTTATTTTGGATCTACTGCTCTGATCCAGTTTTGGCTTTTATTATCTGTTCCTCTGATAGGGTTCAATCCCAACAGGGATATGTGTTGCGCATTCTACAACTCGCAGTCACGTTTGTGCATATTTCTCTGTCGATAACCTACTAGCTTTCACTTTGCTACATGTTACATGCTTGTTATGCGTAAACTATTTCGAACTCTATTATGCTATATCAAACTTGTATGCTCACCTTTACACTATGTGTATTGACTTTATTTTAACGTATGTGACAGGTGCATAGGATGCTGTGCTTTGCTTGCTTTATGTGGAATCAAGTAGAATTGAGAGTCTAGAAACAAAGACAATTTATTTTATTTAAATCTGAGTTGTCGGAACATGTTATTCGTCTTTGAGATACCGCTGTCTGTAATAATTTACTTGCTTAATAGGTTATGGTATGGGACATTATATTAACTATTCGGTAAAGTAGTTGTTATGGAATTTCTCTTGGACAATCTGTTTCGCTCAGTGCCATGCCCCGGTGTTTCCGCCATCGGTTGGGGTGTGACAGATTGGTATTAGAGGCACAACTATAGGGAATTAGGCAAGACTCGGCCTAGTCCGGGTCGATGTCTTAGAAACGAACTAGTCTATAGTATAAGTACCAACAGACCGACTTGTGCATGCCCTTTAAGGGTTTTGTACGAGCTTACTTGCTATTCTCGCTCGCACTCGCCGAACACTATCACTGCACTCTAATTTTCGAAAATGAACGAGTGATTAGGTCGAGATTAGGTGTGGAAACCGCAAACTCTCGACTAAATCGCTTGTTCGACCCGCATTTTTATCTACAAACAGGAGAATTTGCGTTGAATCAGGAGTGAAATTCGTACTTTAACGCAACTTTTCCCCTCTATCTCGTCAAAACAGGAACAAAGTTGTTAAGCCAGGGGTGAAACCCGAACCATGACGACTTGTTCCGTTCTTATTTTGGTTTTATAAAACTCTCACCAAAGCCTCGATGGACTCCAACGACTTGAAGTCACGCTGTAACTGGAAGGATGCGTGTCGTTCGCCCAAATCGAGGCGAGAGCACAGTCCAGAAGGCCAAAGTGAGCACTAAGAGTCCTTGTGAATAGTCGAATCACTTTGGATAGTCAACGTCTATCAAGACTGACACACCCCGACCGCGTAAAACAACAAACCGCGGCGGAAACGTCAGGGAGTGATGCGACAGAATTATTGTTTCAACAACCATGGTAATTAAAGTTATGTATTATTAAGATTAAAGTTTACATTGTCTTTGAGTTCAACTAAATATAACATAAATACTGTCTTTTAAGTCACTAAGGCCTGAGTCCGCCTAAGTGAAGCACAATCAACATCATGCATTAGCACCTGAAAACACATGTAAAAATAGGTACGTCAGCATAAAAATGCCTGTGAGATACATAGGTTTTGTTTCTGCAGGATTCATGACTTGTGGTTTAAAAAGTGTTTAACAAAATGTAGTCATGAACCTTGTAAAATGTTTTCCTTTATGAAATCATATGAAAATCAAATTATGAGGAAAGGACAGTGCATGGTTAAATGAATAACCAAGTAAAAGTGAATTTGTATAAAATGTGTACTTTGTAAAACAATGTCATGTTCATGTATAAAATGTTTCATGTCTTGCCCAAGTGGTTTAGATAACGCAACAATGTATAATATAATAAAAACACTTATATATAGGAAGTACCAGCGGCGTATCCACCATGCTTTTATCATATAACACATAGCCCCGTTACATAAGTCACTTATCAATAACCAACAAAATGTCATGTTTAATGTCAAAATGTTCATGCATAAACCATGTTTAATGTCATGTGTAACATGTATCATGTATAACCAATGAAATGCATAGCAAGTAGGAAAACATCTACTTAAACTATGTAATGATGTCAATGTGAAACAAATGTCATGTATGGTGAATAACTAGTATTACTCAACCATAGGAAAATGTACAAAACAAGGTTTTTGAATAAACCTAAGTTTAAATCAAATGTTATGTTTTGCAGAAAACAATGCTTTATGATTACAAACATTTATGCAGTAATGTTAATCGCATACATTCAAGCCTTGCGACTGTGGCGACAAACCTTTAAACAAATTAAAGGTCTATCTAATTTGTGTAGCCGGATTCTGTCATTCCCAACTTCCAAACAAACCTAGGAAGTTGGAAACGGGAGTTGTCAATTCCTATGGTACCATTACATACTACCGAGTGGCGTGATCAATGTTAATGAATGTATTATTGTCCCGATTAAACACACCAAATGTTATAACCAATGTAAGCATGCTATGAAAACCATGTACAAGGAATGCTAAGTAAACATGCCTAGTAGAAATGTTCATGTAAAACAATGTGCTAGCATGCTCAGTAAACATACATAGCAGAAATGTCATGTAAAACAATGAGTACATATGCTAAGTAAACATATGCAACAAATGAGTAATAAATCAATGTGCTAGCATGCTTTACATACATAGCAAAACATAATGAAAACATGTACTAGATATGTACTAGGTGAAACTAGCATGTTTATGTCATAAAAGCATGAAATGCACGAAAGTAACACGTATGTACATGTGTATCACCCCAAAGTATTTGAAAATGGTAAAAGAGGGGAACTATGTACTCACTTGGGATTGCTAATTAGTCTTGAGAATAAGACCAATTTAAGCTCCAAGGGTCACGGAATCAACCGGCACCTAGTATATGTAATTATGTTAAATAAACGGATCCTAAATCGGGAGATAGGATAGAATGAGGTTCTATAAATCAAATGAGTATTTGAACTCATATGGTATGATTTAATAGATCTTACATTCTGATTTGAAAGTCTACCTAAGTGCTTTTGACCCGTTTCGACACATTATGGTAAAATAAACCACTATAACGCGTCGTTTGCGTAAAACTATGTTCGGATGGTTAACTATGTGCTATGTCAAGTCTCACATGCCCAATTATCCCTAAACATGTTACTAAATCAGATTATATGTCAGAAATATGTTCACATAGGCAAAATACGGATTTATGCTTCAAAAGGGCGTTTTGGTCATTTCCTATGGGCATACAAGCTAACTAGCAAATGACTAACCAATCCTATGTGATCATAAGGTATAACCTCAGAGGTTATTCCCTATGCAACTATGATCACTAAGCAAGCTTGGTCAGATCCTAATGATCGACCAAACGAGTCGGGTTCGAAAGTTTAAGCGGTTGTTTAGACCGCTTAACTTACGACCCTAAACAAGCACTAAACTAATAGTGACGAGTTAAACATGTCAAAACATGTTTAACCTACTTAGAAAACTGATTTGGTATCAAAACAAGGTGTTTTGATACCTAAAAGTAGTTCCGTTGCAAAATGCGTGCTAAAACGCATTTTGACCAAAACTTTGACTCGTCACTACACCTAGTTAACGTGGTAAGCAGTAGGTATAATCCCTAAGGATTATAACCATCGTGATTACAATCACGTTACAAAGTTCAAATGAACTTTGCGTTGACCATTGACTGGTCAAACTGAAAGTCAAACACTGTTTGACTTTTTAAGCTAGGAAAGCAATAAAAGAATGAAGGAAGCTTACAAAAGGTCCTTGCTATCTTTTCTACCAAGAATAAGTTTCCAATCACTTGAGAATGCTCCCAATCAGATTAGAGAAGAGATAAGAAGGAAATGAGCAAAGAAACAAGATGATGGACCATGCTATTTATACTTGTTGCAAGAACACAAGATCATGACATGTGTTTGTGTAGCTTCCAAGCAAAAATCATGGCCCTACAATTTTCACAAGCAGGTACAAAGCCTTGGGGAGGTGTTAACTTGCTCATTACACAAAGAAATTGCAAGATTGGCCCCTGAATTATCAAACAGTTGTTGTTTTTCAAGTTTTTGGTCGCTGGGCAACTCACACGGCCCACGTAAGAGTAGGGGAGGGGGTTACGCGGCCCGCCTGGGCTCCCCAGTTCAGTACAAGTTTGAAAATTTACAGCTTTGGTCCCTGCACTTGATTTAAGCTCATTTCAGGCCCTTTTGACCCCCGTTAAGCCATTTTCAAGGCTCTACAAGGTCAATAAAGTTTAGAGGACTCAAAATGTGCTCGGAAAACTCTCAGATGTCGGCTCGTTTGGTCGTACGGTCGCGTTGTTCGTTAAATTACGACGAAACTCAAACGGACGCGAAAACGAACCAAATTAAGCGACGAGTGGTATTTTTGCATGCCGATCACTAAAATAAAAATATTTTAGTGTGTAAAAAAAGTTTGGATGTCTAGATGTGGTCAGAACGTAAGGTATGCGCGTAAATGCAAACTTACGCCGTTTTTGACACTTTTAGTCCCTATAAGATCATATAAGCATGTTTTCGCACACCAAACCTATCAAAGCTTATTTCTAAGCCATGTTTAGGTTATATATGGTATGTTTAACTTATGATCATGTTCCAGATTGTACGTTACCTTACGAAACGGCAGACTTTTGCAAGTTGACGCAAATAGTCCCTGCGAGCGAATAAACTTGTTTTTGCCATACCAAAGCCTTCAAAACATATTTCTAAGTTATGTAAATGTTATTTAAGGTATGTTAAGTTTATGATTCTGTTCCGGAGTGTTTGTCGCGTTAAACTGATTTTGTTTACGCACCAGTTCGCGTATAACTTCCCAGAAAGCGATATAGAGTTTAAAATCAATTAAAAACCAACACGTGCATAAAATCAAACATAAATGACAAACATTGGGATCAAAACTCATTGTTTTATTAATATTGTATTGTTCAAGGTTTAAAAAATGATTACACAAGCACAGATGTCACAAAGACTTAGACAATATATCCTCAATTTCAAGCTCGTAATCACTGATTTTATGTGTTTTCGATTCTGAGCCCGCAACTGCTGACTCTAATATTTGTCATTTTATGTGGATTTTATGTGTTCTATGTGGTTTTACCTATTTACATGCTTTGATTTATTTGGTGATTTATACGCTTTTCGCTATCCGCTTTGATCGACACACACGACTCGCACTGCATATCTATCTCAAATCGCTAATAAATCGCTGCTACTTGTGGATAATCGCATGCTATGATACTCGCTTATGTTATGCTACTCGCTGTGTACTCGCTAATCTCGATCGCTATCCTTGAATTCGTGAACTTTGAATGATAAGTGATTATGTGTGACCAGGATAGGTGAATACGTGCAAAATATAGTATGGTTTATGTGTTCTGACTGCCTTATGTGCTTCTGTGCCTTACGTGCTTACGTACTTCTTTGCTCTACGTGCTTACGTGCTTCTGTGATTAGGTATCTATGTGTTGCATTGTTCGTGTTCGTGTTCCTGAGCTTTAGTAGTAGCACGTGTGAGGTGAGATTCGATTATATAGCGTTTTGAATCCTATGGCCCTGTCTATTGCAGACAATGTCATCATTTTGATCATTTAACTCACGTTCCGCTCACCGCAATCATGATGAAAAACGCATCGCCGCTTCGTCGCTAAGCAAATGGCGAAAGTTATCCCCCAGATTGTATTGACTTTATTTTAACGTATGTGACAGGTGCTTAGGATGCTGTGCTTTGCTTGCTTTACGTGGAATCAAGTAGGATTGAGAGTCTAGAAACAAAGACAATTTATTTTATTTAAATCTGAGTTGTCGGAACATGTTATTCGTCTTTGAGATACCGCTGTCTGTAATAATTTACTTGCTTAATAGTTTATGGTATGGGAGACATAGGAGGAAACAAGTGAAATGTTATAGGATAATCAAAACAGAATGACAACGCATAAAAATGGTGATCATTTATTTGTTACCTAAGACAAACAAATGAGACGATGACTAATCAAAATAAGCGGGTCATATTAATGTATCGCGAAGACATGCTTTAGCCAATAAGTGGACACTCACCCCAAGAGTTCCCAGGTAAGAGTGACTGGTCCGATTATGTGGATTTGTACGAACACTCTAGCCTTAGACAGAAAACTCAGAGTACAGGCATCCACTCTTCCAGATTGCACGTGTTCACACTATAAGACCCAAACTTTGACGAGATTTTGAAAACTTAGAGGGTTTAAAACCTTATAATAAATCATCCTAGAATAGATGATCGGTTTTCAAAGCGGATTTGAAATTTGTGTTCTTGTTGTGGGTGTCACCTAAGGATAAGTGACGGTATTGTTTTAATATCTAAACACAAGAATCTTGTGTTAGGGTCCTAGGAAGGTTATAGACTAGGTCAAAGCATTACTAATAACCTAATTCCCTATAACCATGAGCTCTGATACCAACTCTTCTATCACACCCCGACCGCGTAAAACAACAAATCGCGGCGGAATCGTCGGAGAGTGTCGTAACAGAATCATTGTTTCATAACACATGGAAATTGAAATTTTGTTTTATTAAATTTCAAGGGTTTACATCATCTTAAAAACAAAGAAACATAACATAATTAACTAGTCTTGCATCTTTTATTGTCACTAAGGCCCTCGTCCAATCCTATGTTTGCATCATAATCATCTAATAACAGCACCTGAAACACATGTGAAAATAGGTACATCAGCATAAAAATGCCTGTGAGATACATAGGTTTTATTAATTAAAGATTCATGACTTGTGAGTTTAAAAATATGTTTATCAAAAATAGTCATGAACCTTATAAAAATGTTTTCTTTTAGAAATCATACGAAAATTGATAAGAAAACAAATGATATAAAAGAATATTGCATAGATAAATAAATAACCAAGTAAAAATGAGTTTGTATAAAATATGTTGTTTGTAAAACAACGTTTTGTAAAGATATTTTATTTGTGTAAAAATGTAATATGTCAAAATTGAAATGGTTTAAATAACGCTACGATTTGTAATACCATAAAAGCACTTATATATAGGAAGTACCAGTGGCGTATCCACCATGCTTTTATCATATTACACACGCCTCGTTATTTAAATCACTTACCCAAACAAACCACCAAAATGTATTGTTTAAACCAATGTAAAAAATGTTTATGTGTAAACAATGTCAAATGCCAAATGTAAATCATGTTCATGAATAACCAAATGTAATGTATAGTGAATAAAAGCATTTACTAAATAAAAGCATTTACTCAACCCTATATGAAAGAAATGTACAAAACAATGTATTTGATAAATCATAATTTAAATCAAAAGTTATCTTTTGTAAAATGCATGCATTATTGACACAAACATCTATGCGGTAATGTTCTAACGTCTACATTCAAGCCTTGCGACTGTGGCGACAAACCCTTAAACAAATTAAAGGTTCATCTAAATTCTGAATATCGAATTCGGTCATTCCTTCCATCCAAACAAACCTAGGATTTCAGAAATGGGAGTTGTCAATTCCTATGGTACCACTACCTACTAACGAACGGCATGATCGGTGTTAATGAATGTATAATGACCCGTTAAACAAACCAAATGTCATACCAAATGTAAGCATGTTTTATGAAAAATAATGTACTTTAATATGCTAAATGAGCATACAAAGTAGAAATGTAAAACAATGTGTCCATATGCTGAGTGAACATATGCAACAAAAAATGTAATATATGAAATCAATGTGCTAGCATGTTAATAAAACATACATAGCAAAAACATGGAAGAAATCATGTACTATATGTGTACTAATGAACATAGCAAGTATATGATATAAAAGCATGAAAAGCACGAAAGTAACAAGTAGGCACATGTGTTTCACCCCAAAATGTTTGAAAACAGTAAAAGAGGGGAACTATGTACTCACTTGAGGATGCTTAGAAGTCTTGAATAACAACCAAGCAAAGCTAGAGGGATCACGAAAATCAAACGACACCTAATATAGGTAACTATGTTAATAAACCGGACCTAAATCCGAAGATCGGATAGAATGAGGTTTCGTAAACCAAATGAGTGTTGGAACTCATATAATATGGTTTAACAAAGCCTACATACTAAATTGAAACCTAACCTAAGTGCTTACGACCCATTATGACTCGTTTAGGTAGCTTACGCTACTTTAACACGTCGTTCGCGTAAAACGCGTTCGGACCGCCTAACTAGTCCTATGACAAGTATTATATGCCTTATCACATCTAATAATGTTTCCTAATCAGTTTAGATGTCAAAATTTAGGATACATATGTCACACCCCGACCGCGTAAAACAACAAATCGCGGCGGAAACATCGGGGCGTGTTGCAACAGAATTAATGTTTCATAACCATGGATATTAAAAGTATTTCGTTTTATTAAACATTGAGTAATTACATCGTCTGGAAATCTAAATACACTATTTAAACATAGTCTATCATTGTTATTGAGTCACTAAGGCCTTGTCCAGTCCTATGTGAGCATGCATCTTATCAATCGATATCATCCAACAATACCTGAAACATATGTGAAAACGAGGTCAGCAAAGAAATGCTGGCGAGTACATAGGTTTTGTGAAAATAAGATTCATGACTTCTGTTTAAGAAAATGTTTAGTCATGAACCTTGTAATTTGCTTTGTCTTTGTAAATCATTTGAAAAATAATAAGTTCGGATGATAAGTATAAATAAGAGAATAATGCATGATTAAATGAATAATCATGTAAAATGAGTTTGTGTAAGATAAGTTGTTTGTAAATCAATGTCTTGTGAAAAGTATGTTACTTGTATAAAATGTCCTATGTCTCAAACTGAAATGATTCAAATAACGCTACAATATGTAATACCATACAAACACTTATATATAGGAAGTACCAGCGGCGTATCCACCATGCTTGTATCATATTACACACACATCGTTACTTAATCACTTAATCAAACCAAACCAAACAATGTAAAATGTCTATGTTTAAATCAATTGTCAAATGTATTGAATAATATGTCAAAGTATTCATGTCAAGATGTAAATCATGTCAAAATGTCTATGTCAAATATCCATGTATGGCAAGTGAAATGTCTCAACTAAACCATATGCACAAAAACAAAGTATTGAAGTAAAACTTGGTTTAAATCAAAGTTATGTTTTGTGGGAAATACATGATCAAATGTCAATCATGTTAAAATGTTTACCCAATCGTTACCCATTCGTTCAGATCGTTCTTGTTTTAATCGTTCTAATCGTTCATGTTTTAATTGTGAAACTACTTTATGGTCGATTCTCTAATAACATTCAAACCTTCTTGACGCGTTCCTCGCTCCATCTCGCTCTCGCTCTCGTTCTTAACAAACCCTTACCAAAGGATAAGTTAATAATTACAGATTCAGTCGCTACCCACAACCCCCACACATAACAATGGGTGCAGTAAATAACGGGATTTGTCAGATCCTATGGTACCATAACCTAATACTGGTCGGCTTGATCATTGCTAATGAATGTCATCGGTCATGTAAACTACAACCAACAAGTTTGTTCACTTTTTGAAATTGTTATTAGTTTTTGAAATCATTGTATTCGTTCTTGAAATCATTGTTAGCGTTCTTGAAATAATTGTTATTGTTCTTGAAACCACATTGTAATTGTTATTGAAATTATTGTAAAGTATTTAGCACATATGAGTCACCCCAAAACAGTTGAAAACAGTAAAAGAGGGGAATAATGTACTCGCCTGAGATTGCTCAGAAGTCCTTGAGTAACAACTAAACAATGCTAGAGATCGCGGATATCAAACGGCACCTAGTATAGGTAACTATGTTAATAAACCGGACCTAGATCGGAAGATCGGGTAGCATTAGGGTTTGTAAACCAAACGAGTGTAGAGACTCGTGTCATTTGGTTTAACAAAGCCTACATACTAAATGAAACTTAACCAAAGTGTCTACGACCCATTACGACCCGTTTAGGTAGCTTATGCTACTTTAACGCGTCGTTCGCGTGAAACGCGCTCGGACCGCCTAACTAGTCCTATGACAAGTGTTATATGCCTAAACATGTTACATAATCAGTTATGTGACAAAAGTTTAGGTTACATATGCTTAATTACCAATTATACATGAAAAGGGTATTCTGGTAATTTACCTAAGGCATATAAACTACCTATCATACAACTACTTAAACGATGTGACCATAGGGTATAACCTCGGAAGGTTATTCCCTACCTACTATGGTCACCTAAAGTATTTGGTCGGATCCTAATGATCGACCAAACTGGGTCGGGTTCGAGGTATAAGCGATTTATCAGATCGCTTACCCTACGACCCTAGACAACGTGGTAATCAGTAGGCATAGTCCCAAGGGACTATGACCATCGTGATTACAATCACGTTGCGAAGTTCAAACGAACTTCGCATTGACCATTACTGGTCAACGCTGAAAGTCAAACAAAGTTTGACTTTCTGACTCGAAAAGCAGTAAAATAAGGAAAAGAACGAAAGAATACTTACCCAGGGTCCCCGAATGCTAATCCGGATCTAAGAACTCATGTATGAAACAATGGTTTCAACTTAGAGCTCTCAAATCAGAATTCTTGTGGGTTTAGAAGCAATGGGGGGTGGGGTATTTATAGTATTCGGTCCACCGTTAAGATCGTTTCAAGGGAAACGTGCCTTAATCTTGCCCGTACATGTGTCGGGACCTTATGGTGACTAAAATTCCATCCTTATCAGCTGACTAGATAATTAGGAACTTGTGGTTGTGGGTTAATCTGCTGAAAACAGCCTGTTAAGTACTCTGCATCTGGTCTGAACATGGCTAGCGCACCGCTACACTAAAAGTGTAGCGCACCGCTAGGCCATAGTTTGGCAGAATTACACTTTTAGTCCCTGTCATGCATTCAGCCCATTTTCGACACGTTTAAGGCCCGTTAACCCCATTTCAAAGCTCTAAAATGAAGTTAAAGTATAGGGAACTTAAAACATGTTCAAAAATATCTCGGATGTCGGTTCGTTTGGCCGTACGGTCGCGATGTTCGCTTAATTACGACGGAATGCGCATAAGCACGAAAAACGAACCAAATGACGCGACGAATGGATTTTTCTTATGGAGAACACTAAAATAAAATATTTTAGTGCTTACATAAATTTTTGGATGTCCGGATGTATTCAGAACGTAAGTTACGCGTAAAAATGCAAACTTGTGCACTTTTTGACGCTTTTAGTCCCTGAATGACACAAAAGTTTATTTTAGCATACCGAACACCTCAAAGCCTATTTCTAAGCTATGTAAAGGATATTTATGGTATGTTTAACTTATGTTCATGTCCCGGAAGGTCTGTTACAGTTTAAATTGGCATACTTTCGCAGTTTGTCAACTTTAGTCCCTGTAAGCGATTAAACTTTGATTTCACCACACCAAACCTTCCAAAACTTATATCTAAGTTATGTAAAGGTTATTTAAGGTATGTTAAGCCTATTTCACTTATTCCGGAGTGTTCGTTGGATTAAACTGGTTATATCTACACATCAGTGCGCGTATAACCTTCCAGAAAGCGATTTAGAGCTTGAAATTGAACATGAGTTGATATGTGCAAAAGATACACATATTTATAAAAGTCCAAAGTATGAAATACAATATTTCATTGGTTTGGCATTTGTTTGATGGTTGAAATGACACAGGTGTTACAGTCTCCCCTACTTTAGGAAATTTCGTCCCGAAATTTAATTTTAGGAGAAACTTGTGGAGACAGCTGTGACGGTTTTGCCTTCAGACAAATCCATTGAGCCCTTAAGTAAAACTCTGGGCCATGTTAGGATTCTTAGCAAAGATGTCAACCCTCAAAGTGAAGTCCTTGTAGTAACAAAACATGGAGTTTTGAACTACGGACAGAAGAACGTTTCTTATGAAGACTTATCATAGGAAACTGTGTGTGTGATTGAGATCAGAATTGGGTAGTGTGAGAATAAATGACATTGGTCGAAGTCCAAGACTTTTCCCGTATCATTACTCTTGCCACTGATGGTCTTAACACATGACAAAACTTCCTGTGGTTTCTATGCACTGAATTCCATAATTATGTAGGCCTCCATAATTACGTAGTTCCTTGCACAGTCCGCACAGTTCGTTTCATAACATCTCTTGATTTAGACCACCCGAGGGCCTATTTAACTACATAAACATATGATATATTTAACTAGATTGTCGAACCAATCTATTTAACTTAGATCGACGTAGGATCTCTTTAACTAACTACCTACGGGGAATATTTAACTACACCGACGTAGGATGTATTTAACTTTAGATCGACGTAGGATCTCTTTAACTCAACTATCTAAGAGAACATTTAACTACACCGACGTAGGATGTATTTAACTTTAGATCGACGGAGGATCTATTAAACTTTAGATCGACGTAGGATCTATTTAACTCAACTACCTAAGAGAAACATTTAACTACACCGACGTAGGATGTATTTAACTTTAGATCGACGTAGGATCTCTTTAACTCAACTATCTAAGAGAAACATTTAACTACACCGACGTAGGATGTATTTAACTTTTCAACACATGTTGCCCTTAAACTTTGGAATAGTACTTTATAATCCAAGGGACTTAACTACAACGTGGAAGTCCATTAAGGATTTAAGATAGTACCTTTTTTAATATCCTACTACGAATCCTTCATATGAAGGTATGGAAGATTCTACGAGGATTTGGATGACAAAAACTTGGATTACACAAAGCATAAAAGGAAACACATAAGCACATAATCACATAGTTGTTTAACTTGATTATTAATTTGTTATCTTTGGACGCGGATACTTAAAGCACACAAGGAATCCAATTCGTGGATTTCATTTGGCACTTTAATCATTTCAAGAATCCATCCATGAAGATAGGATAATCTTAAAAGAAATTCGGCTTTGTCCCTATTGAATTGTGATGTACGTATTGAATCATACAAGGAATTCAATTAAGGACTCCGATGAATGATACCCATCCACAAGGATCTAATTATGAAGATAGAAAGATCCTACATGGATTTTGGAGTTTGTGTAACGAGAGTGTTCCGACACCTTGCACTAGGCGTGCTTACGTCGATACACAAGGTAGAATGTTCATGAGGTTGAGGCGCCAGATATGCCAAGCGACATATGAAGCAGAGTTTGAAGGTTGAGCAGCAGCAGGATTTGTAACAGCTTTGCTTTGGATTGCAAAGCGGCATATGTTAACCAAATGTCTCCATCGTCCACCGTGGGTACATTTGAAACAAGGTATTTGATGTGAATTATGACGATGGCATTGATTGCACCAAGGAGCAGTTCCCTTATACAGCTTCACCCCTGAGGCGAGTCATGGTGATAGCTAAGTCAACGGTCCTCTGGAGTACGACGCCTATTCGCTGGGTAATTGCAGCACCTGGTTCGGACATTGTTGTTGCGGTGAAGAAGCATCTTGAAGATAACGAAAGGCATAGGAGGAAACAAGCGAAAGACAGTCAAAAGAAAAAGATAAGGTATGTAGATTATGACCATTTGTTTGTTACCAAAGGCAAACAAATGAGAGAGTGACTAATCAAAGTAAGCGGGTCAATATAATGTATCGCGAAGACATGCTCGCCTATAAGTGAACACTCATCCCAAGAATTCCCAGGTAAGCACAACTGGTCTCGCGTCTGATGAGATGTATACGAAGTGCTTGCCTAGACAGAAAACCCAGAATACAGGCATTCACCCTTCCAGTTTGCACGTGTTCACATTATTAAAAACCCAAAACCTTGACGAGAGTTTTGAAAACTCAAAGGAGTTCAAAACCATATAACAGAGGGTTCAAAACCTTATAATAAATCATCCTAGAACAGATGATTTGTTTTCAAAGCGGTTTTGAAATTTATGTTCTTGTTGTGGTCGTCACCTAAGGATAGGTGACAGTATTGTTTTATGACTAAACGCAAGTAAACTCGCGTTAGGGTCCTAAGAAGGTTATAGACTAGGTCAAAGCATTACTAATAACCTAATTCCCTATAACCATTGTCTCTGATACCATCTTTTCTGTCACACCCCGACCGCGTAAAACAACAAATCGCGGCGGAAACATCGGGGCGTGTTGCAACAGAATTAATGTTTCATAACCATGGATATTAAAAGTATTTCGTTTTATTAAACATTGAGTAATTACATCGTCTGGAAATCTAAATACACTATTTAAACATAGTCTATCATTGTTATTGAGTCACTAAGGCCTTGTCCAGTCCTATGTGAGCATGCATCTTATCAATCGATATCATCCAACAATACCTGAAACATATGTGAAAACGAGGTCAGCAAAGAAATGCTGGCGAGTACATAGGTTTTGTGAAAATAAGATTCATGACTTCTGTTTAAGAAAATGTTTAGTCATGAACCTTGTAATTTGCTTTGTCTTTGTAAATCATTTGAAAAATAATAAGTTCGGATGATAAGTATAAATAAGAGAATAATGCATGATTAAATGAATAATCATGTAAAATGAGTTTGTGTAAGATAAGTTGTTTGTAAATCAATGTCTTGTGAAAAGTATGTTACTTGTATAAAATGTCCTATGTCTCAAACTGAAATGATTCAAATAACGCTACAATATGTAATACCATACAAACACTTATATATAGGAAGTACCAGCGGCGTATCCACCATGCTTGTATCATATTACACACACATCGTTACTTAATCACTTAATCAAACCAAACCAAACAATGTAAAATGTCTATGTTTAAATCAATTGTCAAATGTATTGAATAATATGTCAAAGTATTCATGTCAAGATGTAAATCATGTCAAAATGTCTATGTCAAATATCCATGTATGGCAAGTGAAATGTCTCAACTAAACCATATGCACAAAAACAAAGTATTGAAGTAAAACTTGGTTTAAATCAAAGTTATGTTTTGTGGGAAATACATGATCAAATGTCAATCATGTTAAAATGTTTACCCAATCGTTACCCATTCGTTCAGATCGTTCTTGTTTTAATCGTTCTAATCGTTCATGTTTTAATTGTGAAACTACTTTATGGTCGATTCTCTAATAACATTCAAACCTTCTTGACGCGTTCCTCGCTCCATCTCGCTCTCGCTCTCGTTCTTAACAAACCCTTACCAAAGGATAAGTTAATAATTACAGATTCAGTCGCTACCCACAACCCCCACACATAACAATGGGTGCAGTAAATAACGGGATTTGTCAGATCCTATGGTACCATAACCTAATACTGGTCGGCTTGATCATTGCTAATGAATGTCATCGGTCATGTAAACTACAACCAACAAGTTTGTTCACTTTTTGAAATTGTTATTAGTTTTTGAAATCATTGTATTCGTTCTTGAAATCATTGTTAGCGTTCTTGAAATAATTGTTATTGTTCTTGAAACCACATTGTAATTGTTATTGAAATTATTGTAAAGTATTTAGCACATATGAGTCACCCCAAAACAGTTGAAAACAGTAAAAGAGGGGAATAATGTACTCGCCTGAGATTGCTCAGAAGTCCTTGAGTAACAACTAAACAATGCTAGAGATCGCGGATATCAAACGGCACCTAGTATAGGTAACTATGTTAATAAACCGGACCTAGATCGGAAGATCGGGTAGCATTAGGGTTTGTAAACCAAACGAGTGTAGAGACTCGTGTCATTTGGTTTAACAAAGCCTACATACTAAATGAAACTTAACCAAAGTGTCTACGACCCATTACGACCCGTTTAGGTAGCTTATGCTACTTTAACGCGTCGTTCGCGTGAAACGCGCTCGGACCGCCTAACTAGTCCTATGACAAGTGTTATATGCCTAAACATGTTACATAATCAGTTATGTGACAAAAGTTTAGGTTACATATGCTTAATTACCAATTATACATGAAAAGGGTATTCTGGTAATTTACCTAAGGCATATAAACTACCTATCATACAACTACTTAAACGATGTGACCATAGGGTATAACCTCGGAAGGTTATTCCCTACCTACTATGGTCACCTAAAGTATTTGGTCGGATCCTAATGATCGACCAAACTGGGTCGGGTTCGAGGTATAAGCGATTTATCAGATCGCTTACCCTACGACCCTAGACAACGTGGTAATCAGTAGGCATAGTCCCAAGGGACTATGACCATCGTGATTACAATCACGTTGCGAAGTTCAAACGAACTTCGCATTGACCATTACTGGTCAACGCTGAAAGTCAAACAAAGTTTGACTTTCTGACTCGAAAAGCAGTAAAATAAGGAAAAGAACGAAAGAATACTTACCCAGGATCCCCGAATGCTAATCCCGATCTAAGAACTCAGGTATGAAACAATGGTTTCAACTTAGAGCTCTCAAATCAGAATTCTTGTGGGTTTAGAAGCAATGGGGGGTGGGGTATTTATAGTATTCGGTCCACCGTTAAGATCGTTTCAAGGGAAACGTGCCTTAATCTTGCCCGTACATGTGTCGGGACCTTATGGTGACTAAAATTCCATCCTTATCAGCTGACTAGATAATTAGGAACTTGTGGTTGTGGGTTAATCTGCTGAAAACAGGCTGTTAAGTACTCTGCATCTGGTCTGAACATGGCTAGCGCACCGCTACACTAAAAGTGTAGCGCACCGCTAGGCCATAGTTTGGCAGAATTACACTTTTAGTCCCTGTCATGCATTCAGCCCATTTTCGACACGTTTAAGGCCCGTTAACCCCATTTCAAAGCTCTAAAATGAAGTTAAAGTATAGGGAACTTAAAACATGTTCAAAAATATCTCGGATGTCGGTTCGTTTGGCCGTACGGTCGCGATGTTCGCTTAATTACGACGGAATGCGCATAAGCACGAAAAACGAACCAAATGACGCGACGAATGGATTTTTCTTATGGCGAACACTAAAATAAAATATTTTAGTGCTTACATAAATTTTTGGATGTCCGGATGTATTCAGAACGTAAGTTACGCGTAAAAATGCAAACTTGTGCACTTTTTGACGCTTTTAGTCCCTGAATGACACAAAAGTTTATTTTAGCATACCGAACACCTCAAAGCCTATTTCTAAGCTATGTAAAGGATATTTATGGTATGTTTAACTTATGTTCATGTCCCGGAAGGTCTGTTACAGTTTAAATTGGCATACTTTCGCAGTTTGTCAACTTTAGTCCCTGTAAGCGATTAAACTTTGATTTCACCACACCAAACCTTCCAAAACTTATATCTAAGTTATGTAAAGGTTATTTAAGGTATGTTAAGCCTATTTCACTTATTCCGGAGTGTTCGTTGGATTAAACTGGTTATATCTACACATCAGTGCGCGTATAACCTTCCAGAAAGCGATTTAGAGCTTGAAATTGAACATGAGTTGATATGTGCAAAAGATACACATATTTATAAAAGTCCAAAGTATGAAATACAATATTTCATTTGTTTGGCATTTGTTTGATGGTTGAAATGACACAGGTGTTACAACATATCCTTAAAATGAATTTATGTGTAAAAAGGGCATTTTGGTCATTTTCCTAAGGCATATAAATTACCTATCATACAACTAACTAAACAAAGTGACTATAAGGTATAACCTCGGAAGGTTATTCCCTATACAACTATGGTCACAAAATATGTTTGGTCGGATCCTAATGATCGACCAAATGGATCGGGTTCGAAAGTCTAAGCGGTTGATTAAACCGCTTATCTTACGACCCTATATAAGCACTAACTAAAAGTGACGAGTTAAACATGTTTAACGAAGTTAGAAAACAAGTTTGATATCAAAACAAAGGGGTTTGATACCCAAGAATAGTTTGGTTGCAAAATACGCAAAGACGCGTATTTTGACCGAAACTATGACTCGTCACTATGCCTAAATAACGTGGTAATCAGTAGGTATAGTCACAAAGGACTATGACCATCGTGATTACGCTCACGTTGCGAAGTTCAAACGTACTTCGTGTTGACCATTGACTGGTCAAAGCAGAAAGTCAAACATTGTTTGACTTTCACGCTTAAAAACGCATAAAAGCACGAAAGAAACTTACAAGAGGTTCAAGCAACGGAGATTTGATCTAAAAATTCTCAGGTATGAAGTTTTGAACTTCAACTTAGAGAAAATTCAGATCAAGTGTGGGTTGAAATGAAATTGGGGTTGGGTATTTATAGCGATTGGACAACTGTTAGGATCATTCCTCGATAAACGAGCTTTAATCTGGACCGTCCATGTGTGCCCACTGTTTTGATAATCTATGGGTGCCCAAAACAAGCCCATAGATTGATAAAAACCATGTGCAAAAGCGAGAAACCAAGCTGCTGATTAAAAACAGCTGTTTTGCTGATCTGATGGGCTCTCGCACCCCGCGTACGAGCCAGGCTCATCTTACGCGGCCCGCGACCGCCGGGTAACTCAGCAACAGTTTGAACATTTGCAGTTTCAGTCCCTGCATGTTATTTAGGCCCATTTTGACACGTTTAAGGCCCGTTAAGCCATTTTCAAGGCTCTACAATGATGCCTAAGCATAGAGAACATGAAATGTGCTTGAAAATATGTCGGATGTCGGTTTATTTGGTCGTACGGTCACGATATTCGGTTAATTACGACGAAACACGAACGGACGTGAAAAACGATCCAAATTACGCGACGAATGGAATTTTATCATGCCAATCACTAAAATAAAATATTTTAATGATTACATAAATTTTTGGATGTCCGGATATATTCAGAACGTAAGATATGCGCGAAAATGCAAACTTATGCACTTTTGACGCTTTTAGTCCCTGTTTGACCATAAAGTTTATTTTTGCACACCGAACCCCTCAAAGCCTTTCTAAGCTAGGCAAAGGATATTTATGGTATGTTTAACTTATGGTCAAGTTCCGGAATGTTCGATACCATACGAATCAACAGACTTTTGCAGTTTGACGCAAATAGTCCCTGCGATCGAATAAACTTGATTTCGACACACCAATCCCTTCAAAACTTATTTCTAAGTTATGTAAAGGTTATTTAAGGTATGTTAAGCTCATGTCACTATTCCGGAGTGTTTTTCGCATTAAACTGATTACGTTTACGCATCAGTTCGCGTATAACTTTCTAGAAAGCGATTTAGAGCTCGAAATCGAACGAGAATTGATATGTGCAAATGATACACATATTTATATAAATCCCAAGTATGAAACACAATATTGCATTGGTTTTGTATTCTTATGATGGCCATGGAGGCACAGATGTCACAGTCTCCCCTACTTCAGGAAATTTCGTCCCAAAATTTATTTAGAGGAAACTTGTGAGAGCTCGAAACATGAAGTCGAAAAGATAAAACAACACTGGTTAGGGTTCTGAACTTCTAGTAACTTTAAATAACATCATGCTTGCAATGTAAGAGGGACACTTATATACAAGTATATGAAGCGCCATTGGTGCGTCCACCGTACCTTCATTACATTGTCGGAAAGCTATATATCAACAAGTTGCTCAACAACCATCATCATCGAATGCTATTGAAGATGGAAAGAAGAAGGAGATCGAAGAATCAAATAAGAAAGCTTATTATGGAATAATAGATCAAGATGATGAGAAAGTGGCTGAAGGTTTTAGTTGGAACAAATATGTTCCACCTAATTCAAAGTTAGGAGCATTCATTGCAAAAATAGTTCAAGAACCAGATTTGATGAAGGAATGGATGGGCATGTTTGCTAATGTTGAGAAAAGACAAGATGAAGAATCTATATTTTTAGATAAAAATCCAGAAAAGACAACAGTCTTTGATCAATCATCATCTGATAGCAGTGATGATGAAGAAGAAATGCATATAAACATTGGAAAAACTCAATTATCTCCTGAAAGTTTTAAATTTTATTTTGCAGATAGACTGGAGAAGCTGAAGGAGAAACGAGCAGCTAAAGATCAAAAAAAGGCAAATTGCAAAAAGGATGCTCAGGAAGAGAAGATTGAACGGAATGAAGGAGTTAAAGTTGTTGAAGAGACGGTTGAAGCTGAGAAGGTAGTTGAAGTGGAAAAGGTAGTTGATATTGAAAAGATAGTTGAAGTTGAAAAAGTCGTTGAGGTTAAAAAACCATGTCTAAAGTGTTTGGAGCCATGCAAGCAGTGTGTAGAAAAAGATGTGAAGTATAATGAGCTTGACACGATGAAAGAAAAGTTATTGTTTGATGTCAATTATGTGAAAGAATCATATGATGTTTTGAACAGAACGGTGAATGGTTTGCAAAAGACAAATTCTAAAAGAGAAGATGCTTTAAACATGATGAATGCAGTTATGATGTCTAAGCAGAAGGCTATCAACCATTACATTGAGGAGTGTGCTAAGTTGAAACAAGAGTTGGAAACTGAAAAAATAGAGAATGAAAGAATCAGACGATTACTACAAAGTTATTCTAGTTCTGATTATTTGATTGATCGAATTTATCCAACTGTTGCAGGTTTTGAAGCATTTCAAGATGAACAGAAGACCGAAGAAAAGGATACTGGTAAGAAACAAAGTGTCAGTTATAGCAAGTGTCCGCCTCCGATTTGGGAAGGTTATTCTCCCAGAAAACCAAATGAGGAACAGGTCAAAAAGGCTATCAATATAAAGTTAAAATCTGAAACAACTGATGATTTAGCAGATAACATTGACGTCACATTCACATCATCTGATACTGATCATGAGTCTGAATTAATAAAAAAGGTGGTCGATCAGGTGTTGGATAAAGATGAGGAGTCAGAGTCAAAATCCGAGCCTGAAAGTTCAAGTTCATCATCAGTTGACAGTCTAAAGTCGTCAGTTAAACGGGTTTACAATAAAGAATTTCTGTTATCAAAATCTAATTTGAATGACGAACCAATCAAAGTGGCATATACTTTGAATGATTTAGACAAATTATATTCTGATGAGGAATTTCCGATAAGAAGTGTTCAAATTGAAAAGATTAAAAAGGTTTTCAAATTAATAGAAATTAATATTTCTGAAATAAAAGATGTAAATCTTAATGAAAAACCTAAAAAGTACACTTCAAGAGTTCAACAAAAATTGAAAAAGAAAAAAAGGTTACAGTTGTGGTTCTGGTTCTGGTTGTCAAAAGAAACCAAACCATAACAGTAATTTCAAAAAGAAAGGTTTGAGTTTTTATGCAGAAAATCATAAAAATATGAAAAATTTTAAACCAAAAACATAATTTGTTTCAGGGACAAGTTCTGAGGAAGAAGCAAAGAGCTCATTCTAGAAGCAATCAAACAAGACATTTCTTGCAGAAAAGCAAAAGTTTGCAAAGAATGGAGCTAATCAGAAAAGGGAGACAAGAACCTGTTATCGTTGTCAAGAAGTTGGTCACATTGCCTGGAATTATCCAATGGCAACCAAAACCAAACAGGAAGTTGTTTCTAAACTCAAAGAGAAAGCTGTTGATAAAACCGAACCACCAACTGAAAAGTTCAAAGTTTTCAAAAACTCAACATATGAAACTGGTGAATGTTCGAAAATATTTTACAAAAGAAGAGTAAATCTCAACAACCAAACATGGGTTGTTAAGAAATCTGATATGAAATCTGGCGATGAATTTGACTCGTCAAAGTCAGAATAGCCACAAGTTGAGGTTAAAGGAGAAAACTCAGTACCGCCAATGGATGATGTTAATTTTCCACCATTGCGGGATGAAAATTTTAAACAAAAAGTTGGTAAAATTGAGATTTCGAATCAATTCTATTCTGAAAAAAAAAAGAATTTGATGTCGAAAAAGCATTCAATGGGAGAATTAAAAAGATTTTTGGAAAAATGGTTGAGGGAAAGGCAAAAGGGGTAAAATATTTTTATGAAGAAAAAAGGAATGTTCAAACCCCGAGTGAAGATGAGAAGGTCACATCCAAGTTTGGTCAGGCTTGGATGTCTGTTTTTCATATGTAAAATCCTGACTTGCCGGAGCTCCCAAGTTGGTAATCGTGGAGCAGGAATCGTTATCTTTCTTGAGAAATTCACATCTGTGATATTTCGACTTACATTTGGTAGTTATCTTGAAATTGTTACATTTCATTTTACAAGTGGTAAGGTTGGTTAGTGAACCTACGAGTGTTGGTTTCTATAGGTGGTTGAAAAAGAGGTTTTCACCTACAAGTGGTAAGGTTGGTTAGTGAACCTACGAGTGTTGGTTTCTACAAGTGGTTGAAAAAGAGGTTTTTACCTGTTGGACCGTTGTATGACCCTAAATAGTCAGTTAAGACAGTTCATCTTTGTGTACAAAGGCGGAATCAGTGTAAACAAAGTAACAACAGCTTTTCCTCTTAATTTCCTCTTATATTACTGAAATCCAAGCTTTTACAATGATTTCTGACAAAAATCCGGCAGCACCTCAGCTTAGATTTCGCTCCAACCGATACCAAATGAGATCACATGACAGGGTATTTATAGTATGGCTGATTTCGCTCCAAACTGCCAGGAGCGAAACCCCATGTGCCTCATGAGCGAAACCCCTAACTATCCTAGGAGCGAAATTAACTCTAATGTGTACACTGGAGCGAAATTACAAGTTCTGATTTCGCTTCAAATGACTCTCATGTCATTTGGAGCGAAATTAACATCTTAAACCCTAATTTCTGTTTTCCGACTCCGTACAACCTATCTAGACCTAAGACTTGATACAGACGTAGTTAACAGACATTCAGTGCACCAACAGACTCCCCCTTGGATGTTGACGAAGTCTTCAGCTCTGAGTCTTCAGTCTTAGTCTTTTCTCCAACTCTGTCTTCATATCGTAAAAACTCTATCTTCACAGGTTCAGGTTCTTGACCTAGCTCTATCTTCAAACTCCCCTTTGACTATTGATCCAGACTCCCCATTTCACAGACTCCTTCTCTCAATATGCTAGAATCTGAGGTCTTGATCTGGTTCAAGCTTTGACAATTAGCTCCCGTGGGAATGATGAAGTCCAAAACCTGTATCTCAAACATCAAACATTACAAACTTATCTTTTCACAAAAACACACAATCTATCAGTTCTAGAAATTCACTCAAGTATTCAGGTCCAATTTAATGACCCTGATTACTCAATTAATCTACCAAGTCCAATTTAATGACCTTGGTTGATCTTTTGACGATACAGACTGATTTTGATAAACATTTTCAAACATTTTCTTGAAAATAACAAGCATCAAATTAATGAACTTGTTTTAAATTTTTTAGCAATCCAATCTCTATCAAAGTAAGCTCTCCTCATTCTTCAGCTCAGAACTTTTCCTGCATCTGCTTCAATCTTCGAGAATCCAACGATTAACTCTCCACTTTGGTTTGTCAAAAATAAAACAAAAATGAAAAATCTTTTTGGATTTTAATAAAGTGTTCTAAACTAAGAATGAAATACAGAAACTTAAATTGCAAAATGTAAAGAAATTAAACTATTTACAAACATATTTTTGGTGAGCGTGTCAGGGAATCATATCAGCTTTTTAGACAAATTACAAGTACCGTTAAGCTTCATTTCATACTCAGACTTAAACAATTCACCTCGATTGTCGATATACTGATCCATCTTAAATTCTCACACAAATTTCAATTTACTCAGGATACGATTTAGATGTTTTATGAACTTAGCTCATTCATGTGTCCCGCCTCTTGAATATACTCCCGTATCCAGAATCCCAAATATTCAGTCTTACAGGTGAGTATACCACAGCTGATATCTGTCAGGGGTTAAATGCGAGGGCCGTGAGAGCTCAGGTCAATACTTCCGTATACGCAGAGAGATGACGGCTTCGACTTTTTGGTGTGTCCCTTTTAGAGGATCTTTTAGTTACAACAGCACAAGATTAGCATTTTGCAATGTTTTATCATTTTTTATGCTGAGGGTGGTGCTATATTTCAAGCAATGCGGAAAGTATTATTCGGGGACTAGGTCAGAACTTCCATTCAGCAGAAGTCCCGGAATAATACCCCAGATATCACTGAGTATAAAGACCTAGTATCTCAGAATAAGGGACCTTTCAAACGAGATTTCAGGGGTTACCTATATACCCAAGTAGTGTTCCCCACGAATTACGCAAGTTTGAAATTTTAAGTTTATATCCCGAATAAATCTACTAAATGTTTGAAAAACCTATCGACACATCATCAGCGAGACTGTTTAACTCGTTTAAACTTTACAAATCTTTAGCATACTGTAACTGTCTAGCCGATGTACTATCATTTTCCCTTTTTACACAAGCTCTTTTTTAGTTTTCTATTGTTTTTGGATTTTGAAATTTTATCATGTTTTTTTATTTTTGCATTTTTAACAGTTTTTGTATTTTTGAAATTAATATCTACTCCCCCTAAATACCAAAACAAGTAAAAAAATCGACAAACCATTGCAGATTGTTTCTCATCTTCATCCGCAACAGTACTCTTATCAACGCCAATTATGCCATCCGACACCGAAAGAAGCTTCATACCATTTAGTTTTAACAAATATTTAAACCGTGTTTTATCAAAAGCTTTGGTATGTAAATCAGCTTTCTGTTCGTCAGTATGGATTTTCACAATTCGTATAAACTTTTTCTCGAAACAATCGCGAATAAAGTGATGACGAATTTCTATATGTTTAGTTTTAGCGTGATGTGCTGGATTCTTTGTTATATTTATTGCGGCCTCATTATCAACAAAAAGAGGTGTGTTAAGAAACTGCAAACCGTAGTCGCGCATCTGTTGCTGTATCCACATGATCTGAGAGCAGCAACCGCTAGCAGAAATGTACTCCGCTTCACATGTAGATAGGGCCATAGACGTTTGTTTCTTACACTGCCAGGTGACCAAGCGGGTCCAAAGAACTGGCATCCTGCAGTTGTTGATTTTGAATTGACTTTGCAGCATCCGAAATCTGAATCGGAATACCCTTCGAGCGTAAAGTCACCTTTCCTAGGATACCACAACCCCAATGTAGGAGTTCCCTTCAGGTAGCGTAATATCCTCTTCACAATAATCATATGCGAAGCTCTCGGGTTAGATTGATATCTTGCTGTGAGGCACGTTGGGTACATGATATCAGGACGTGAAGTAGTTAGGTACATCAAAGAACCTATCATGGATCGATAAAACGTTTCATCAGCCCTGTCTCCGGTGAGATCTGGGTGAATCCCATGATTTGTTGCAAGAGGGGTAGCAGCTGGAGTAGAACTTGACATTCCAAATTTCTCTAGAATATCATGCACGTACTTCGTCTGATGAATGAAAATTCCCTCAGGTAGTTGTTAAACTTGTAGTCCCAGAAAGAATTTCATCTCCCCCATTGATGACATTTCAAATTTTTGCTTCATCACCTGTTCGAAATCTTTGCACAGATTTTCATTCGTCGACCCAAAGATTATATCGTCCACATAAATCTGAACTATGAGAAGATGTCCGTCGACCTCTTTAGTGAAGAGAGTGGCATCCACTTTTCCACGTATGAAACTGTTGGCTAGTAGGTGTTGAGACAAAGTCTCGTACCAAGCTCTCGGGGCCTGGTGTAAACCATACAGCGCTTTGTCCAATAAGTAGACCTTTTTTTGTGGATTGGATCGGTAAAGCCCGGCGGCTGACCGACATAAACCTCCTCTTTAACCTTCCCATAAAGAAACGCCGATTTTACATCTAACTGATAAACTTTGAAGTTCTTCCAAGACGCAAATGCAAGAAAAATTCTGATAGCCTCTAGTCGTGCCACAGGAGCATAGACTTCAGTAAAATCGATTCCCTCCTGTTGACTAAAGCCCTGAACAACGAGTCGAGCTTTGTTCCTTACAACAACTCCTCTGTCGTCTCTGTTACACTTAAATACCCATTTTGTATTGATTTTTCTGTGACCATCCGGCAAATCCACTAGCTTCCACACACCCAACTTTTCAAACTGACTTAACTCTTCTTGCATCGCAATGACCAAAGAGTCTTCAGTAAGCGCCTCTTTGTAAGTTCTTGGTTCGATCTGGGAGATAAAACAACTTAATGAAAAATCAGTTTGTAAAGGTGCTAATGTAGAGTAAAAACATGTAAGGCCCTGGTCAATTTGACGTCTCGTGCGAACGCCTGATTGCAATTCTCCTATGATCAACTCCTCTAGATGATATGAAAGAGTTCGCGGCATTACTTCGCTTGGAACATCCACATCGCCTTCCAGAGTAGTAACATTTTGATTTGCACCTTGTTCACCAATTTGGTTTATTTGACTTAAATCCTGAATCTGCTCCCCCTCAGAATCTGAATCTCCACGATCAAATATCGGCATGTTCTCATATTCTTGATTATCATTCTGAATCGTCTGATTATCTTGAGCAACGTCATCTTGTTGGACATCATCGTGTTCACCAGCATTACTCGGACCTGCTTCATCGTCATTTGAAGTTTCCCGTGGTCGCCTTGAATATTCAGCTGGGAACCTTTGCTGTGACTCATATTCGCGCAAAATATCCAACTCATCAAAGAAATCTTCTTCTTCTTCTTCTTCTTCTTCTTCCTCTTCTCTCATGTCAAACGAATCCCACAACTTGTCATAATGATAACGCCATGAATCTCCTGGATTTTGTGGTGGCATAGTATAACCTTGACATTCAACATTTGCAGCTTCAATAATCCGCTTCTCACTTGGAACGAAGACACGTTGCGAAGGACTTGCATAACCAACAAATATACCCTCGATGCACTTCGGACCAAACTTTCCATAAGGCTCTAGAACAGTACAGGGTGACCCGAACGGTTCAAGATACTTCAAATTAGGTTTGCGGTTATTGATTAACTCAAAGCATGTTTTGTTGAACTTTTTGACAGTGAGAACTCTGTTGAGCGTATAGCATGCGGCGGAAACAGCTTCAGCCCAAAAATTTATCGGTAACTTTGAATCTGCGAGCATAGTTCTAGCCGTCTCGATTAGTGTCCGGTTTTTGCGTTCTGCGAGTCCATTCTGCTGCGGAGTGTACGGAGCACTAAACTCATGCAAAATACCTCTTTCATCACAAAATTCTTCCATCTTGCTGTTCTTGAATTCAGTACCATTATCACTTCGAATTCTTTTGATACGCCTTTGGTACAAATTCTCAATTCTTTTGAACAACGCCATCAAAATGTCAAACGTTTCGTCTTTCGCCTATAAAAATGAAACCCACGAAAATCTGGAATAATCATCAGTAACCACAAGACAATATTTGTCTCCCGTAATACTCTTGACATTCACTGGACCAAACAAATCCATGTGAAGTCTCTCCAGGGGTCTTGAGACTGAATTGACTTGCTTTGTAGGGTGTGACTTTTTCTTTTGCTTGCCTTTAACACAGCTAATGCACTCCCCTTCCAGATGAAAACCTTTGACATGAACTCCTGTAACCAAATCATTGTGCACCAAGTGATTCATTTTTCTAAGATGTATATGTCCCATCTTCCGGTGCCACAATCTCGATTCTTTTTCAGTTGCTCTGGACACAAAATAATGAGCCTGACCCGTGGTTGTAGTAGCTACGCTCATATCCAACACGTACAGATCATTAACTCTTGGTTCCCTCATGATAATCCATTCCTCAGGGATAACAAATCCTGGCTTCAAGATCAAACATTCTTTATCAGTGAAGTGAGTGGTATACATCCTGTCACAAATCTGCGAGATACTCAGCAGATTGTTCTCCAGCTCAGCAATGTAGTTAACTCTCTCAAACGTCACAATCCCATTGGATAACGTTCCTTCACCAATAATCCTCCCTCCTTGATTACCCGCAAAACCAACATAACCTCCATTGATATTCTTCACATCATATAACAATGCAGTCTTCCCTGTCATATGTCGAGATGCTCCACTGTCCATAATTCAGCGTGAGACTAATCTTGGAAGATCCTGCACATATCACAAAAATGATTCAAACACTTCAATAAAGATGCCGATTCATGCTTCGCGATCAAGGAAGCTCCGGCAATTCAAACTGTTTAGTCGAACATTGTGTCCACCCAAGCCTCATCAGTCTTGGATGTAGCCTTGACATTTTTAACTCTCACAATTTGAATTTTAAAGTTTTTAGCCTTCTGAGGTGGAAAATTTGCATCATAATCAATTGGAATTGAATCCTCAGAAGGTGAAATCTTTTTCTCAGTTTTAGGTTTCCAAACTTGTTGAGATAATGCTACCCGTTTGTAAAACTTGTCATTTTTAGTTACCACTTTCTTTACGGGTTCATTTTTCACTTTAGTGTTGTTATTTTTCACACTCTTTTTCTCAACAACCATTTGTGCTTTACCCTTCTCGTCAACTTTCTTCTTTTGAATCTTCACAGCTTCAGTCTTAGACTTCACATTGGTACACTTTCGTGCAATGTGACCAACTTGATTGCATCTAAAGCAAGTTCGAGTATCAACAACTCGACTTGTGCCTTTAGACTGAGACTGTGAAGCTCTTTTCTCAAAGAACTCTTCATTCGATTTTGAAAAAAATCACTTTCTCTTCATCAGCAAGTGAACTCGTACTGTTCACAAACACCTTCTTCTCAGCAAACTTCTTGTTTTGAACATTCTTTTTCTGATAAGGCTTACCCCCCTGATAACCACCCGACCAATTGTTTCGATTCTTCTTATTATAAAAACGCGGTGAAACAACAGGTTTCTTGTAGTATGATTTATCCTTTTAAAAATTCATTTGTCTCTTTGTTTGACTCATAATGTTCACTTCTGACAATTCAACTTCAACCAGCTTGAAAACATTTGTTAACTTTTTCACATTCACATTCTCAATTGGAAACTCTGAATCCGAATACAACATATCAGATCCCGACATCTTGTACATGACAAGAGTAGGTTCATCATTTAAGTTGTTTTTGGATTTTTGTTTCGGAATGTATTTATCCAAGAAACATCCATCATCTTCAGCTGAATCAGACATCAAAACACTTTCAGCTGTGC
This sequence comes from Helianthus tuberosus, assembly GCA_030545235.1. Taxonomy (NCBI): domain Eukaryota; kingdom Viridiplantae; phylum Streptophyta; class Magnoliopsida; order Asterales; family Asteraceae; genus Helianthus; species Helianthus tuberosus. The sequence goes on from CM060413.1 coordinate 96,502,257, forward strand.
TTTTAACTATCTATGTCTGAACACTATCATCAGATGATGAAGAAAAAGTAACATCAATGTTCTCCGGAAGTTTAACTTCATTTTCTTCCTCAATTTCAACCAACCCAGATTGCTTTTTCGTATAATTTTCAAGAATTGGCGGTGGAACTTGATGAAAACCCACCCTAGTTCCATCTGAGTACACATCTTCGCCTGCTTTGTTTTTCCCGATGGGTTTGGGAACAATGTGTTGCAAAACAAAGCTTGCGGAGTTGTAACTGTTAAGCTTCAACTGGATTCGCTCATTTTCAATTTCAGCCTCTTGAACTTTAAGTTTCAATTTAGCGATTTCATCCAGTTGTTCGTTGATTGATTCTTCTTTTAACCTAAGCACAGTTTTTAGTTGAGTATTTTCTTTATAAGTTTTACCATTTCGATCATCATTATCTTTCATTGTGCTTTTAAGCTTCTCAAATTTTTCAGTAATTTGACGGTTTTCAAGAACTAACTTTTCATTTTCTTGTCTAATTCTTTCATGATCAGTTTTATCATTTTCAATCTTGTTAGTTAATTCTTTTATCCGTTCAGTTGAAGCTTTAACCATCTTGTCACGATCAAGAATTTGATTCTCAACGTTTCTGACCTACACTGTTAGATCATCAACCTTCTTTCCGTTGAGATACGTGAATGTATTACAAAATTTGCATTCTTTGATGCAATTTTTGCAATCAACATCTCCATTGACCTTCTTACCTGATTCAGTCGTTGACGTGTTTGAACTGACCTGGCTTTTAGACTCAGAGACGGATTTAGAATCTACCTCAATCGCCTTAGCTGCCAGCACATTGTCAGCCATTTTTCCAAGACTTTCAGCAGTCAACTCCTCAGTAGTGTCAATGATTCCAGTATCAACTTTCTTTGACTTCTCTTTTTCTTCTTTCTCCTTCTTCTCTTCTTCTTCTTTCTCTTTCTCGTCTCCAGTTCCCCACCATTTATTCTGCCAATAATCATCATCATCTTTTAACTCTTTGATTATGGCCTCTAAATCAAAAGTGTTATGGTCAATAGCAATATTTCCATATGGGTCAAGATAACACTCCCTATCTGGATCCCATCTATTTGCTCTCTTTTCTTCTGAAAAGATACCAGATATTCTGATCATTCTGTTTGTGGCCAACAACCTTCTGTAATTATACTTCTGTTCTTCAGTTCTGTTGTCTTTCCACGGAACAGGTTCATTCTTTGCCATGAAAGCGTAACCAACCGCATCTTCCTCAGGTAACAGTTCACTCCAGTCATAACCCTCATCATCATAAATCACCGCAAGAGCTCTAGATTTCTCTTTGTTCTCTTCAATCTGCTTCATTCTTGGCGGCTCCGATTTGTTTTGATGATATATCGCCTTCTTGTAGTAATCTTCCCTGAACGGGTTCTCAGACTCATCAGCATATGCGTTTTTGCATTCACGTTTGAAGTGACCTTTCTGCTTACACTTGAAGCATGTCACCTTGGACTTGTCAAACCCCAACTTGGTAGATGGTCCACCAATTGACTTCCTGCCGGTTATTTCCATGAAACGCTGTGCTCGACGAACAGCACTGGCCATGCACCACCTTATGTCGATCAATTCCATTTCTTCAGGATCTATTTGATCATAATCTTCTTTCGTCAAGTTGGTGTTGCCAATCTTCCCAGCTACAAGGCTTTCATACGATTCCAAAACCGACGCTAGGAAAACCATCTACTGCTTTGCCGACTCCTCACTGAAATTCTGAGCGTTTTTCATGTCTACAGCGATGTTGCAATGAAACAAATTCTTTGCATCAGACTGGTTTGAATTTGATGAAGATCCACTGTGATAACCACTGTGATATCCACTGCTTTGACTTTCTTTGTTCGTTGTGGAGACATTCTCAGCAGAAAACGCAGTTTTGGGAGAATTGTTCTTTGGCATCATGCTCTTAGGATAATACAAATCCAAGTTCTGCTGGTACGATGAGTGATTGACTTTGTGTATCTTCTTTAGCTCCAGCTCATGACTTTCAAGTCTCTCAATCAACAAATCCACAGTAAGATCTGCAGGCTTGATCGTATTCTTCAGCATCAATGCATAGTACTGCCAATCCATTTCATCCGGTAATGAATCAAACCGCTTGTCAACTAGCTCATCTTGAGGATAAGAAATTTCATGTCTCGCTAGTTCCAGTTTTAGATGCCCAAACCTCTCAATCATTTTACAGACTGACTCATTCTTTAAACACCCAAACAGATCAAATTCCTTTTTAAGCAGTTTCCTTTTGTTTTTCACAATTTCTTTACTTCCTAAACATTTGTTTTTCAACTTTTCCCAGAGATCTTTAGAACTAGAGTATTCGATCATAGAGATTATATCTTCACGAACTGATTGAAACAGCAACGCAATACATTTCTGCTCAGCAACAAACGACTCTATCTCATCAGAAGTTGATAAAGTTTCACCCTTTTTGCTTCCAGCATCGTATCCATTTTTGAGACTCTTCTAACTAGGAAATGCAAAAGCCATCAACCAATCTTCGAATTTCTTTGCCCACCGACTATACTCCTCGATAGCCATCAACTTCGGTGGTTTGTTGTAAGTTCTGAAAGCACTTTCAACTTCCAAAGCATCCGATAATTTCTTCTTTGCATTTGGCGGGTTCTCATTGTTGTTGCTTGAAGATGTATCGTCTCCCGAATTTCCAGCAAATGCGTACCTGTCACTAAACGGGTTCATGAATATGTCATCCATTTTGAACGTACCTGAAAAATTAGCAAATACTTAGAAAAATTTTTGAAATTTTGAAAAATAGTGATTTCGAGCGAAATTAGCAATGTCGAGCGAAATCAAGATGTACTCTCGAGCGAAATCAGATATAACCTGATTACAAACGAAATCAAGAAATACGTTTCGGGCGAAATCAGATTTTGACAGATTTCGAGCAAAATCAGCTTGTATCACACGAGCGAAATTAGCAAAGTTATGTCCCTACGAGCGAAATTAGGTATTTCGCTCTAAATGATCAATATGTTTTCGAGCGAAATCAACAATTTCAGGCGAAACCCTTCGATGTCAGTTACGAGCGAAATCAGGTTTTTAGGTTGTTTTTACCATTTTTAAGCCGAATTTTAACCTGATTCTTTCTAGGATTTATTAATTCTATGTTTTACACGTTATACTCGAAATTCAGGTCATTTCAACCGTAGGAACCAGTTTAAATCAGAAAAGTATGAGAAGAAGTGAGTAGAAGTAAGAGAATCTGGTAGAATCAAGCTGTAGTAGTATGAACTCCTCGTCCTGAGCTCTGATACCACTTGTAGGATCGGTTTTGACACCGTACGATTGCGTAACGAACGTTCGACGTGCGGAATCCGTGAACGTGCGTGACCGAACACACAAGAACGTACTAATGACGTGATTCTATTGAATAATATGTCGTGTACAAAACCGAGAATCACGTGAGAGACTTTCTCTCTCTAGACTTTCTCTCTCTAAGCTTAGATCTCCTAAAACTCCAAATGAGCAAAGTCTTCTAAACTATGACATAAAGCTCCTATTTATAGCCCTTGGAATTAATGAGACTTCTCATTAATTACCAAAATGCCACCTTGCTAATTCTATCTAATTGTTACAATATAAGCTTGATTTCTTCGGTTTCTCGCTACTGCTCGGATTGACGAAGGCTATAGACATAAATGCACTAAAATCACCTACAAGTGGTAAATCAAGGTCATTAATTTGAACTTGATTTCACTTTCATTCAAATGATTAAAAAAACAAAGTGACGAGTTTATCCCCTAACCTACAAGTGGTTTATGAATTTCAACAAAACTTATTTTCCGGAAAAACCATTTTGATTAAAACAAACTTAAGTGTTTTGAAATCATAATGGGAAATAGTTCGTTGTCAGGGGGAGTTCTGATTGTTTATGCCAAAGTGAATGGAGAATTGAATCAATTCGCATCGGTTTGTCAAATTTTATTTAAATGGTTTTGAATTTTAGGGGGAGTAAGAAATTTCAGAAAATCCAAAAACATTAGAAAATCTGAAAAAGCCAAAAACATGATAAAATGAAAAACGAGTTTTGTTGTGAAAAAGAGGAAATGATAGTACATCAGTGGACTATCACAACACGCTAAAGAATTGGAAAGTCAAATGTAATAAACGATCTCACTGCGGATATGCCAGTAGGTTTTTACTCATTAAGTAGATTGTTTTCGAGATATAAACCTAAATATCATAACTTACTTATCTCGTGGGGAACATCTCTCGGATATATGGGTAACCCCCGAAATCTTGTTTGAAAGACTTTCTATTTCTGACATACTAGGTCTTTGTGCGTGATTATATCTGGGGTATTATACCAGGACTTCTGATTTTGCGAAAGCAATAGCCTAGTCCTCGTATAATGCTTTGCATAGCTTTATTCATAAAGCCCACCCTCAGCATAAAAAATTATGAAACATTGAAAAATGCTAATCATGTGCTGTTAAAGAAAAGATCCCCAAACGGGACACACCTAAAGACGAGCCATCATCTCTTTGTCTGAACGGAAGTTCTAACCTGAGCTCTCATGGTCTCACATTACCCGTTTACAGATATCATTAGTGTACATTCACCTGTAAGACTGAATATAGAAGTCTGGATACGGGAGTATATTATGAGGTGTTACACGTGAATAAGTTTAAATGCTTGAAACACTAATCTCGTATCTCGGAACAGTTGAACTTTGTGTGAAAATTTAAGTGGATCAGTATACTGACAATCTAAGTGAATTGTTTAGAACTTAAAATGTTTAAATCTTAACGGTGTTTGTGATTTGTCTCATAAACTGATATGATCCTCTTACACAAACTCACAAAAAATATTGTATGTAAATATTTTTTTGCAGTTTCTTCTTTAAAAATCTAAAATCCAAAAAGAGTGTGTTTTAGCATAAAATTTTGAAAAATCCAAAAAGCTTTTTTATTTCATCTTATTTTCGACAACTGATGTTGAAAAGCTGATTTTCAAAATTCCAAGTGCTTAACATGATGAACAAAAGTTTTGAGAAAGTTTGTTTGAGATGAAAAATTGAATTTGAAAAGAAAAATGTTATTTCTACAAGTGGTTCATCAGAGATTAAAATTGTAAAATCATTTCTTGTTTGATTAATACCTACATGTGATATATAAATTTGTCAAAATTTGAAATTTGTGAAATTTATTTTGAGGTAGAGAATGTGCAGGTTAGCCAGGACTCTGATCCTGAGCAGAATGTGAGCCAGGTTATGATCTTGGAACTGTTAATGCTGATGAACTTAAGGAATCAAGAGATCTGATCAAGAGAATTAGGAAGCTCGAGAGTCAGATTGAGATTCAAAGTCTGTGGATATGATAGATCAACATCCATGGGGGAGGTTATCTGTTGGTGCTGATATAAAGAGAAGAAAGAGATTGAGGATGCTTTACATTGTCAGATACTTTGGTGAGAGTAAAAAGACTGATAAAGATTGAAGATTCAAGACTCGACACTGAACACTTCGTCAACATCCAAGGGGGAGTCTGTTGGTGCATATGTCTGTCGACTTCGTCTTGTATCAAGTCTTGTAATAGATTAGATAGATCAGGGCATGAAAAACGAGAAAACATGTTAAAAGGTTCATTTCGCACGAAATGGATAAGCTATTTCGCACGAAATGACAAAGTCATTTCGTACGAAACGAGCTTGGCCATTTTGCTTGAATGATTTCGTGCGGAATACCTTGCCTATAAATATGTGTCTTGTCTTGTCATTTGTAACTTTGTGATTCCAGAGCCGAACTGCTGCCGAAGTGTCTACTCGCTGTAAATCGTTGTTATATCAATCAAAAAGACAATTAGAGTGAATATCTAGCTGAATCAACTCAATATGTTTGTTTCCGCCTCTCGTATTGATCAAAAACTCTTCTGATTGACTCGTTTGGGTCTGCGAACGATCCTGCAAGTTTGACTTTTAAGCTAAAAACGCATAAAAGAACGAAAGAAGACTTACAAAGGGTCCAAAGAGATTTGATTCCAAGTATTCTCAGGTATGTAGTGAATAATCACAACAACTTAGAGAAATCTCATATCAAATGTGGGTTTTGAAGCAAGGGGGTAGGGTTTATATAGTTTTTGCACAACCGTTAAGATCGTTCATCGTAAAACGAGCTTCGATCTCGACCGTACAAGTGCACCCATGGTTTTGAAAAACCATGGGCACCTAAAAATGGCCCCTAGTATCATAAAATACCATGTGTAACCTGTAACAGATTTTCTGCAGACCTGGCAGTTTCTCGCGGCCCGCGTAACAGACAATCATGGGCTACGCGGCCCGCCAGGTACCCCGATCAGCAAACAGAGTTTTCTTTTTTACACTTTCAGTCCCTGCAGTTGTTTTAGCTCATTTCCGACACTTTTAAGGCCTGTTAGGCCAACTTTAAGGGCCTACAATGATGCCTAAACATAGTGGACATGAAACATGCTCAAAAATATGCCGGATGTCGGTTCGTTTGGTCGTACGATCATGATATTCGCTTAATTACGACGAAATGCGCACGAACGCGAAAAACGATCCAAATTACGCGACGAATGGATTTTTCTCATGCCAAACACTAAAATAAAATATTTTAATGCTTACATAAATTTTTGGATGTCCAGATGTATTCAAAACGTAATATATGCGCGAAAATGCAAACTTATGCACTTTTTGACGCTTTTAGTCCCTAAATGAGCATAAAGTTTATTTTAGCACACCGAACCCCTCAAAGCCTATTTCTTAGCTATGTAAAGTATATTTAGGGTATGTTTAACTTATGATCAAGTTCTGAAATGTCCGCTACAGTAAGAATTGGCATACTTTCGCAGTTTGTCGAATTTAGTCCCTGTAAGCGAATAAACTTGATTTTGCCATACCAAAGCCTTCAAAACTTATATCTAAGTTATATAAAGGTTATTTAAGGTATGTTAAGCATAAATTGATGTTCCGGAGTGTTTTTCGCGTTAAAGTGATTACGTTTACGCACCAGTTTGCGTATAACTCTCCAGAAAGCGATATAGAGTTTGAAATTGAACAAAAATCAAAACATGAAAAATACCAAACATAATTAAACAAAAATTGGGGTCAAATAACATTATTTTACTGATAACTGAACTTTTTACAATGATTACAAACACAGATGTCACAGTCTCCCCTACTTGTGGAAATTTCGTCCCGAAATTTGTTTAGATGAAACTCGTGAGAATAGATGCGGATATTTCGCCTTCATTTGATCTTCATGTTCCCAAGTAAACTCGGGTCCACGTTTAGACTCCCAGCGAACTTTGACCAAAGGAATGCGCTTGCGTTTAAGCCACTTGAATTCACGATCCATGATTTCCACAAGTTTCTCAACAAAATGCATCGTGTTATCAATACGAATTTCATCAAGTGGTATGTGGAGATTCTCATCAGCCAAACACTTCTTGAGATTGGACACGTGAAAGGTTGGATGAACGTTTCCAAGTTCAGGAGGTAACTCAAGTCTGTAGGCTACCTTACCAATTCTTTCGACGATCTTGAATGGTCCAACGTATCTAGGTGCAAGTTTTCCTGTCTTTCCAAATCTGATCACACCTTTCCAAGGTGAGACCTTAAGTAATACACGATCACCGACTTGAAATTCCAAGGGCTTGCGTCGTCGGTCCGCGTAACTCTTTTGACGGCTTCGAGCTGTCTGAAGGTTATAACGAACTTTCTTAACCTTATCTGTTGTCTCTAGAATGAGGTCAGATCCAGTAAGCTGAGCCTCACCAATCTCATTCCAGCAGACTGGTGAACGACATTTTCGACCAAAGAGAGCCTCGAAAGGAGCCATGTTGATGCTGGAGTGATAACTGTTGTTGTAGGAGAATTCAATCAATGGAAGATACGAATCCCAACTACCACCAAAATCGATCACACAAGCTCTAAGCATATCCTCCAAAGTCTGGATTGTTCTTTCAGTTTGGCCATCTGATTGTAACATCTGTGCTTGTAATCATTGTGAACAGTTCTTTCATCAATAAAAGAATGTTATTTGATCCCAATGTTTGTTTGGTTGTGTTTTACATTTTTCATGTTTTGACTTTTATTCAATTTCAAACTCTATATCGCTTTCTGGAGAGTTATACGCAAACTGGTGCGTAAACGTAATCAGTTTAATGCGAAAAATACTCCGGAACATCAACATATACTTAACATACCCTAAATAACCTTTACATAACTTAGAAATAAGTTTTAAAGGCTTTGGTATGGCAAAAACAAGTTAATTCGGCCACAGGGACTAAATTTGACAAACTGCGAAAGTATGCCAATTTGAACTGTAACAGACATTCCGGAACATGACCATAAGTTAAACATACCATAAATATCCTTTACATAGCTTAGAAATAGGCTTTGAGGGGTTCGGTGTGCTAAAATAAACTTTTGGGTCATTCAGGGACTAAAAGCGTCAAAAAGTGCACAAGTTTGCACTTTCGCGCATAACTTACGTTCTGAATACATCCGGACATCCAAAAATTTATGTAAGCACTAAAATATTTTATTTTAGTGTTTGGCATGAGAAAAATCCATTCGTCGCGTCATTTGGATCGTTTTTCGCGCTTATGCGCATTCCGTCGTAATTAAGCGAACATCGCGATCGTACGGCCAAACGAACCGACATCCGAGATATTATTGAGCACGTTTCATGTCCACAATGTTTAGACATCATGTTAGGGCCTTAAAGTTGGCCTAACAGGCCTTAAACATGTCGGAAATGGCTTAAACACATAACAGGGACTGAAACTGCAACTTTTGAAACTTGTTGCTGATCTGCAGACCTCAGGCGGCCCGCGTAAAACCAGGGTGTATCTTTACGCGGCCCGCGTCAGTCTCCCAGACCAGATTCGATGTTTAAACAGGCTGTTATCAGCTGTTATGCACTCCTAATCCAATTGCACATGGTAATTCTGATACTAGGGGCTGGTTTTGGATGTGCACATGGTATTACAATACCATGTGTGCAAGTGTATGGCCAAGATCAAAGCACGTTTCCCGATAAACGATCCTAACGGTGCTAGTATTCCTATAAATACCCCTTGCCTTCACTTGCAAAAACCCACTAGAATCCTGATTTGAGAAGCTCTAAGTTGAAACCTTTGTTTCATACCTGAGCTACTTGGATCACGATTAGCATTCGGGGACCCTTCGTAAGTATTCTTTCGTTCTTTTATTGCTTTTCGAGTCCGAAAGTCAAACTTTGTTTGACTTTCTGCTTTGACCAGTTTATGGTCAATGCGAAGTTCATTTGAACTTCGCAACGTGATTGTAATCACGATGGTTATAGTCCCTTGTGACTATACCTACTGATTTCCACGTTGTCTAGGGTCGTAAGGGTAAGCGATCTAATAAATCGCTTATACCTTTGAACCCGACCCATTTGGTCGATCATTAGGATCCGACCAAATACATTAGGTGACCATAGTAGGTAGGGAATAACCTTCCGAGGTTATACCTTATGGTCACGACGTTTAAGTAGTTGTATGATAGGTAGTTTATATGCCATAGGTAAATTACCAAAATACCCCTTTGATGCCAAAATTCATTATAAACATATGTGACTAACTTTTGACATCTAAACTGATTTGGCGACAATATTAGGCATGTAAAGGCATATTCTACTTGTCATAGGACTAGTTAGGCGGTCCGAGCGCGTTTCACGCGAACGACGCGTTAAAGTAGCATAAGCTACCTAAACGGGTCGTAATGGGTCGTAAGCACTTATGTTAGGTTTCATTTAGTATGTAGGCTTTGTTAAACCATATTACACGAGTCTCCATACTTGTTTGGTTTACGAACCCTCATTCTATCTAAATCCTCCGATATAGGTCCGGTTTATTAACATAGTTACCTGTATTAGGTGCCGTTTGATATCCGTGATCTCTAGCTTTGTTTGGTTGTTACTCAAGGACTACTGAGCAATCTCAAGTGAGTACATATACCCCTCTTTTACTGTTTTCAAACTGTTTTGGGGTGGAACACATGTGCCTACTTGTTACTTTCATGCTTTCCTGTTTTCACATCATATACTTGCTATGTTCAATAGTACACTTATAGTACATGATTTCATTACATTTTATGCTATGTATGCCCATTGTGTGCCTACTTAGTACATTGTTTTACATTACATCACATCACATGCTATGTATGTTCATCATACTTAGTACATTTATTATTCATTCACATGCTATGTATGTTCATCATACTTAGTACATTTATTATTCATTCACATGCTATGTATGTTCATCGTACTTAGTACATTTATTATTCAATCACATGCTATGTATGTTCATCATACTTAGTACATTTATTATTCATTCACATGCTATGCATGTTCATCATATTTAGTACATTTATTATTCATTCACATGCTATGTATGTTCATCATACTTAGTACAGTTATTTTCATCACATGCTTACATTTTGGTATGACATTTGGTTTGTTTAAATGGGATAATACATTCATTAACATTAGCTACGCCCTTCGTTAGTAGGTAGTGGTACCATAGGAATTGACAACTCCCGTTCCTGAAATCCTGGGTTTGTTTGGATTGGAAGGAATGACCGAATTCGATATACATAAGCACAGATAATCCTTTAAGTCGTTTAAGTGTTTATCGCCACAGTCTCAAGGCTTGGATGTATGCATTTTCATAATACCGCATAAATGTTCATATTCAGTATAGCATGCATTTCCACAAGACATAACATTGATTTAAACCAAGTTTTACTTCAATACTTTGTTTTGTGCTTTTCACCTATGGTTTAGTTGATGCATTTCACTAGCCATACATATCATTTTGGTTACACATTACATGATTTACATTTGACACATAAACATTTTTACATTTGTTATACATTACATGATTTACATCTTGACATAAACACTATGACATATTATTCAATGCATTTGGCAATTGGTTTAAGTATAGACATCTTAGATTGTTGGTTTGATTTGGGTAAGTGATTTAAGTAACGAGGCGTGTGTAATATGATACAAGCATGGTGGATACGCCGCTGGTACTTCCTATATATAAGTGATTGTATGGTAGTACATATCGTAGCGTTATTTGAATCATTTCAATTTGGACATATAACATTTTATACAAATAACATACTTTTCACAATACATTGTTTTACAAATAACTTAATTTATACAAACTCATTTCACATGGTTATTCGCTTAACCATGTATTATTCTTTTATACATATATATCATTTGGTTTATTTATCGTTTTTCAAATGATTTACAAGACAAAGCAAATTACAAGGTTCATGACTAAACATTTTCTTAAACATAAGTCATGAATTCTATTTTCACAAAACCTATGTACTCGCCGACATTTTTATGCTGACGTACCTATTTTCACATGTGTTTCAGGAAATGAAGCATAGGATTGATCAAGACACAATTAGGCGGAATTGGGCCTTAGTGACAATAAAAGATGGAAGACTAGTTAATTTTGTTATACTTCATTGATTGTTAAGACATTGTAACTCTTTTAATCAATAAAACAATATTTCAATTTTCCATGTGTTATGAAACAATGATTCTGCTACAACACTCCCCGACGTTTCCGCCACATTTTGTTGTTTTACGTGGTCGGGGTGTGACAGAAAAGTTGGTATCAGAGCTCATGGTTATAGGGAATTAGGTTATTAGTAATACTTTGACCTAGTCTATAACCTTCCTAGGACCCTAACGCTTGCGTTTAGTCATAAAACAATACTGTCACCTATCCTTAGGCGACGACCACAACAAGAACATAAATTTCAAAACCGCTTTGAAAACCAATCATCTGTTGTAGGATGATTGATTACTAGGTTTTGAACCCTCAGTTACAAGGTTTTGAACCCTCTATTATAAGGTTTTGAACCCCTTTGAATTTTCAAAACTCTCGTCAAAGTTTGGGTCTCATTAATGTGAACACATGTAAACTGGAAGGGTGGGTGCCTGTACCCTGAGTTTTCTGTCTAAGGCTAGAGTGTTCGTACAAATCCGCAGTATCGGACCAGTCACTCTTACCTGGGAACTCTTGGGGTGAGTTTCCACTTATAGGCGAGCATGTCTTCGCGAAACATTATATTGACCCGCTTACTTTGATTTGTCACCGTCTCATTTGTTTGCCTTAGGTAACAAACAAATGATCGCAATTCTTATACATTGCCATTTTGTTTTGATTATCTGATAACCTTTCACTTGATTCTTCCTATGTCATTCATTTTCTCCTAGAATGTCTCTTCCTATCAGCAACGGTCAAATGTCCGAGCAAACAGCCAAATTTGCCCAGCAAATAGGCGAAGTGATTCTGAAGACTGTGGATTTAGGCATTGCCATGTCTCGTCTCAACAATGAAGCCTCTCGTCTCAACAATGAAGCCACTCAAGAGCCACTGAAGGAAGCAGGAGTCAAGCCTGTACCAAAATCAAGGAAGCGTAAGGCTTCAAGGAAACCCGCAGCAGTTACACCTAATCAAGCGGGACCTAGCCAAGTGGCAAGGCCACCAGCTAGGAAGCCGTACTTAGGAACTGCTCCTAGGTGCAAGCGATGTAACCGTCATCATTCAAACCTCATACCCTGCTTCAAATGTACCTACTGTGGACGGCGGGGACATTTGATTAACACATGCCGCTTTGCTGTCCAAAACAAAGCTGCTATAAACCTTGTTGCTACCCAACTCCAAGTCAACCCTACTCAAGCTCGTTTTCCGTCTGGTACTTGCTACAACTGTGGCGAGACGAGCCATTTCAGGAACAACTGCCCGAAGATTGTCAGTGCAAATCCAACCCTTGGATGAGCATTTGGCTGAACAAAGGATGTTGCTGTCTTATGCTTTTGTTCTTTTGTTATCCTTGTAATGTGAAACAATCTGTTTGTTTATAAATAAAAGTTGTTGTTCACAATTCTGATATACAAGTATAGTTACATGTGTGTATGGCATTCCCCTATGTTACCTACATCAAGAAACTATGTTCTTTACAAACTACTCTTGTGATTCTCTCTCTCTTCAAGTGATCGCTCATGATTTCCCCGGAAAAAAAAAAATTTAAGTACTCGTTTCATTCTAGGAGATGAAGTACAAGAAATAAGGCGAAATTATGAGTAATTGTACTTTTCGCACATCTGTGCCTTTGAATCCTTGGTTAGATAACTAAGGATATTTTCAAATCTCATACTCATTATATTCTGATTTTTTTTTACATGCACAACATAAGTTTTCTAAACAACTTACATGATTTCGAAACATTCTATATATAGTTCGAAAACACAGTGTATTTATTTAACATAACAAATGCACAAAGCTTTGTCTATATTTTCAAAAACAACCTTCATGATTTCAAAATGTCTCATATAGCCTGAAAACAATATTAATACAATATATTTTCCTATCAAATGCATGATTTCAAAAGCATCATTCATATTTTCAAAAACCTTATACATAAATTCAAAATTTATCTCGCATGATTTTAAAACATTTTTGTAAATATATCTACCTCATACACCTACTTTATGATTTCAAAAGTGTTATATATAAGGTTTCAAAAACATTAAACACATTTTTCTTAAAAGAACCCCATGCATAGTTTTCAAAAATATTTTCCTCATACATTGACTTAACTTTCAAATTCTGCTTCATATGTCGCCTTGACATATCTAGCATCTCAACTTCATAAGCATTTTTACTTCATGTTTTGACTTAAGCACATCCAGTGCAAGGTTTCAAAACATCTTCAACTTCTAAAATCAATTGGGATCTTTTTATCTTCACAATTAAACCCTTGTGGATGATTATCATTCAAATCAGAGTCCTTAATTGGATTCCTTATGTACCTAAATTCGAACGTTTCGGTTCCTTATAATCGAAATTGAATTTTCTCTTCAAAAATCTTTCTATCTTTATAGTTAGATTCTTGATAATGTTTAAAGTACCAAATGAAATCCAAGGAATGGATTCCCAGTGTGCTTTAAATACATGTGCTCTGTTAGCAGAACAAATTTCTAGTTAAGCAATTTTGTGGTTATGTGACTATGTGTTTATACATCTTATGTTTTCTTTTATGCATTTTGTGTTTTTATACTCGGGGTATTCGTTATCCAAATTCTCGTAGAATCTTTCATATCTTCATATGAGGGATTCGTAGTAGGATATTCAAAAAAGGTACTACCTTAAATCCTAAATGGGCTTCTATGTAATAGTTAAGACCCTTGGATTATATAGTACTATTCCATGATTCATAAGAGACCCTTTTAGTGGTCTAGTAAAAAAGATTGATTCAAAAATCTGGTTAAGAATGACATGTGATGATATAAGCTGAAAAGACTCCTTGGTTGTCTATTAAAATCATTTATTGATTTAATAAAAGGGACCCTATGGTGGTCTAGTCACACTCATCACAGGTTTGTTCATTTGGTTTTCCCCTACACATTATAAAATAGACTGTGTGAACTATGCAAGGAATTATCTAATTATGGACGCGTACATAATTATGAAATTCAGTGCACGGAAACCACAGTAAGATTTATTATGTGTAAGAACCGATGGTGGCAACAATAACGAAATGTGAACAATGTATAGGAGGTATAGTGGACGCACCAATGACGCTTCATATACTTGTATATAAGTATCCCTCTTACATTGCAAGCACGATGTTATTAAAGTTACTAGAAGTTCCGAACCCTAACCAATGTTGTTCGATCTTTTCAACTTCATGTTTTAAACTCTCACAAGTTTCCTCTAAATAAATTTCGGGACGAAATTTCCACAAGTAGGGGAGACTGTAACATCTGTGCTTGTAATCATTGTGAACAGTTCTTTCATCAATAAAATAATGTTATTTGATCCCAATGTTTGTTTGGTTGTGTTTTACATTTTTCATGTTTTGACTTTTATTCAATTTCAAACTCTAGATCGCTTTCTGGAGAGTTATACGCAAACTGGTGCGTAAACGTAATCAGTTTAATGCGAAAAATACTCCGGAACATCAACATATACTTAACATACCCTAAATAACCTTTACATAACTTAGAAATAAGTTTTAAAGGCTTTGGTATGGCAAAAACAAGTTAATTCGGCCACAGGGACTAAATTTGACAAACTGCGAAAGTATGCCAATTTGAACTGTAACAGACATTCCGGAACATGACCATAAGTTAAACATACCATAAATATCCTTTACATAGCTTAGAAATAGGCTTTGAGGGGTTCGGTGTGCTAAAATAAACTTTTGGGTCATTCATGGACTAAAAGCGTCAAAAAGTGCACAAGTTTGCACTTTCGCGCATAACTTACGTTCTGAATACATCCGGACATCCAAAAATTTATGTAAGCACTAAAATATTTTATTTTAGTGTTTGACATGAGAAAAATCCATCGTCGCGTCATTTGGATCGTTTTTCGCGCTTATGCGCATTCCGTCGTAATTAAGCGAACATCGCGATCGTACGGCCAAATGAACCGACATCCGAGATATTTTTGAGCATGTTTCATGTCCACAATGTTTAGACATCATTTTAGGGCCTTAAAGTTGGCCTAACAGGCCTTAAACATGTCAGAAATGGCTTAAACACATAACAGGGACTGAAACTGCAACTTTTGAAACTTGTTGCTGATCTGCAGACCTCAGGCGGCCCGCGTAAAACCAGGGTGTATCTTTACGCGGCCCGCTTCAGCCTCCCAGACCAGATTCGATGTTTAAACAGGCTGTTATCAGCTGTTATGCACTCCTAATCCAATTGCACATGGTAATTCTGATACTAGGGGCTGGTTTTGGATGTGCACATGGTATTACAATACCATGTGTGCAAGTGTATGGCCAAGATCAAAGCACGTTTCCCGATAAACGATCCTAACGGTGCTAGTATTCCTATAAATACCCCTTGCCTTCACTTGCAAAAACCCACTAGAATCCTGATTTGAGAAGCTCTAAGTTGAAACCTTTGTTTCATACCTGAGCTACTTGGATCACGATTAGCATTCGGGGACCCTTCGTAAGTATTCTTTCGTTCTTTTATTGCTTTTCGAGTCCGAAAGTCAAACTTTGTTTGACTTTCTGCGTTGACCAGTTTATGGTCAATGCGAAGTTCATTTGAACTTCGCAACGTGATTGTAATCACGATGGTTATAGTCCCTTGTGACTATGCCTACTGATTTCCACGTTGTCTAGGGTCGTAAGGGTAAGCGATCTAATAAATCGCTTATACCTTCGAACCCGACCCATTTGGTCGATCATTAGGATCCGACCAAATACATTAGGTGACCATAGTAGGTAGGGTATAACCTTCCGAGGTTATACCTTATGGTCACGACGTTTAAGTAGTTGTATGATAGGTAGTTTATATGCCTTAGGTAAATTACCAAAATACCCCTTTGATGCCAAAATTCATTATAAACATATGTGACATAACTTTTGACATCTAAACTGATTTGGCGACAATATTAGGCATGTAAAGGCATATTCTACTTGTCATAGGACTAGTTAGGCGGTCCGAGCGCGTTTCACGCGAACGACGCGTTAAAGTAGCATAAGCTACCTAAACGGGTCGTAATGGGTCGTAAGCACTTATGTTAGGTTTCATTTAGTATGTAGGCTTTGTTAAACCATATTACATGAGTCTCCATACTCGTTTGGTTTACGAACCCTCATTCTATCTAAATCCTCCGATATAGGTCCGGTTTATTAACATAGTTACCTATATTAGGTGCCGTTTGATATCCGTGATCTCTAGCTTTGTTTGGTTGTTACTCAAGGACTACTGAGCAATCTCAAGTGAGTACATAGACCCCTCTTTTACTGTTTTCAAACTGTTTTGGGGTGGAACACATGTGCCTACTTGTTACTTTCATGCTTTCTTGTTTTCACATCATATAGTTGCTATGTTCATAGTACACTTATAGTACATGATTTCATTACATTTTATGATATGTATGCCCATTGTGTGCCTACTTAGTACATTGTTTTACATCACATCACATCACATGCTATGTATGTTCATCATACTTAGTACATTTATTATTCATTCACATGCTATGTATGTTCATCATACTTAGTACATTTATTATTCAATCACATGCTATGTATGTTCATCATACTTAGTACATTTATTATTCATTCACATGCTATGTATGTTCATCATACTTAGTACATTTATTATTCATTCACATGCTATGTATGTTCATCATACTTAGTACATTTATTTTCATCACATGCTTACATTTTGGTATGACATTTGGTTTGTTTAAATGGGACAATACATTCATTAACATTAGCTACGCCGTTCGTTAGTAGGTAGTGGTACCATAGGAATTGACAACTCCCGTTCCTGAAATCCTGGGTTTGTTTGGATTGGAAGGAATGACCGAATTCGATATACATAAGCACAGATAATCCTTTAAGTCGTTTAAGGGTTTATTGCCACAGTCTCAAGGCTTGGATGTATGCATTTTCATAATACCGCATAAATGTTCATATTCAGTATAGCATGCATTTCCACAAGACATAACATTGATTTAAACCAAGTTTTACTTCAATACTTTGTTTTGTGCGTTTCACCTATGGTTTAGTTGATGCATTTCACTAGCCATACATATCATTTTGGTTACACGTTACATGATTTACATTTGACACATAAACATTTTTACATTTGTTATACATTACATGATTTACATCTTGACATAAACACTATGACATATTATTCAATGCATTTGGCAATTGGTTTAAGTATAGACATCTTACATTGTTGGTTTGATTTGGGTAAGTGATTTAAGTAACGAGGCGTGTGTAATATGATACAAGCATGGTGGATACGCCGCTGGTACTTCCTATATATAAGTGATTGTATGGTAGTACATATCGTAGCGTTATTTGAATCATTTCAATTTGGACATATAACATTTTATACAAATAACATACTTTTCACAATACATTGTTTTACAAACAACTTAATTTATACAAACTCATTTCACATTGTTATTCGCTTAACCATGTATTATTCTTTTATACATATATATCATTTGGTTTATTTATCGTTTTTCAAATGATTTACAAGACAAAGCAAATTACAAGGTTCATGACTAAACATTTTCTTAAACATAAGTCATGAATTCTATTTTCACAAAACCTATGTACTCGCCGGCATTTTTATGCTGACGTACCTATTTTCACATGTGTTTCAGGAAATGAAGCATAGGATTGATCAAGACACACTTAGGCGGACTTGGGCCTTAGTGACAATAAAAGATGGAAGACTAGTTAATTTTGTTATACTTCATTGATTGTTAAGACATTGTAACTCTTTTAATCAATAAAACAATATTTCAATTTTCCATGTGTTATGAAACAATGATTCTGTTAAAACACTCCCCGACGTTTCCGTCACATTTTGTTGTTTTACGTGGTCGGGGTGTGACACTGATTGTGGATGATAAGTTGTGCTCAAATTGAGTTGGGTCCCCATGGCAGATTGCATGGTTCTCCAAAAACGAGATGAGAAATGAGCATCTCTGTCAGAAATAATGTTCATAGGAACACCATGTCGAGATACAATTTCATCCACATAGATTTTAGCAAGCTTGACAGCAGATAGATCCTCACGGATTGGCAAGAAATGCGCATACTTTGTAAGACGATCAACAACTACCCAGATGACATCATGACCTTTCTTAGTGCGCGAAAGTTTGGTAATAAGATCCATAGCAATGTTCTCCCATTTCCAAACTGGAATCTCTGGTTGCTCCAATAAACCAGAAGGATGTTGATGTTTAGCCTTAACCTTAAGACAAGTAAGGTATTTTCAAACATACAAGGTAATATCTTTCTTCATACCAGGCCACCAATACTGAGTACGAAGATCCTTATACATTTTGTCAGCACCAAGATGAATAGAATAACGAGACTTATGAGCTTCATCCATGAGCAAGGTGCGAAGATCATCTTGGCTTGGGACCCACAAACGATCCATGAAATAATATGATCCATTGTCCTTCAGTTCAAGATCAGGCTTAATGTGATAGGGTAATTCCTTACCCATCAGACCTTGTGAAACACAAGTATGTTGAGCCTGAGAAATGCGGGTTTGGATATCGGATCGAGCCTGAATATCAGATTGAACATGAACACAATGAAGCTTGACATGTTCTTTACGGCTCAAAGCGTCAGCCACGACATTCGCCTTGCCAGGATGGTAGCGAATTTCGCAGTCATAGTCATTTAGAAGTTCAACCCAACGTCGTTGCCTCATGTTGAGTTCTTTCTGATTAAAGATATGCTGAAGACTTTTGTGGTCTGTGAAAACTACACATTTTGTACCGTACAAATAGTGTCTCCAGATTTTGAGAGCGAAGACAACTGCACCTAACTCAAGATCATTAGTGGTGTAGTTCTTCTCGTGTATCTTCAGCTGCCTTGATGCATAAGCTATGACTTTGTTCCTTTACATTAGAACATAGCCAAGACCCAAGTTTGACGCATCACAATACACAACGAAATCATCATTGCCTCAGGCAAAGATAGAATAGGCGCATCGCAAAGCTTCTGCTTCAAGGTCTGAAACGCTTCTTCTTGTTTAGATCCCCATTCAAAGGGTTTATTCTTCTGAGTTAGAGCAGTTAGAGGAACTGCAATCTTCGAGAAGTTTTCAATGAAGCGGCAGTAATAACCCGCAAGACCAAGAAATGAACGAACCTCAGTAGGAGTAGTAGGTGTACCCCAATCCTTAATCGCGCTGATCTTGGAGGGATCTACATGAATACCTTGTTCCTTGACAATATGTCCCAAAAATTGAACTTCTTTAAGCCAATATTCACACTTGGAGAATTTGGCAAAAAGTTGCTCTTTCTTCAGGAGTTCCAAAGTAAGACGAAGATGTTGTTCATGATCAGCTTGCGTCTTAGAATATATCAAGATGTCATCAATGAAAACGATGATGAACTTATCTAAATAAGGCTTGCAGAACCTATTCATCAAGTCCATGAAAACAGCAGGAGCATTAGTCAAACCGAATGGCATAACATAATGCCCATAACGAGTGCGGAAAGCTGTCTTGGGAATATCTTCTTCATGCACACGAAGTTGATGATACCCAGAAGGAAGGTCAATCTTCGAGAAACAAGTAGCGCCCTGTAACTGATCAAAAAGATCATCAATGCGAGGTAGGGGATATCGATTCTTGATGGTAAGCTTGTTAAGCTCACGATAATCGATGCACATTCTGAAAGATCCGTCCTTCTTCTTGACAAAAAGAACGGGAGCACCCCAAGGTGAAAAACTAGGACGAATAAAACCTTTGTCAGAAAGCTCCTGAAGCTGCTTAGACAACTGTTGCATCTCAGATGGTGCAAGACGATATGGAGATCTGGCAGTAGGATTAGCACCAGGTACAAGATCAATTCAAAACTCGACTTGGCGTGCTGGGGGTAAACCAGGTAACTCCTCAGGAAACAACTCAGGATAATCCCGAACAACAGGGATATCTTGAATAGACTTACCTTTGCCTTTATCTGCTACGACATGTGCCAAGAAGGCCACATAGTTCTTTCGCAGATACTTCCGAGCTTGAAAACAAGACATGAGTTTGAGACTACTAGCAGGTTTCTTACCACGAACCTGCAGGATCTCGCCTATCGAGAGCGGCACACGAACGATCTTCTCAAAACAAACTACCTCTGCGTGATGCTTGGCTAACCAATCCATACCCACAATAATGTCAAAGCTTCCAAGTTGCATAGGTGTGAGGTCAATAGGAAAAAGATGGCTGTTAAGGTTCAACTAGCAGTTACGAAGAACAGAATCGAGAACAATGAGATCACCACTAGCAACTTCTACTGTCAAAGGCTTACCTAGTTTCATTCTAGACACGCGAAGCAATGGCTCAAAAAATAACGATACAAAACTCTTATCGGCACCTAAATCAAAAAGAACAGATGTGGGTTGATTATTAACAAAGAACGTACTGTTGACCACTTCATTGTCTGCTTGCGCCTTGTAGGATCGTTTTGTGACCCAACCGAGTCGTTCAGAAGAGTTCTTAGGCTATACGAAAGGCGGAAACAGACGTATAGACACGAAACAGCTTGAATGTCACTTTAACCTTCTTGTATATTGAATTGACAGAGATTACGGTTACAAGAAATACCGGCAGCACTTCGGTACAAATTTCTGATTCCCCACCAAATGACAATATCACTACCCTATTTATAGTGTTTCTGATTCCCCACGAAAGTGCTATTTTCTGATTCCCCACGAAATGACAATTTTCTAATTCCCCACGAAAATGTCATGTCCATTTCGTGGGAAATCAACATTTCGTGGGAAATCACCATTTCGTGCCCTAATCTAAACAACTCTATACAAGACTCGATACAAGACGAAGACGACAGACGGATGCACCAACAAACTCCCCCTCGGATGTTGACGGAGTCTTCAGTGTCGAGTCTTCGCATCTTCAGTCTTTATCAGTCTCTGGGCTTCTTTTTGAAGTATTTGACACTGTAAGCATCCTCAATCTCTATCTCTTCTCTTTCATCTTCAACAAACTCTTTCCCTCGGATGTTGACATCTTCAAATTCATCAGCACCAACATATACTCCCTCTCAGATGTTGACTCTTGAATCTTGCTTAGTATCAACAAACCTAGCTTTAATTCAACCTGCATAAAACTCTACCACAAACATAAGTTTTATGATAAACATTTAAGCATTCAGACACCACTTGTAGATCTTATCACAACCTGATCTATCAATTAGTTTCTGATGAACCACTTGTAGGAGAAATATATTTAAGTCTTTTGATGACCACTTGTAAAATTTTAACTTTAAATCTTTCACACTCACCACTCCCAAACCAGTTCATCAAGTTTAGCACTTGGAATTTTGAAAATCAGCTTTTCAACACCAGTTGTCGAAAATCTTTTTGACTTTTTCAAAAATTTATGCTAAAACACACTAAAATCTTTTTGGATTTTTGTGAAATAACCAATATGAAATGCAGTAAAGAAATATTTACATACAATATTTTTGTGAGTTTGTGTAAGAGGATCATATCAGTTTCTGAGACAAATCACCAACACCGTTAAGCTTTATTTCATTTTAAGTTCTAAACAATTCACCTAGATTGTCAGTATACTGGTCCACTTAAATTTTCACACAAAGTTCAACTGATCCGAGATATGATATTAATGTCTTAATAACTTAAACTTATTCGCATGTCCCACCACTTGAATATACTCTCGTATCCAGATCCCAATATTCAGTCTTACAGGTGAGTATACCTAGATGATATCTGTAAGAGGTTAGATGCGAAACCGTGAGAGCTCAGGTCAAAACTTCTGTTCAGCAGAGAGATGACGGTTTGACTTTAGGTGTGTCCCCTTTAGAGGATCTTTTGTTTCAACAGCAATGACTATCAATTTTATTGTTTCATCAATTTGCTGAGGGTTGCGCTTTTTCAAGCATTTGCGGAAAGTATTATACGGGGACTAGGTCAGAATTTCCATTCAGCAGAAGTCCCGGGATAATACCCCAGATATCACTAAGTATAAAGACCTAGTATCTCAGAAAGAGGGACCTTTCAAACAAGATTTCGGGGGTTACCCATATATCCAAGAAGTTGTTCCCCACGAACTAAGCAAGTTTGAATTTAGATTTATATCTCGTCACAATCTACTAAATGTGCAAAAACCTACTGGCATATCATCAGTGAGATTGTTTATCACATTTTTACTTTCCATTTCTTTAGCATGTTGTGACAGTCCACTGATGTACTATCATTTCCTCTTTTATACAACAAAACTCATTTTTGAATTTTATCATGTTTTTGGCTTTTTCAATTTTTCTAATGTTTTTGGGTTTTCTGAAAATTTCTACTCCCCCTAAAATGCAAACACATTAAAAAATTTGAAAACAAACTGTACAAGAACTTGACCACTGATATCAAATCGCATCAATTCGCCATTCACTTGGCATAAACAATCAGAACTCCCCCTATCAACAAACTATTTTCCCATTTAGATTTCAAAACACTTAAGTTTGTTTTAATCAAAATAGTTTTTCCGGAAAATAAGTTTAGTTGATTTTACCACTTGTAGGTATACTATTTGTAAGTTCGGGGATGTGGTTCATCATATTGTCTTTCAATCAATTGTAGGAAAATGCAAGTACAAATTAATGTCCTTGATTTACCATATGCAATAATGCACAATCAAATATTCTTACCACTTGTAAGTAAAACACAAACAAACCTTTTTACCATTTGTATGATGACATTACCGAATTAAATTTCTCAAGAAAGATGCCGATTCCTGCTCCTCGCTTACCAACGTGGGAGCTCCGGCAAGTCAGGTTTTTCTATTCAAAGAAAATATCCACCCAAGCCTGACCAGCCTTGGGTGTCACCGAGTCATCATCACTCGGTTTCTTACCTCCTCTCTTCTTCTCATAGAACTCTTTAACCCCTTTGAAT
Organism: Helianthus tuberosus; assembly: GCA_030545235.1. Taxonomy (NCBI): domain Eukaryota; kingdom Viridiplantae; phylum Streptophyta; class Magnoliopsida; order Asterales; family Asteraceae; genus Helianthus; species Helianthus tuberosus. The sequence goes on from CM060413.1 coordinate 96,525,766, forward strand.
TTTCGATCAATCATCTTTCCAAAGATATGTTTAACTTTGGGGTTAAAGGCCTTTTCGACATCAAACACCTTTTTATCATCATAAAATTGGTTTGAAATTTCAACTTTACCAATTTTCTTTTTAAAATTTTCAGCACTCAATTGTGGAAAATTTTCATCATCCATCTGAGTTACTGATTTTTCACATTCTGAAACAACCTGTGGCTCCTCTGATTTTGTGGAATCAGATTCATCGCCAGAAGATAGCTCCTCTGATTTTGAAGAATCAGAATCATTGCTAGAACTATCACTTGATTTCTTAACAACCCACTTTTGGTTGTCAAATCTAGCTCTTTTCTTGTAAAACCTGTTTGAACTTTCACCAATCTCAAATTTTGAATTTTTGAATAGTTTTGTTCTGTCAATTGGTGGTTCAAACTCAACAATTTTCTCTTTCAGTTTAGAAACTCCCTGTTTGGTTTGAATTGCTTGCAAACAGTTCACTTCAAGATGACCAATTCTACCACATTTGAAACAGGTTCGAGTTTTCTTCTTCTGATCAGCAACCTTCATTTCTTCTTGCTTCTTTGCAAGGAACTCTCTATTTGATTGTTTCCAAAATTCTTTCTTTTCTTCTTCATCTGCTGACGTTCCTGAAACAAATGTCATTTTGGATTTAAAATCACGAACATATTTTTCATTTTTCTGTTGGAGTAAAACCAAGACCTTTCTTTTTGAAATTACCGTTATGGTTAGATTTCTTTTGAAAACCTGAACCAGAACTGTAACCTTTTTTTCTTGTTTAATCTCTGTTGAACTCTTGAGGTGTATTTTTTAGGTTTTGCATTAAGACATAAGTCTTTTATTTCAGAAATATTAATTTCTGGAAGTTTGAAAACCTTTTTTATCAGTTCGGTTTTGACACCTCTTATTGGAAATTCCTCATCAGAATATAATTTGTCAGAATCATTCAAAGTGTAAGCAACTTTAAACGGTTCATCATCCAAATTAGATTTTGATAACAGAAATTCTTTGTCATAAACTATTTTGCCCTGTTTTTCTGTTTGACCCGGAGTGCTTGACTCAGACTTTGACTCTGAACTAGACTCCGACTTTGACTCCTCTGTTTCATCGTTTTCTAACACATGATCCACCACTATCTTCATCAATTGAGATTGTTGATCAGTGTCAGATGATGTAAACGTGACATCAATACTTTCTGGTAGATTGACTGACGACTCCGACTCCCACTGTAAGTTTATAGCCTTTTTTACTCTTTCATCATTTGGATTTCTAGCCAAATATCCATTTTCCAGCGGGGGTGGACACTTGTTGTAACTGACACCTTGTTTCTTACCAGAATTCTTCTTGTCAGTCTTTTTCTTTGTGTCACTCTTCTTTTCAACTTTCTTCTCAGGAGCCTTTCCTTCAGCATATTTTCCAGCATCTTTTTCTTCAGTTATTTCATCTTCTTCCCATGCCTTCATACCTTCAACAGTGGGATATATCCTGTCAATGACATAAGAAGTACATGAGTAACTTTTCAACAAACGGTTCACTCTTTCAGTTTCAATTCTTTGTAGCTCAAGCTTTTGTTCCAAAGCAGCACACTTTTCAATGTAGTTGTTCACAACTTTCTGCTTGATCATGAACGCTCCCTGAAGTGTCTTCATTGCAGTTGCTTGCTCTTCACTCGTATCAATGTACATGTTCATTGCTTTGTTGAGCACATCATAAGATTCCTTTAATCTGTTCATATTGTGAATCAAAGAACTGTTTTGTTTCTTTACAGCTTCACAATTTTCACAAATCACTGGACTCTTCTTTGCAATGGCTTCTTCATTAATCTCAAACTTTGGAACTTCTTTCACTTTTTGCCTTACAACCGGTACTGATTCATCATCACTACTCACCGGTGTCTTTACCTTTTTCTTTTTCTTCTTGGATTTTTCATCTTCACTATCGCTTTCAGCCATCATCTTCAGATGTTCTGCCATTCTTCGTGCATAATACTCAGTTCCATCATCATCACTGTCTTCTTCGATTCTGGCAACAAAAGCTGTGTGAACTGGAGCTTGATCAGGGATATAATCATCCCAAGTAAAATTCTCCCAGCTAAACCCTTCAGGCATCTTTTCATCATCTTGATCTATTATCAAAGGGTTACCATTAGCTCTCATTGAATAATCTTGATTAACCACACAAGCTCTCTTTCCAGAATCTTCAATCACATTTCTTCCATGTGTTGTTTGTGCCTGATGTTGTTGTTGTTGAGGTGGTTGTTGAGCAACTTGATGGTAGATGGCCTTTCGATAGTAATCATTGTTGTTGTTGAAAGGATTCTGAGCTCCACTTGCTTCGCGATTGGTACACTCCCTCTTGAAGTGTCCCTTCTCCCTGCAACGAAAACAAGTGACTTTAGATTTATCGAAACCTAAAGTAGAAATATTAGCCTCACAAAGATCATCTCTTCCAGTGATCTGCTTGAATTTCTCAGCTCTCCTCAACACACTTGCCAAGCACCATTTTATATCCATAAGCTCCATCTCTTCAGCATCAATTTGGTCGTAATCCTCCTTTTTAAGCATTAGATTACCGATCCGACCTGCAACAAAACTACCATAAGATTCTAACACCATTCCCAACAAAGACATGTGATTCTTAGCAACTTCCTCAGTGTAATCTTGATCATTCTCAAGATTTAATACAATGTTGCACTGAAGTTTCCTTCCATTCTTTGTTGCAGAAATGTTTGGATCGAATGATGGAAATGATGAGAAACTTGTACTGCTGCTTGATCCTTTAGATGAACTTCCTGATTGACCTTTAGCATTGAAAGCAGTTTCCACTTTTGGAGACAAATTTGTGGTTTTCTCATTCAATCCTGCCTTGTAGTACAATCCAATATCCTGTTCACCATCGAAATCTTTCATTCAAATAATCTTTTGTTGCTCCATCTCTTGAGCTTCCAGCTTCTCAATGAATTTACTCAATGTGAGCGTGTTGAATCCTTTCTTATTTCTAAGCATCATCAGATATGTGCCCCATGTTTGGTGTGGCAACGCATCTGCAAGTTTTTCAATCAACTCTTCATTATCTTTTTCGATGCTTAATCTTCTCATGTTGGCTAAAAGATTGCAATATCTTTCAATAATTTGCTTTGTGCTTTCATTTTTCAACCCTCGAAACAAGTCAAATTTTTTCTTCAGAAGTGATTTCTTGTTCTTGACCATCTCTTGACTACCAACAAACTTTGACCTCAACGCTTTCCAAATAGAATAAGAACTTCCATTGTGTTGTAATAAGACCATGATGTCTTCTTTCACAGCTTGTTGTAGCAGATTTAGCATCATTTTCTCATCGTTGTATTTCTTTTTGTTTTCAGCACTCAGATCTTTAAGAGGAATAATCTCCTCATCATCATTTGTCGGTCTCACATACTTAGTTTCCACACATTCCCAAGCATCGAGATAATTTGCTTGTACCCAGTTCTCGAAACGACCTTCCCAACCCTTATACTCCTCGATGTTCATGAGTTTGGGTGGTTTTTGCATGGTACCCGTTTCGTTCTTCAACATCGTGTTTTGTGCAATACTCATCGGGGTAGCCGGGGTAGCAAATGCGTTGTAAAATTCTTCATCCATGTTTCAGATTTTCAAAGTTCACAAAACACAAACTTTCTTGTCTCAAAAATACTGGTCTCAAATGAGCTGTATCACCTTGTAAAAATACCTGCAGACAAAAAAACAAATGATCAGTTTAAACGAACTGAATATGTGAAATGTGTGTGACGATTGAATCGATCTAGGACTTGTGTCGAAGATTTGCGGACTTGTTTCAATGTTGTTGAAGTTATACCACTGAATGAATGGTCTTGCCAAAAAGATATGGATTCAATTGAGCCGATTAAACTTGATATTGAACAATTTCTTATTGGGCCTATTAAAAATATTCACAACATATGGGCTGACAAACTTGATTTTACTCAATTGCTGATTGGGTCGATGTATATTGTTCACATGCAATCTGGAAATTAAATTCTATTGAACCGATTTGTAACACCTGTGTCATTTCAACCATCAAACAAATACCAAACCAATGAAATATTGTATTTCATACTTTGGGCTTGTATAAATATGTGTATCATTTGCACATATCAACTCATGTTCGATTTCAAGCTCTAAATCGCTTTCTGGAAGGTTATACACGCACTGATGCGTAAATATAACCAGTTTAATGCAACGAACACTCCGGAATAGTGAAATAGGCTTAACATACCTTAAATAACCTTTACATAACTTAGATATAAGTTTTGGAAGGGTTGGTGTGGTGAAATCAAAGTTTAATCGCTTACAGGGACTAAAGTTGACAAACTGCGAAAGTATGCCAATTTGAACTGTAACAGACCTTCCGGAACATGACCATAAGTTAAACATACCATATATATCCTTTACATAGCTTAGAAATAGGCTTTGAGGGGTTCGGTGTGCTAAAATAAACTTTTGGAACATTCAGGGACTAAAAGTGTCAAAAAGTGCACAAGTTTGCATTTTCGCGCATAACTTACGTTCTGAATACATCCGGACATCCAAAAATTTATGAAAGCATGACTACATTATATTTTAGTGTTCGCCTTAAGAAAAATCCATTCGTTGCGTCATTTGGATCGTTTTTCGCGCTTATGCGCATTCCGTCGTAGTTAAGCGAACATCGCGTTCGTACGGCTAAACGAACCGACATTCGAGATATTTTTGAGCATGTTTTAAGTTCCCTATACTTTAACTTCATTTTAGAGCTTTGAAATGGGGTTAACGGGCCTTAAACGTGTCAAAAATGACCTAAATACAGTTCAGGGACCAAAACTGTAATTCTGCCAAAGTTCACCCATACGATGCGTATGGTATATATACCATACGATGCGTATGGGGTGTCCAGACCAGATGCAGAGTATTTAAACAGGCTGTTTGCACATGTTTAATCCACAACCACATGTTCCTAATTATCTAGTCATGAGATAAGGATGGAATTAAGCTACCATAACCTTTCAACAAGTGTACGGCCTTGATCGTTGCCTCCTTTTCCAAGAAACGATCCTAGCGGTGGACCATTTCCTATAAATACCCACCAACATCACACCCAAAAACCCACACCTTTGAACCTTTGAATCTTGGACCCTTCGTAAGTATTCTTTCGTTCTTTTCCTTATTTTATTGTTTTATCGAGTCTGAAAGTCAAACTTTGTTTGACTTTCTGCGTTGACCAGTAATGGTCAATGCGAAGTTCGTTTGAACTTCGCAACGTGATTGTAATCACGTTGGTCATAGTCCCTTGGGACTATGCCCACTGATTACCACGTTGTCTAGGGTCGTAGGGTAGGCGATCTAATAAATCGCCTATACCTTCGAACCCGACCCAGTTTGGTCGATCATTAGGATCCGACCAAATACATTAGGTGACCATAGTAGGTAGGGAATAACCTTCCGAGGTTATACCCTATGGTCACATCGTTTAAGTAGTTGTATGATAGGTAGTTTATATGCCTTAGGTAAATTACCAGAATACCCTTTTCATGTATAATTGGTAATTAAGCATATGTAACCTAAACCTTTGTCACATAACTGATTATGTAATATGTTTAGGCATATAACACTTGTCATAGGGCTAGTTAGGCGGTCTGAACGCGTTTCACGCGAACGACGCGTTAAAGTAGCATAAGCTTCCTAAACGAGTCGAAATGGGTCGTAGACACTCAGGTTAAGTTTCATTTAGTATGTAGGCTTTGTTAAACCAAATGACACGAGTCTCTACACTCGTTTGGTTTACAAACCCTAATGCTACCCAAATCTTCCGATCTAGGTCCGGTTTATTAACATAGTTACCTATACTAGGTGCCGTTTGATATCCGCGATCTCTAGCATTGTTTAGTTGTTACTCAAGGACTACTGAGCAATCTCAGGTGAGTACATAGACCCCTATTTTACTGTTTTCCAAACTGTTTTGGGGTGGAACACATGTGCCTACTTGTTACTTTCATGCTTTCCTGTTTTAACATCATATACTGCTATGTTCGTTAGTACATTATAGTACATGATTTCAATACACTTTATGCTATGTATGTCCATTATGTGCATACTTAGTACATTGTTTTTCATTGCTTTTCTGTTGCATATGCTTATCCAGCATATGAACACATTATACTACATACTGAACCGTTGTAAACATTTGAGTATGTGATCCGTTGATATCTGTGAACCGTTTGTATCTGTGAACCGTTTGTATCTGTGAACCGTTTGTATATGTGAATCGTTTGTATCTGTGAACCGTTTGTATCTGTGAACCGTTTGTATCTGTGAACCGTTTGTATCTATGAACCGTATTTGACCATACATAAACATTTCTACTATTGTTAAACATTACTTGGTGGTTTGGTTTGATTAAATGATTAAGTAACGATACGTGTGTAATATGATACAAGCATGGTGGATACGCCGCTGGTACTTCCTATATATAAGTGTTTGTATGGTATTACATATTGTAGCGTTATTTGAATCATTTCAGTTTGATACATATAACATTTTATACAAATAACATACTTTTCACAAGACATTGTTTTACAAACAACTTATCTTATACAAATCCATTTTACTATGGTTATTCATTTAACCATACATTTTTCATTTATTTTATACATATCATCTGAACTCATTGTTTTTCAAATGGTTTAAAAGACAAAGCAAACAACAAGGTTCATGACTAAACATTTTCTCAAACATAAGTCATGGAACCTATTTTCACAAAACCTATGTATCTCACAGGCATTTTTATGCTGACGTACCTATTTTCACATGTGTTTTTCAGGAACTGTTGCATAAGATGATCAAGATACATATAGGCAGACTTGGGCTTTAGTGACAATAAAAGATGCAAGACTAGTTAATTATGTTGTATTTCTTGTTTGTTAAGACATTGTAACACTTTTAATCAATAAAACGAAACTTCAATTGCCATGGATTTGAAACAATTAATTCTGTTACAACACTCCCCGACGTTTCCGCCACGTTTGTATGTTCTACGTGGTCGGGGTGTGATAGAAAAGATGGTATCAGAGCCAATGGTTATAGGGAATTAGGTTATTAGTAATGCTTTGACCTAGTCTATAACCTTCTTAGGACCCTAACGCGATTTTACTTGCGTTTAGTCATAAAACAATACCGTCACCTATCCTTAGGCGACGACCACAACAAGAACATAAATTTCAAAACCGCTTTGAAAACTAATCATCTGTTCTAGGATGATTTATTACAAGGTTTTGAACCCTCTGTTATATGGTTTTGAAATTTCAAAATCTCGTCAAGGTTTTGAGTTTTAAATAATGTGAACACGTGCAAACTGGAAGGGTGAACGCCTGTATTCTGGGTTTTCTGTCTAGGCAAGCACTTCGTATACATCTCAACCAGACGCGAGACCAGTTGTGCTTACCTGGGAATTCTTGGGATGAGTGTTCACTTATAGGCGAGCATGTCTTCGCGATACATTATTTTTGACCTATTTACTTTGATTTTTCACCGAGGTCGTTTGTTGCTTTGTAGTAACAAACAAATGACCACTATCCATTGCGTTCATCAAATTTGTTTCATCTCATTCTTTTCGTCTAAATCTCTCACTCGTTTCTTTTCATGTTCCTCTTTTAGAATGCCTCCTCGACGCGAAAACCAGATAGCGACTGCCGAGCTGGCAGAAATCATTGCGCAGCAAATGGCTGCTCAATTCCCAAACCTCTTTGCTCAATGGAATCAAGCCAACAACAACAACAATGGTCCATGCAACTTCAAGAGTTTTAACTCGGCGAAACCACTCAAGTTTAGTGGTTCTGAGGGAGCGACTGGGCTTCTTCAATGGTTCGAGAGCATTGAGAATACTTTCCGCCATGTGCAGTGTCCTGACAATCGCAAGGTCGAGTTTGCTTCGAGTGTGTTCCAGAAGAGAGCCCTTACGTGGTGGAATGGGATTATGAGGGATCGTGGTGCAGAAGTTGCTCTAGCACAGACATGGGCTGAACTTAGGGCCCTTATGATGAAGGAATTCTGTCCTCGACACGAGATCAGGGCTTTGGAAAGGGAATTCGACAATCTTGAGCAAGACAGCGGTGAGCATCGAGCCTACACGGACCGTTATGAAGAGTTAAGTCTGTTATGCCCAAACATGGTCACGCCTTTGGATAAGGCAATCGAAAAGTACATTGATGGCCTCCCTGACTCAATACAAGACATTTTGACTGGTAGCAACCCTACTACAGTTAGACAGGCCATTGAGCTATCTGCAACCTTGACTGAATCAAAGATCAGGAAAGGTAAACTTTTCCGAAAAGGTGACAAGAAGCCGGTCGAAGAATCGGAACCAATCGAGGAATCAAAGATCATGGATGAACAGACTGGATCCCCTAAGAGGTCAAAGAAGCGAAAGGCTTCTCAGAACTACGCTGTGGTCGCTCACAATGATCAAGCCGTCCTCAATCAACCAGCTCAACCCCCTGCCAGGAAACCCTACAATGGAACTGCACCCTTGTGCAACCAATGTGGCCTACATCATCATGCTGCTGTGAAGTGCCGCAAATGCCAAACTTGCGGACTCATAGGCCATACAGCAAGAGTCTGCCCAGCTGCAGCTGCACCAAATCAAGTTAACAACAATACCGCTCAAGGTCGTTTTCTACCAGGTTCTTGCTTCAACTGTGGCGAGATGGGTCATTTCCGAAGAAATTGCCCAAAGCTTGCTAATGCAAATCCAGCACAGGGATGAGCATCTGACCGAATGGAAGACAACGCTGTTTAGAAATAATCAATCCTTATGTATTATTTTCTTTAGTTGTCAAGGTCCAAGAAACAGTTGTGATCATTGTTTATAAATAAACCTTTTATTTACATTACAATGTATTTATGTGATTGTATGTATAAACAACATATCCCCTACAATACCGACAATCAAGGAACCGCATTCCTTGAAGAACAGACTACTCCCAAATTTCTTCCGTTGTATGATCTCTTGCGTTTTCCACGAAAATCCTAAGTACCCGTTTCTTCCAAGAGAAACGAAGTACGAGGTGCCAAGTTAATTGCAATCAATAACAAGATAATAACAATTAAATAACTATGTGATTATGTGCTTATGAACATTACAAGACAAACTGTGCGGACTATGCAAGGAATTACGTAATTATGGATGCATACATAATTATGGAATTTAGTGCACAGAAACCACAGTAAGCTTTGTAATGTGCCTAGAAGTTAACTCCATTCATTTCCGTTTCTGAGGAAACAACCGTAGAAAATGACTCCGTTTGTTCATTTTCGTTTCTGAAGATTTTCCGTTAAGGAAATGAATATCCGTTTGTCCATCCTTTTCATTTCCGTTTCTGAGGAAGCAACCGTAGAAAATGACTCCGTTTGTTCATTTTCGTTTCTGAAGATTTTCCGTTAAGGAAATGAATATCCGTTTGTCCATCCTTTTCATTTCCGTTTCTGAGGAAGCAACCGTAGAAAATGACTCCGTTTGTTCATTTTCGTTTCTGAAGATTTTCCGTTAAGGAAATGAATATCCGTTTGTCCATCCTTTTCATTTCCGTTTCTGAGGAAGCAACCGTAGAAAATGACTCCGTTTGTTCATTTTCGTTTCTGAAGATTTTCCGTTAAGGAAATGAATATCCGTTTGTCCATCCTTTTCATTTCCGTTTCTGAGGAAGCAACCGTAGAAAATGACTCCGTTTGTTCATTTTACGTTTCTGAAGATTGTCCGTTGAGGAAATGAATCCCCGTTTGTTTATTCCTTCATTTCCGCTTCTGAAGAATACTCGTTGAGGAAAATGACTCCGTCTGTTCATTTTCGTTCTAAAGAATGTCCGTTAAGGAAATGACAGGATTATGCCTTACATATCTCTGGTGGTTGTTTTGACACAAAGTCACAAATAGACTCCTACGAATTAATTTCGGGACGAAATTTCCTAAAGTAGGGGAGACTGTAACACCTGTGTCATTTCAACCATCAAACAAATACCAAACCAATGAAATATTGTATTTCATACTTTGGGCTTGTATAAATATGTGTATCATTTGCACATATCAACTCATGTTCGATTTCAAGCTCTAAATCGCTTTCTGGAAGGTTATACACGCACTGATGCGTAAATATAACCAGTTTAATGCAACGAACACTCCGGAATAGTGAAATAGGCTTAACATACCTTAAATAACCTTTACATAACTTAGATATAAGTTTTGGAAGGGTTGGTGTGGTGAAATCAAAGTTTAATCGCTTACAGGGACTAAAGTTGACAAACTGCGAAAGTATGCCAATTTGAACTGTAACAGACCTTCCGGAACATGACCATAAGTTAAACATACCATATATATCCTTTACATAGCTTAGAAATAGGCTTTGAGGGGTTCGGTGTGCTAAAATAAACTTTTGGAACATTCAGGGACTAAAAGTGTCAAAAAGTGCACAAGTTTGCATTTTCGCGCATAACTTACGTTCTGAATACATCCGGACATCCAAAAATTTATGAAAGCATGACTACATTATATTTTAGTGTTCGCCTTAAGAAAAATCCATTCGTTGCGTCATTTGGATCGTTTTTCGCGCTTATGCGCATTCCGTCGTAGTTAAGCGAACATCGCGTTCGTACGGCTAAACGAACCGACATCCGAGATATTTTTGAGCATGTTTTAAGTTCCCTATACTTTAACTTCATTTTAGAGCTTTGAAATGGGGTTAACGGGCCTTAAACGTGTCAAAAATGACCTAAATACAGTTCAGGGACCAAAACTGTAATTCTGCCAAAGTTCACCCATACGATGCGTATGGTATATATACCATACGATGCGTATGGGGTGTCCAGACCAGATGCAGAGTATTTAAACAGGCTGTTTGCACATGTTTAATCCACAACCACATGTTCCTAATTATCTAGTCATGAGATAAGGATGGAATTAAGCTACCATAACCTTTCAACAAGTGTACGGCCTTGATCGTTGCCTCCTTTTCCAAGAAACGATCCTAGCGGTGGACCATTTCCTATAAATACCCACCAACATCACACCCAAAAACCCACACCTTTGAACCTTTGAATCTTGGACCCTTCGTAAGTATTCTTTCGTTCTTTTCCTTATTTTATTGTTTTATCGAGTCTGAAAGTCAAACTTTGTTTGACTTTCTGCGTTGACCAGTAATGGTCAATGCGAAGTTCGTTTGAACTTCGCAACGTGATTGTAATCACGTTGGTCATAGTCCCTTGGGACTATGCCCACTGATTACCACGTTGTCTAGGGTCGTAGGGTAGGCGATCTAATAAATCGCCTATACCTTCGAACCCGACCCAGTTTGGTCGATCATTAGGATCCGACCAAATACATTAGGTGACCATAGTAGGTAGGGAATAACCTTCCGAGGTTATACCCTATGGTCACATCGTTTAAGTAGTTGTATGATAGGTAGTTTATATGCCTTAGGTAAATTACCAGAATACCCTTTTCATGTATAATTGGTAATTAAGCATATGTAACCTAAACCTTTGTCACATAACTGATTATGTAATATGTTTAGGCATATAACACTTGTCATAGGGCTAGTTAGGCGGTCCGAACGCGTTTCACGCGAACGACGCGTTAAAGTAGCATAAGCTTCCTAAACGAGTCGAAATGGGTCGTAGACACTCAGGTTAAGTTTCATTTAGTATGTAGGCTTTGTTAAACCAAATGACACGAGTCTCTACACTCGTTTGGTTTACAAACCCTAATGCTACCCAAATCTTCCGATCTAGGTCCGGTTTATTAACATAGTTACCTATACTAGGTGCCGTTTGATATCCGCGATCTCTAGCATTGTTTAGTTGTTACTCAAGGACTACTGAGCAATCTCAGGTGAGTACATAGACCCCTATTTTACTGTTTTCCAAACTGTTTTGGGGTGGAACACATGTGCCTACTTGTTACTTTCATGCTTTCCTGTTTTAACATCATATACTGCTATGTTCGTTAGTACATTATAGTACATGATTTCAATACACTTTATGCTATGTATGTCCATTATGTGCATACTTAGTACATTGTTTTTCATTGCTTTTCTGTTGCATATGCTTATCCAGCATATGAACACATTATACTACATACTGAACCGTTGTAAACATTTGAGTATGTGATCCGTTGATATCTGTGAACCGTTTGTATCTGTGAACCGTTTGTATCTGTGAACCGTTTGTATATGTGAACCGTTTGTATCTGTGAACCGTTTGTATCTGTGAACCGTTTGTATCTGTGAACCGTTTGTATCTATGAACCGTATTTGACCATACATAAACATTTCTACTATTGTTAAACATTACTTGGTGGTTTGGTTTGATTAAATGATTAAGTAACGATACGTGTGTAATATGATACAAGCATGGTGGATACGCCGCTGGTACTTCCTATATATAAGTGTTTGTATGGTATTACATATTGTAGCGTTATTTGAATCATTTCAGTTTGATACATATAACATTTTATACAAATAACATACTTTTCACAAGACATTGTTTTACAAACAACTTATCTTATACAAATCCATTTTACTATGGTTATTCATTTAACCATACATTTTTCATTTATTTTATACATATCATCTGAACTCATTGTTTTTCAAATGGTTTAAAAGACAAAGCAAACAACAAGGTTCATGACTAAACATTTTCTCAAACATAAGTCATGGAACCTATTTTCACAAAACCTATGTATCTCACAGGCATTTTTATGCTGACGTACCTATTTTCACATGTGTTTTTCAGGAACTGTTGCATAAGATGATCAAGATACATATAGGCAGACTTGGGCTTTAGTGACAATAAAAGATGCAAGACTAGTTAATTATGTTGTATTTCTTGTTTGTTAAGACATTGTAACACTTTTAATCAATAAAACGAAACTTCAATTGCCATGGATTTGAAACAATTAATTCTGTTACAACACTCCCCGACGTTTCCGCCATGTTTTGTATGTCCTACGTGGTCGGGGTGTGACACGATTAACTACTTGGGCTGACACAATTACATGCTCTGGTGACTTAGTAGGCTGACAACAAACAATTGTAGTTTTGTTTTTTATGATCACATGCACTGTTTTCAATCAAGAGTCTATTGGACCTCCAAGTCCACTAAATCGACAACTTTACATCAAGTAACAACATCTGATTGGGCCTTCATTCAATTTTCATGCAACTCACTTTATCAGATCACCAATAATATGATTGGGCCGCCTAAATCAAAGTCATATGCATTCAGAATTATCAATAATCTGACAAGCTATTAAATTCACATGCAACCGACAACTTTCAATGTAAATCGAATTTTCAATGGCAGACACTTTTAAAACACATCATACTCCTATTGGGCCGAGTATTGTCTTGAGCTTGACACTATTTAATATCTCGAACAACACATCACATGCTCACATGCACATTTAAAGAACCGATATTATCAAGGTTAATATTCAATCTGATTAGGCCTCAACTTCCACTAAGCCATCAACAAAAACACATGCAATGGACCGACACAATCAAAGTAATGACACAACAACTGTTATGTTCACGTTCAAGCGAAATCAGGTGAGATAATGTTCGAGCGGAATCACCAAACTTTTCGAGCGGAATCAAACAAAACTCAAGTATTTCAAGCGGAATCAGGCTGTAAACTCAAGCGAAATCATGATCTGGAGCGGGATCAGAAATTAATTCCAAGCGGAATCACTGATGATGTCATCTTTTTGCGAGTGTTTTCAAGCAGAACCTCAAAATTCTGCAGTTTTAGTTCGAATTTGGACCTGAAACTTCTAAGGGTTTGTCAATTCACAATTCCGAATGCACTGTGTGAAATTGAGCTGATTCTGACCGTGAATTGATGTCCAAATTGAAAAAGAATGGTGTAGAAATCAGAAATTGTGATGAAAACAGGCTGTTTTGACAAGATCTCTTCCTCCTGAGCTCTGATACCACTTGTAGGATCGTTTTATGACCCAACCGAGTCGTTCAGAAGAGTTCTTAGGCTATACGAAAGGCGGAAACAGACGTATAGACACGAAACAGCTTGAATATCACTTTAACCTTCTTGTATATTGAATTGACAGAGATTACGGTTACAAGAAATACCGGCAGCACTTCAGTACAAATTTCTGATTCCCCACCAAATGACAATATCACTACCCTATTTATAGTGTTTCTGATTCCCCACGAAAGTGCTATTTTCTGATTCCCCACGAAATGACAATTTTCTAATTCCCCACGAAAATGTCATGTCCATTTCGTGGGAAATCAACATTTCGTGGGAAATCACCATTTCGTGCCCTAATCTAAACAAATCTATACAGACGGATGCACCAACACGCCTCTTGTGCATTCATGTTAAAGACTCGCCCACGAGCCTGAGCCTGATTCGGATTTGCGTTCACCAATCTTGGACACTGATTACGGTAGTGGGTCAGATCCCCACAGTTATAGCAAGAACCAGGTGGGTAGTGAGGTCGTGCAGCCTGAGCCTGTTGCTGAGCAACTTGTTGAGCCGGGTTCTGAACTGCCCGATTCTGATTAGCAGGAAGACGACATGTGGCAGCAAGATGACCAGATCTTCCACAATTGGTGCAATGATGACACTAGAGGTGCGGCTGATGATGACCGTTATACCTGTTGCACAGAGGTGCATTGCCTAGGTATGGTTTCTTGGCAAGTGGTTGCGCAGGCTGATTCGGAGCAGCTTGATTAGCCTGTGCGGTAACGGCGAAGTTTTGGGAAGCCTTTCGCTTCCTAGACCCCTTCGAGGAACCAGATTCCTTGCCCTTCTTGCCCTTACCTTTCTTACTTTCACCCTTGTCAGTTGACTATTTCTTACCCTTATCACCCTTCCTGTCTAGCTTACCCTTTCGGACCTGCGACTCAGTCAATGTCGCAGCTAGCTCGATTGCCTGACGTACTGTGGTAGGGTTACTACCAGTGACGATGTCTTGTACAGAGTCAGGCAAGCCATCAATATACCTCTCGATAGCCTTCTCGAGTGGGGTAACCATGGTAGGGCAAAGTAAACTCAATTCCTCATACCTGTTAGTATACGCACGGTGCTCACCACTATCCTGCTTCAGATCATCAAATTCCATTTCTAAAGCTCTTAGTTCGCGACGAGGACAAAAATCCCTCATCATAAGAGCCCTAAGTTCAGCCCAAGTTTGTGCTAAAGCAACCTCATCACCACGGTCTCTCATAACCCCGTTCCACCATGTAAGAGCCCTCTTCTGAAACACACTTGAAGCAAACTCGACTTTCCAATTTTCAGGACACTGAACGTGACAGAATGTACTCTCAATGCTCTCGAACCACTGTAGGAGCCCAGTTGCCCCTTCAGAACCACTGAACTTGAGTGGTTTAGCCGAATTGAAACTCTTGAAATTGCAGGGAGCATTTTGGTTATTGTTGGCTTGGTTCACTTGAGCTATAATGTTTGGGAGTACTGCAGCCATATGCTACGCCATGATATCTGCCATTTCGGCATTAGATAGCGGATTTTCGCGTCGAGGAGGCATTCTAAAAAGAGGAAACATGAGAGGAAACGAGTGAGATGATTAGATGAAAAGAATGAGATGAAACAAAAATCAACAAAAGCAAAGATGGTGGTCATTCGTTTGTTACCACAAAGCAAACAAACGACATGCAGTGACTAATCAAAGTAAATGGGTCAAAAATAATGTATCGCGAAGACATGCTCGCCTATAAGTGAACACTCACCCCAAGAGTTCCCAGGTAAGAGTGACTGGTCCGATTATGTGGATTTGTACGAACACTCTAGCCTTAGACAGAAAACCCAGGGTACAGGCATTCACTCTTCCGGTTTGCATGTCTTCACACTATTTAGAACCCAAAACTTTGACGAGATTTTGAAAACTTGGAAGGCACAAGGCCAAAGAATCATTCAGAAGCGGATGATAAATTTTCAAAATCATTTTGAAAAATCAAAAGGGTTCAAAACCATATAATAAATCATTTAAAAACAGATGATTGATTTTCAAAAATCGTTTTGGAAAATTGGGTTCTTGTTTTGGTAATCACCTAAGGATAGGTGAAGTGCATGTCTTAAGATCTATACACAAGATAGCTTGTGTTAGGGTCCTAGAAAGGTTATAGTCTAGGTCAAAGCATTAGTAATAACCTAATTCCCTATAACCATTGGCTCTGATACCAACTCTTCTGTCACACCCCGACCACGTAAAACATCAAATCGTGGCGGAAACGTCGGGGAGTGTTGTAACAGAATTATTGTTTCACAACCATGGCATTCAAAGTTATGTTTTATTTATGAACAAAACGGATTACATTGTCTTAAACAAAAAGAAACAAGAGTACATCACATAATTAAACTAGTTCTAGCTTTGTTTTAATTCACTAAGGCACAGGTCCGCCCTAGTGTGTCACGAACATCCTATACAACAGCTCCTGAAAACACATGTGAAAGTAGGTACGTCAGCATAAAAATGCCTGTGAGATACATAGGTTTTATGAAAATAGGATTCATGACTTAGGTTTAAAGAAATGTTTAATGAAAATTAGTCATGAACCTTGTTAAGTGTTTTCTTTTATAAATCATATGAAAACTTGATAAGAAAATCAGATTATGTAAAAGAATGATGTAAGGTTAATTAAATAACCAAGTAAAATGAGTTGTATAAAATAAACTATTTTGCAAAACAATGTCTTGTGATAAAAATATGTTATTTGTGTAAAATGTTATATGTCTAAATTGAAATGATTTAAATAATGCTACTATATGTAATATCATACAAGCACTAATATATCGGAAGTAACAGCGGTGTATCCACCATGCTTGTATCATATTACACACGCCTCGTTACTTAAATCACTTAAACAACCACCAATGTAAAATGTTCATGTATAAACCAATTGTCAAATGTTATTGTATAAACCATGTCAAATGTTTAGTGTCAAAATGTAAGTCATGTAATGTGTGACAAATGTTATGTATGGTAAGTAAAATGTGATTACTTAAACTAAAAGTAAAAATGTACAAAACAAAGTATTTTGAATATATCAAAAGTCATGTTTTGCAAGATAAATGCATGCTTTACTGATACAAACACTTATGCGGTAAGTTAAACGCATACATTTAAGCCTTGAGACTGTAGGATAACCTTAGAGTAAAGGTTATCAAAATGTTTTCGGATTCAGTCATTCCTTATATCCAAACAAACCTAGGATATCAGGAATGGGAGTTGTCAAGTCCTATGGTACCACTACTTACTACCGAGCGGCGTAGCTAATGTTAATGAACGTATTTTAGTCCCGTTGAGCAAACCAAATGTCATACCAAATGTAAGCATGTTATGAGAAAACAATGTACTAAGTATGCTAAGTTAACATACAAAGTAGAAAAGTCATGTAAATCAATGTGCTAGCATGCTTAGTAAACATACATAGCAGAAATGTAATGTAAAACAATGTACTAAGAATACTAAGTTAACATACAAAGAAGAAAAGTCTTGTAAATCAATGTGCTAGCATGCTCAGTAAACATACATAGCAGAAATGTAATATAAAAGAATGTACTAAGTATGCCAAGTTAACATACAAAGTATAAAATGTAATGTAAATCAATGTGCTAGCATGCTCAGTTAACATACATAACAAAGCATAATTGAAATCATGTACTATATGCGTACTAATGAACATAGCAAGTATATGTCATGAAAGCACGAAAAACACGAAAGTAATAAGTAGGCACATGTGTTTCACCCCAAAATGTTTGAAAAATAGTAAAAGAGGGGACTATGTACTCACTTGAGATTGCTCAATAGTCTTTAGATAACCACCAAGCAAAGCAATAAAGATCACGGAATCAAACGACACCTAATATAGGTAACTACGTTAATAAACCGGACCTAAATCGGAGGATCAGATAGGATGAGGGTTCGTAAAACAAATGAGTGTGGGAACTCATGTAATAAGGTTTAACAAAGCCTACATACTAAAACGGAACCTATTCTAAGTGCTTTCGACCCATTACGACCCGTTTAGGTAGCTTATGCTACTTTAACGCGTCGTTTGCGTAAAACGCGTTCGGACCGTCTAACTAGTCCTATGACAAGTAAAATATGCTTTAACATGTCTAATATTGTTGTCTAATCAGCTTAGATATCAAAAATTATGTTACATATGCTTAAAATGAATTTTGGCGTAAAAAGGGCATTTTGGTAATTTACTTAAGGCATATAAACTACCTATCATACAACTAATTAAACGATGTGACCATAAGGTATAACCTCGGAAGGTTATTCCCTATATAACTATGGTCACCTGATGTGTTTGGTCAGATCCTAATGATCGACCAAACGGGTCGGGTTCGAAAGTCTAAGCGGTTGTTTAGACCGCTTACCTTACGACCCTATATAAGCACAAATCTAAAAAGTGACGAGTTAAACATGTTAAAACATGTTTAACGAGGTATGAAAATAGGTTCGATATCAAGACAAAGGGTCTTGATACCCAAAAGTAGTTTGGTTTCAAAATACGCAAGAATACGCATTTTGGTTGTACGACTCGTCACTAAGCCTAGATAACGTGGTAATCGGTAGGTATAGTCGCTAGGGACTATAACCATCGTGATTAAACTCACGTTATGAAGTTCAAACGAACTTCATGTTGACCATAAACTGGTCAATGCAGAAAGTCAAACGCAGTTTGACTTTTAAGCTAAAAACGCATAAAAGAACGAAAGAAGACTTACAAAGGGTCCAAAGAGATTTGATTCCAAGTATTCTCAGGTATGTAGTGAATAATCACAACAACTTAGAGAAATCTCAGATCAAATGTGGGTTTTGAAGCAAGGGGGTGGGGTTTATATAGTTTTTGCACAACCGTTAAGATCGTTCATCGTAAAACGAGCTTCGATCTCGACCGTACAAGTGCACCCATGGTTTTGAAAAACCATGGGCACCTAAAAATGGCCCCTAGTATCATAAAATACCATGTGCAAGAGTTGGAAACAACTGGAACAAGCTGTAACAGATTTTCTGCAGACCTAGCAGATTCTCCCGGCCCACGTGACAGACAAGCATGGGCTATGCGGCCCGCCTGGTACCCAGATCAGCAAACAGAGTTTTCTTTTTTACACTTTCAGTCCCTACAGTAGTTTTAGCTCATTTCCGACTCTTTTAAGGCCTGTTAGGCCAAATTTAAGGGCCTACAATGATGCCTAAACATAGTGGACATGATACATGCTCAAAAATATGCCGGATGTCAGTTCGTTTTGTCGTACGATCGCGATATTCGCTTAATTACGACGAAATGTGCCCGAACGCGAAAAACGATCCAAATTACGTGAAGAATGGATTTTTCTCATGCCAAACACTAAAATAAAATATTTTAATGCTTAGATAAATTTTAGGATGTCCGGATGTATTCAGAACGTAAGGTATGCGCGAAAATGCAAACTTATGCACTTTTTGACGCTTTTAGTCCCTGAATGAGCATAAAGTTTATTTTAGCACACCGAACCCCTCAAAGTCTATTTATAAGCTATGTAAAGGATATTTAGGGTATGTTTAACTTATGATCAAGTTCCGGAATGTCCGTTACAGTACGAATTGGCATACTTTCGCAGTTTGTCGAATTTAGTCCCTGTAAGCGAAAAAACTTGATTTTGCCATACCAAAGCCTTCAAAACTTATATCTAAGTTATGTAAAGGTTATTTAAGGTATGTTAAGCATAAATTGATGTTCTGGAGTGTTTTTCGCGTTAAACTGATTACATTTACGCACCAGTTTGCGTATAACTCTCAAGAAAGCGATATAGAGTTTGAAATTGAACAAAAATCAAAACATGAAAAATATCAAACATAATTAAACAAACATTGGGGTCAAATAACATTATTTTATTGATAACTGAACTGTTTACAATGATTACAGATACAGATGTCACATTTTAATCAAGGAATCTTATCAAAAATAAGTTTTACAACACTATTTTAAGTTATTTCTGCTCCGAAATGTTTCAAAAGCCAGAAAAATAATTTAAAGCTCTAAGATTCCTTGTTTCGAAAATCTGCAGATTGATGGCCATGGGGTCGTGCTCAGCGAGCACGGGGCCGTGGCCGGAGTTACTATTTCATTAATTTGAACTTTTCGACCTGTTTTCTTTGAATGTCGAGCAGGAATAGCGGAACACCCTCAGCTCACTCAAGGAACGATCGACGAGGAAGAAGATCATCAGTGGAAGACTCCTTGGTCAACTACGTGTACGCCTTGTGAGAAGCCATCGATGAAATGACAGGAGTAGAGGAAGCCTTGATTGCCCGTATTTATCACTTGACGGTGGGATTAGAGGGGTGCCTTCGAGAAGTCAAACTTTTGCCCCAAAGGTTGAATATTCTTGCTTCTCCTCCTATGGCGCCAATCATCGCACAAAGGGAGTGGAATGTTATGTCGGAAGTCATTATTCCGGCCGAGTGGCATGTCATGCCCCCGGAACCTCCTATACATATTACACGGGGTCCAGGTGGCCGTCGCACCTCCTCCACAAGACATCGTGGAGAATAAGCCCGCCTTTTTCCTCCCTAGGGAGATAGAGGAATGGCTCAATGACATTTAAAAGACGTCCCTCGGTTCCGAGTTCTACAAAACCCTTAAGTACCGGAAAGCTATTTTCGGGTTTTTGACATTCCTACAATAAAGGTAGAACTCCTTAAAATGATTTCCTGTATTACTTGACCTATCTATCCTAGGATCTTTTTAGTTTTTCATTTTTAACTTTATTATAGGATCCTTTGTAATTGTCGTTCTAATGAATGATGGTTTTAAGTATTAAATGGTGTTTGGATGATGTTGTAATGGTTGAATACACTTGAAATGGTGGAGGTTACCAAGGGAACCTTGAACCCACACCCCATGAACAAAAACAGAGCCTCCCGACAATTTTTCTTCATTACAGCAAGTTCAGCACGGGGCCGTGCTCAGCCCAACACGCCCCCGTGCCCAAGGTTCTGCAGAAAATGCCCAGTACAGTTAACTGGACAGGGGGCCGTGTTCACTGAACACGCCCCCGTGCCCAGCCTTCTGTTTAATATGATACTGGCGATCTGAGCTCGGGGCCGTGCCCGGACCAACACGGGCCCGTGGCCAGGCGCCCAGTAACATAAAATCTTATTTTAAAATACCTTTTTACACATTGGATCAACCTAAAAATTTATTTTTGGGACACATTGAGGTCAATGTGTAATTTAAGTGGGGGGGGGGGGGGTGCTAAAACATTGAATTTTGCAAGTCCTAATAACAAGCCTTACACAAAACTCTATTGGAACCGCTAATCACCCCAAATTTTTTTTCAAAAATCTTCATTTTTTTTACTTGTCTTGGTTTAATTTGGAAATAACAAGTTCTAAAAGGTTATTTTTTTTTACAAATTTAAAACCGATAGCGTCGTGATAAAAAGAACCAACATAAGAAAATTATGAAACGGCATGACAAATCTAGTTAAATTTTGATTATATATACTTGATCACATTATAAACCCATTCCCACAATAAGTGAGTTTTGTGCCTTTATTGAGCATACAAGCATAATTCTTTAAACTAAATGCTATAGGGATTCGTTATTGTGTTCTCGTTGTGGTTATCTCCTAAGGATAGGTGACGATAATGTTTTAAAATCTAAACACAAGTAAACTTGTGTTGGGGTCCTAGAAAGTTATAGTCTAGGTCAAAGCATTGCTAATAACCTAATTCCCTATAACCATTGGCTCTGATACCAACTTCTTCTGTCACACCCCGACCACGTTAAAACAACAAACCGTGGCGGAAACGTCGGGGAGTGTTGCAACAGAATTATTGTTCCACCACCATGGTAACCAAATGTTTCGTTTTATTGATTCATTAAGTAATGTACATTGTTTTTAAACCCAAAACAAACAAACTACACATTGTTTATATCCATTTTTAAGTCACTAAGGCCTCGTCCAGGTCCTATGTGACACAGCTTCCTAGCAAGCAACATCAAGCAATACCACCTGAAACATATGTAAAAATAAAGTCAGCAAAGAAATGCTGGCGAGTACATAGGTTTTATAGGAGTATCGGATTCATGGCTCGTTTATATGTTGCAGTACCTCGTTAGACTACAAGAGTCAAAAGTACAAACCGCGTTTTGAAAAGTGTATTGCAACATAATTTAACCAACTCAAATCAAGATGGTTATAGTATATAAAATCTCGTAGCCATGATTCTTAACCTAAAAACATTCGTTTTAGTAAAACAACTTGTAAACATCTCGTAGAAACTCGTTAATAAAACTCGTATGGTTTATATCGTTTCGAAAACCTCTTTGTGTGACATCGTTTCAAAATCGTTTCCCCAGTGAACTAAATAATGACACGCAATGTAATATGATAGAAGCACTTATATATAAGATGTACCAGCGGCGTATCTACCATGATTCTATCATACTACACCCGTCCCATTATCTAATCACTACCCAAAACCAATCGTTTATCCAAATCGTTTATCTCGTTTAAGTCGTCCCAAATCGTTTAACTCGTCCCAAAATCGTATTCGTTTAATAGTGAAACTACTTTTGGTCGTCTCGCTAACAACATTCAAACCTTCGTGACTCGTCTACCTCGTTTCTCGTATTAACAAACCACCAAAGGGTAAGTTAACAATCACAGATTCGGTCGTTACCTACATAACCCCCACACATAACCATAGGTGTAGTCTGATAACGGGATTTGTCAGATCCTATGGTACCATAACCTAATACTGGTCGGCTCGGCCAAAGCTAATGAATGTCATTCATTATGTAACTACAACCAACAAGTTCGTTCACATTATTGAAATCGTTATTAGTTTTGTATAAACCATCTTAATTGTTTTTGAAATCATCGTTTAAACCTTGAAATCGTTTTGTACATATGAATCACCCCAAAACAATTGAAAACAGTAAAATAGGGGAACTATGTACTCACATTGAAGTGCAAAGTATCCTCAATCAATAGAACTCAACAAGCTCAATCAAACCAAGGAAACTCAATCAGCACCTACTAATCGAATTACTAGTCAAACAATAGGCGCCTAAATCGGAAGATCGGACAGAATGAGGTCTTGTAAACCAAATGAGTGTTGGAACTCATGTGATATGGTGTAACAAAGCCTACATCCTAAATTGAAACCTAACCTAAGTGCTTTTGACCCGTTGCGACCCATTAAGGTAGCTTACGCTACTTTAACGCGTCGTGTGCGCAAACGCGCGTTCGAGACGTCTAACTAGTCCTATGACAAGTATTATATGCCTAAACATGTTTAAATAGGTTGCATAATCAGTTTAGGTGACAAAAGTTAGGTTACATATGCTTAAAGTCCAATTATGCATGAAAAGGGCATTTTGGTAATTTACCTAAGGCATATAATCCACCTATCATACAACTACTTAAACTCGGTGACCATAAGGTATAACCTCGGAAGGTTATTCCCTATGCAACTATGGTCACTAACCATGCTTGGTCGGATCCTAATGATCGACCAAACGGGTCGAGTTCGAAAGTCTAAGCGGTGGTTTAGACCGCTTGACTTACGACTCTAAACAAGCACTAACTAAAAGTGACGAGCTAAACATGTCAAAACATGTTTAACCTACTGATTTGGTATTAAAACAAAGTGTTTTGATACCTAATAGTAGTTCCGTTGCAAAATGCGTGCTAAAACGCATTTTGGCCCAAACTTTGACTCGTCACTACACCTAGATAACGTGGTAATCAATAGGTATAATCGCTAAGGATTATAACCATCGTGATTACAATCACGTTGCAAAGTTCAACCGAACTTTGCGTTGACCATAGACTGGTCAAACTGAAAGTCAAACAATATTTGACTTTTAAACTAGTAAAGCAATAAAAAGAATGAAAGAATGCTCACTATAGTCCTTGCTATCTTTTCTACAAGAAAAATAAGCTTCCAATCAGATTAAGAGAGCTCCCAATGCAGATGTGGAGAAGAATGAGAGGAAATGAGCAATTGAAATGGAAGTTGGCCATGCTATTTATAGTTGTGGCAACTTCACAAGATCAAGACACATGGATTGTGTAGCCTCCAAGCAATGATCATGTCCATACAAGTGTTAGGAGCAGATTCAAAGCCTTGGGGAAGAGATAACTTGGCTACCACACAAAGATTTTACAAGAACAGCCCTTAAAGAATCAAACAGTAGCAAAAATCAACTTTCTGGTCGCTGGGCATGCTTTACGGTCTGTAAGGGACTCCTTACGGTCCGTAAGGACCCTGCATCTGATCAGCAAGTTTCACAGTTTGACAGCTTTGGCCCCTGAGCTTGTTTCGACGTGTTTTGGCACTTCTAACACCCGTCAAGCCCATTTTTAAGCTCCATAATGAAGTTAAAGTATGGGGAACATGAAACATGCTCAAAAATATGTCGGATGTTGGTTCGTTTGGCCGTACGGTTGCGTTGTTCGGCTAATTACGACGGAAATCGTAACGGGCGCGAAAACGATCCAAATTGCGAAACGAATGGAATTTTTGCATGCCGATCACTAAAATAAAAATATTTTAGTGTGTACAAAAATTTTGGATGTCCAGATGTGGTCAGAACGTAAGATATGCGCGAAAATGAAAACTTACGCCGTTTTTGACACTTTTAGTCCTTGTAATATCAAATAAGCATATTTTCGCACACCGAACCACCCAAAGCTTATTTCTAAGCTATGTTTAGGTTATTTATGGTATGTTTAGCTTATGATCAAGTTCCGGACTGTACGTTACCTTACGAATCGGTATAGTTTCGCAGTTTGACGTAAATAGTCCTGCGATCGAATAAACTTGTTTTCGATACACCAAACCATCCAAAACTTATTTCTAAGTTATGTGAAGGTTATTTAAGGTGTGTCAAGCCTATTTCACTATCCTGGAGTGTTTGTTGCGTTTAACTGATTGCGTTTACGCACTAGTTTGCGTATAACTTTCTAGAAAGCGATTTAGAGCTTGAAATCGAATCGAATCAAATCGTAAAATCACCAAACACATAAAACACATATAGTAACACCAAAACACATTGTTTTATTAATAATTAAAATTGTTTTGCATTGTTCAACGATTAAAGAGCACAGTTGTCACAGTCTCCCCTACTTTAGGAAATTTCGTCCCGAAATTTTAACTAGAGGAAACTTGTGAGAACAATTGTGGATATTTCACCTTCATTTGGTCCTCACGTTCCCAGGTAAACTCTGGGCCACATTTGGACTCCCAACGAACTTTGACTAATTTAATCCGTTTGTTCTTCAACTGTTTGAATGTACAGTCCACTATCTCCACAGGTTTCTCAACGAAGTGCATCGTTTCATCGATTTGGATCTCGTCGAGAGGAATGTGAAGATCAGATTCAGCTAAACACTTTCGCAAATTGGACACGTGAAAAGTCGGATGAATATTTCCAAGCTCTGGGGGTAGCTCTAGACGATAGGCAACCTTTCCAACTCTTTCAACAATCTTAAATGGTCCAACATATCGGGGTGCAAGTTTTCCTTTCTTTCCAAATCTCACCACTCCCTTCCAAGGTGACACCTTGAGTAGGTCATGGTCTCCGACTTGAAATTCTAGGGGCTTGCGACGCATATCCGCATAACTCTTTTGACGGCTTCTAGCTGTCACAAGATTATCGCGAATTTTCTTGATTTTGTTTGTCGTTTCCAGAATGAGCTCAGGCCCAGTAAGCTGAGCCTCACCGACCTCATTCCAACAGACAGGTGAACGACATTTTCGACCGTAAAGAGCTTCGAATGGTGCCATATTGATGCTAGCATGATAACTATTGTTGTAAGAGAACTCGATCAATGGCAGATGAGAGTCCCAATTACCACCAAAGTCTATCACGCATGCTCTAAGCATATCCTCCAAAGTTTGAATCGTCCTCTCGGATTGTCCATCTATTTGGGGATGATAAGCAGTGCTTAGATTTAGTTGGGTTCCCAAAGCAGATTGCATGGTTCTCCAAAAATGAGATGAAAATCGAGCATCACGATCGGAAATGATATCCAAAGGAACACCATGTCGTGATACAATCTCATCAACATAAATCTTTGCAAGTTTAGCAGCAGATAGATCCTCGCGAATCGCAATAAAATGAGCTGACTTCGTTAACCGATCGATGACAACCCAAATAGCATCGTGACCTTTAGAAGTACGCGGTAATTTAGTGATGAGATCCATAGCAATGTTCTCCCACTTCCAAACCGGTATCTCTGGTTGTACAAGCAAACCAGAAGGTCGTTGATGTTCAGCCTTGACTTTGAGACAAGTTAGGCATTTCAATACATACAAGGCAACATCTTTCTTCATACCAGGCCACCAAAACTTAGTACGAAGATCCTTGTACATTTTATCAGCACCAGGATGGATAGAATATCAAGACTTGTGAGATTCGTCCATCACTAAGGTGCGAAGATCGTCTTGTTTCGGAACCCACAAACGATCCTTGAAATAAAGCAAACCATCTTCTTTCGCTTCGAGTTTAAGCTCAAGCTGACATGGCAATTCCTCACCTATCAAATTTTGTGAAACATAAAATTGCTGAGCTTGAAGAACACGAGTTTGAATATCAGATAGAGCTCGAACAGAATGAAGCTTGACTCGCTCTTTTTGACTAAGCGCATCGGCTAAGACATTCGCCTTACCAGGATGGTAGCGAATCTCGCAATCATAATCGTTTAAGAGCTCAACCCAACGTCGTTGCCTCATGTTCAGCTCCTTCTGATTGAGAATATGCTGGAGACTTTTGTGGTCTGTAAAAACCACACACTTCGTGCCATAAAGATAGTGTCTCCAGATTTTGTGAGCAAAAACTACAGCTCCTAACTCAAGATCATGAGTCATGTAGTTATTCTCGTGAACTTTCAATTGTCTAGATGCATATGCTACAACTTTACCTTGTTGCATAAGAACACAACCAAGGCCTAAGTTGGACGCATCCCAGTAGACAACGAAATCATCGTTTCCCTTGGGTAAAGATAGAATAGGAGCATCACATAGCTTCTGTTTCAGCGTTTGGAACGCTTCTTCTTGCTTGGGTCCCCACTCAAAAGGCTTATTCTTCTGAGTCAAAGAAGTGAGTGGAACCGCGATCTTCGAGAAGTTTGCAATGAAACGACTATAATACCCAGCAAGACCAAGAAAAGATCGAACTGCTGTGGGTGTCGTCGGTGCATTCCAATCCTTAATAGCAGTGATTTTGCAAGGATCCACATGAATACCCTGCTCGTTGACTATATGTCCCAAAAACTGAACTTCTTTAAGCCAAAATTCACAATTGGAGAATTTAGCAAAAAGTTGTTCCTTCTTCAGGAGTTCCAGAGTCAAACGAAGGTGTTGCTCGTGATCGGCTCGAGACTTCGAATAAACAAGAATATCGTCAATGAACACAATGATGAACTTGTCTAAATAAGGTTTACAAACCCTATTCATTAAGTCCATGAAGATAGCTGGAGCATTCGTCAAACCAAAAGGCATGACAGTAAACTCGTAGTGTCCATATCTCGTGCGGAACGCAGTTTAGGGAATATCTTCTTCGAATACACGAAGCTGATGATACCCAGAATGCAGATCGATCTTAGAAAAACAGGTAGCACCTTGCAGCTGATCAAAGGGATCATCAATTCAAGGTAGGGGATATCGATTCTTGATGGTAAGCTTATTAAGCTCACGATAATCGATACACATTCGGAAAGATCCATCTTTCTTTTTCAGAAAGAGGACAGGAGCTCCCCAAGGTGAATAACTCGGTCGGATGAATCCTTTATCAGATAACTCTTGAAGCTGTTTCGATAATTCTTGCATCTCAGACGGTGCAAGACGATAAGGTGCTTTCGTAATCGGGTTAGCATTGGGTACAAGGTCAATATGAAACTCGACTTGACGAACTGGAGGCAAACCAGGCAGTTCATCAGGAAACACCTCTGGATAATCCCGAACAATCGGAATATCCTGAATACTCTTGTTCTTTCCTTTCTCCTCGGTGACATGTGCCAGGAAGGCAACATATCCTTTTCGTAAATAGCTTTGAGCTTTCATACATGACATGAGTTTTAATCCACCAGATGGTTTCTCGCCACGAACCTCTAGGACATCACCAAACGAAAGAGGAATACGAATGATCTTATCGAAACAAACAACCTTGGCATGATGTTTGGTTAACCAATCCATCCCCACGATGATGTCAAAACTCCCAAGTTGCATTGGTGTGAGGTCGATAGGGAAAAGATGGTTATCGAGGTTCAATTGACAACCACGAATGACAGAATCGAGTACGAGAGGTTTACCAGAAGCAACTTCGACAGATAAGGGTTTCCTCAGTTTAGTTCTAGGCATCGCAAGTAAAGGCTCAGAGGATAACGAAACAAAACTCCTATCGGCACCAGAATCAAAAAGGACAGACGCAAGTTGATTGTTAACAAGGAACGTACCGTTAACAACCTCGTTGTCTGCCCTCGCCTCATTCGCGTTCAGATTGAATGCTCGTCCACGAGCGGGATTCACGTTCGCGTTCGCGTTGACATTCGGATTGACATTCGCATTCGCATTTACCAATCTCGGGCTATTGTTGCGGAAATGACCCATTTCTCCGCAATTAAAACACGAACCAGGTGGGAATCTCGCAGCATTCCCTTGAGCTTGTGCTGGAACCTGAGCAGCCTGATTTTGACCAAAACGACAAATGTTGGCCAAATGCCCAAGTCTACCATACGTAGCACACTGTTTACAGGCCTGTTGGGCAACATGGTGACCATTACATCGAGCACAGTGAGGTGCAGTACCAGCATATGCTTTCTTTGCAGGAGGTTGAGTCGGTGGGTTCTGATTGGTGACAGCAAAGTTCTGGGAAGCCTTGCGCTTCCTTGACTTTTTAGAAGACTCACCCTGCTTCTTACCCTTACCCTTACCCTTTTCCTTATCAGAATCGGTTGAGTTCTTTTTATCACCCTTGCGGGTGAGTTTACCCTTCCTGACTTGAGACTCAGTCAGGGTAGCAGACAACTCGATCGCGTGACGGACGGTAGTAGGATTAACACCGGTCACAATATCCTGTATGGAATCGGGTAAACCATCGATATACCTCTCGATTGCTTTCTCCAGAGGGGTAACCATAGTAGGACACAACAAACTGAGCTCCTCAAATCGATCTGTATAAGCACGGTGTTCTCCCTCGTCTTGTTTTAAATCATCGAATTCTCGTTCCAAAGCTCGAATCTCATGACGGGGACAAAACTCTCTCATCATGAGAGCTCGGAGCTCTTTCCAAGTTTGTGCTAGTGCCACTTCGGCATCCCTATCACGCATCACTCCGTTCCACCATGTAAGAGCTCGCTTCTCGAACACACTAGATGCAAACTCAACCTTGCACGCATTCGGACACTGCACATGTCTGAATGTGCTCTCGATACTCTCAAACCACTGCAGGAGCGCGGTTGCTCCTTGCGACCCAGAAAACTTAAGCGGCTTCGCATAATTGAAATTCTTGAAATTACACGGTGCATTATTGTTGTTATTATTGTTGTTGTATAACTCATGGATTTGGGTCATAATGCCTGGAAGCACAGTAGCCATTTGTTGAGAAACAAGGGCTGCGACTTCCTCAGCAGTAAAAGTTTGAGCATCACGTCGAGGAGGCATTGTCTAACAAGGAAACATGAGAAACGAGTGAGGTCGACAATTGGAAAAGCAAAAGAGGTATTGAAAACATCGACAAAACACAAGGAAGGTGATTATTCGTTTGTTACCTCGAACAAACAAATGACACGCGGTGACTAATCAAAGTAAATGAGTCAATATAATGTATCGCGAAGACATGCTCGCCTATAAGTGAACACTCACCCCAAGAGTTCCCAGGTAAGAGTGACTGGTCCGATACTACGGATTTGTACGAACACTCTAGCCTTAGACAGAAAACTCAGGGTACAGGCATTCACTCTTCCAGTTTGCACGTGTTCACATTATTTAGACCCAAACTTTGACGAGATTTTGAAAACTAAGAGGGTTCAAAACCTTATAACAAAGGGTTCAAAACCTAGTAATCAATCATCCAAGGATAGATGATTAATTTTCGAAGCGGATTCGTTATTGTGTTCTCGTTGTGGTTATCACCTAAGGATAGGTGACGATAATGTTTTAAAATCTAAACACAAGTAAACTTGTGTTGGGGTCCTAGAAAGTTATAGTCTACGTCAAAGCATTGCTAATAACCTAATTCCCTATAACCATTGGCTCTGATACCAACTTCTTCTGTTACACCCCGACCACGTTAAAACAACAAACCGTGGCGGAAACGTCGGGGAGTGTTGCAACAGAATTATTGTTCCACCACCATGGTAACCAAATGTTTCGTTTTATTTATTCATTAAGTAATGTACATTGTTTTTAAACCCAAAACAAACAAACTACACATTGTTTATATCCGTTTTTAAGTCACTAAGGCCTCGTCCAGGTCCTATGTGACCCAGCTTCCTAGCAAGCAACATCAAGCAATACCACCTGAAACATATGTAAAAATAAAGTCAGCAAAGAAATGCTGGCGAGTACATAGGTTTTATAGGAGTATCGGATTCATGGCTCGTTTATATGTTGCAGTACCTCGTTAGACTACAAGAGTCAAAAGTACAAACCTCGTTTTGAAAAGTGTATTGCAACATAATTTAACCAACTCAAATCAAGATGGTTATAGTATATAAAATCTCATAGCCATGATTCTTAACCCAAAAACATTCGTTTTAGTAAAACAACTTGTAAACATCTCGTAGAAACTCATTAATAAAACTCGTATGGTTTATATCATTTCGAAAACCTCGTTGTGTGACATCGTTTCAAAATCGTTTCCCCAGTGAACTAAATAATGACACGCAATGTAATATGATAGAAGCACTTATATATAAGATGTATCAGCGGCGTATCTACCATGATTCTATCATACTACACCCGTCCCATTATCTAATCACTACCCAAAACCAATTCTTTATCCAAATCGTTTATCTCGTTTAAGTCGTCCCAAATCGATTAACTCGTCCCAAAATCGTATTCGTTTTAATAGTGAAACTACTTTTGGTCGTCTCGCTAACAACATTAAAACCTTCGTGACTCGTCTACCTCGTTTCTCGTATTAACAAACCACCAAAGGGTAAGTTAACAATCACAGATTCGGTCATTACCTACATAACCCCCACACATAACCATGGGTGTAGTCTGATAACGGGATTTGTCAAATCCTATGGTACCATAACCTAATACTGGTCGGCTCGGCCAAAGCTAATGAATGTCATTCGTTATGTAATTACAACCAACAAGTTCGTTCACATTATTGAAATCGTTATTAGTTTTGTATAAACCATCTTAATTGTTTTTGAAATCATCGTTTAAACCTTGAAATCGTTTTGTACATATGAATCACCCCAAAACAATTGAAAACAGTAAAATAGGGGAACTATGTACTCACATTGAAGTGCAAAGTATCCTCAATCAATAGAACTCAACAAGCTCAATCAAACCAAGGAAACTCAAGCAGCACCTAATAATCGAATTACTAGTCAAACAATAGACGCCTAAATCGGAAGATCGGACAGAATGAGGTCTTGTAAACCAAATGAGTGTTGGAACTCATGTGATATGGTTTAACAAAGCCTACATCCTAAATTGAAACCTAACCTAAGTGCTTTTGACTCGTTGCGACCCATTAAGGTAGCTTACGCTACTTTAACGCGTCGTGTGCGCAAACGCGCGTTCGAGACGTCTAACTAGTCCTATGACAAGTATTATATGCCTAAACATGTTTAAATAGGTTGCATAATCAGTTTAGGTGACAAAAGTTAGGATACATATGCTTAAAGTCCAATTATGCATGAAAAGGGCATTTTGGTAATTTACCTAAGGAATATAATCCACCTATCATACAACTACTTAAACTCGGTGACCATAAGGTATAACCTCGGAAGGTTATTCCCTATGCAACTATGGTCACTAACCATGCTTGGTCGGATCCTAATGATCGACCAAACGGGTCTAGTTCGAAAGTCTAAGCGGTGGTTTAGACCGCTTGACTTACGACTCTAAACAAGCACTAACTAAAAGTGACAAGCTAAACAAGTCAAAACATGTTTAACCAACTGATTTGGTATCAAAACAAAGTGTTTTGATACCTAATAGTAGTTCCGTTGCAAAATGCGTGCTAAAACACATTTTGGCCGAAACTTTGACTCGTCACTACACCTAGATAACGTGGTAATCAATAGGTATAATCGCTAAGGATTATAACCATCGTGATTACAATCACGTTGCAAAGTTCAACCGAACTTTGCGTTGACCATAGACTGGTCAAACTGAAAGTCAAACAATATTTTACTTTTAAACTAGTAAAGCAATAAAAAGAATGAAAGAATGCTCACTAAAGTCCTTGCTATCTTTTCTACAAGAAAAATAAGCTTCCAATCAGATTGAGAGAGCTCCCAATGCAGATGTAGAGAAGAATGAGAGGAAATGAGCAAATGAAATGGAAGTTGGCCATGCTATTTATAGTTGTGGCAACTTCACAAGATCAAGACACATGGATTGTGTAGCCTCCAAGCAATGATCATGTCCATACAAGTGTTAGGAGCAGATTCAAAGCCTTGGGGAAGAGATAACTTGGCTACCACACAAAGATTTTACAAGAACAGCCCTTAAAGAATCAAACAGCAGCAAAAATCAACTTTATGGTCGCTGGGCATGCTTTACGGTCCGTAAGGGACTCCTTACGGTCCGTAAGGGACTCCTTACGGTCCGTAAGGACCCTGCATCTGATCAGCAAGTTTCACAGTTTGACAGCTTTGGCCCCTGAGCTTGTTTCGACGTGTTTTGGCACTTCTAACACCCGTCAAGCCCATTTTTAAGCTCCATAATGAAGTTAAAGTATGGGGAACATGAAACATGCTCAAAAATATGTCGGATGTTGGTTCGTTTGGCCGTACGGTTGCGTTGTTCGGCTAATTACGACGGAAATCGTAACGGGCGCGAAAACGATCCAAATTGCGAAACGAATGGAATTTTTGCATGCCAATCACTAAAATAAAAATATTTTAGTGTGTACAAAAATTTTGGATGTCCAGATGTGGTCAGAACGTAAGATAGTCCCTGTAATATCAAATAAGCATATTTTCGCACACCGAACCACCCAAAGCTTATTTCTAAGCTATGTTTAGGTTATTTATGGTATGTTTAGCTTATGATCAAGTTCCGGACTGTACATTACCTTACGAATCGGTATAGTTTCGTAGTTTGACGCAAATAGTCCCTGCGATCAAATAAACTTGCTTTCGATACACCAAACCATCCAAAACTTATTTCTAAGTTATGTGAAGGTTATTTAAGGTGTTTCAAGCCTATTTCACTATCCCGGAGTGTTTTTTGCGTTTAACTGATTGCGTTTACACACCAGTTTGCGTATAACTTTCCAGAAAGCGATTTAGAGCTTGAAATCGAATCGAATCAAATCGTAAAATCACCAAACACATAAAACACATATTGTAACACCAAAACACATTGTTTTATTAATAATTAACATTTTTTTGCATTGTTCAACGATTAAAGAGCACAGTTGTCACATGGAATTTTAAAGAGGCATGTTATGCCCAAATAAATAATTTCTCTTATGAAACGTTCTAAATAAATCCTAACGAATAGGATTGTAAATAGCATAAAAATAAAACCCAACAAAGATCTTGGATTCCCGACACTCAAGACAAGCGAAAACTTCTCTTCTACCCCTTCCATTTGGGTGTGTAAGCCCACATAATAAAGAGTTTTGCTTGAGGACAAGCAAAGATTCAAGTGTGGGGGTATTTGATGTGTGTAAAATGCAACATATAAATTACATCAAATGGGGCATAAAACTAACCCTTTTTTAGTACTAATGTTGGAAAAAGTGTACTTTTATCTTCCTTTTATATTTTCAGGACCAAACGAGCTTAAATGAACAAAAGGAACAAATATGCAGCAAAAACTACCATAAATACAAAGAAAAGGAATAAACGTGGCATGCCCGACCCCTCGATAGCATCTCCCCAAGCAAAAGCAAAAACAAGAAACAGGAGGCTGACCACGGCCCGTGCCCAGCGGACACGGGGGCGTGGTTAGGTGTCTGCAGAAATGGACAAAGTTGTGGAAGCTTCTATTCCCACCACGGGGGTGTGCCCAGCTCAGCACGGGGCGTGGTCAACACTAAGATTCGCAGAATCTTGCAAATCTTGATAGTACAGATACGCTTCTGCACACGGGACCGTGTCCAGCCAACACGGGGCCGTGTGGAGCCTAATGCAGACAATTGCAATTAATGAAGAAAGAGAAAGAGTATGGCCACAGGGGCGTGTCCAGCGGACACGGGGCCGTGGCCGGGCTTCTGTTCAAGCTATAAATAGGGGTGTTTGGTTCTCTTCAAAGGCATCCCTTGGCAAACCACCTCTCTCCCACTTTACCACCACTCCACCACCACTACAACACCCATATCCACCACCATCATCCATCATCCACTTTAGAGTGTGTGTAGTAGTCGCGGGATCCAAGATTAATCGTAAGAGTTCTTGTCAATCAAAGGCCATGTTTGGCTAAGTCTCTTACATCACTTGGTGAAGACATGCATTTAATGTATTACTTTTGATTTTTAATCTTTTCGCACTTTTTATTTGGTTTAGTATTAATGACTTTAATAACTAGTTTCTTATGTTGAAGGTGAAACTTCTTTATCATTTGTCCGTGGTGTCTTGGCATTACTTTACTGTCTATATAAAGTAAAAGATTTTCACCATTCATATCTCTACGGTCTATATAGAGATATGTTGGCTACCTGGTCGGGGGTTAAGGGAATGGTTTAGTAAGGTTCTTACCTTGTTCAGTGTATAGATCCTGCAAGGACCTGGGTCAAGCTTACTAGGATCTCCTTCAATACCCACTGGTATTGGATGGCGGGGGTCCGAATGGCTTGATCCCCTCATATGTAAACTACTATTATTACATTAAACCGGCTATTTGGGATTGTATCCCTGCTGACTCAAACCACTTAGCCGAGGGTAACGTCACATTCATAAGAGGGGCCTACCACTTTACGCATTAATAACTTAATTAATTTTCTTCCAATATTCCGACCCTTTGGGATTGTATCCTTGCTGACTCAAACCACTGGGTTGAGGGTAACGTCACATTCAAAAGAGGGGCCTACTACTATAACTAAGATAATCTCTTAAAAAGTGCAAAAGTGCGAAAATCATCAAAGGATACATTAAAGGCGAGTCGGATCCAAGTGATTCATCTTGTCTATCTGTTTTTATTATATTTTTTTTTCAGCATTTTAGTTTTTGTTTTTCATGTTTAAAACCTTTTCTAAAAATTTTGATTTGATTAGACGTTGATGATAAACCGGTACTAAAAGCTCTTGTGTCCTTGGACGACCTCGGTATCTTACCAACGCTATACTACGCTCACGATGGGTGCACTTGCCCATGTGTGTGTTTAGTGTTAGTAGAATATCGTGTTTTATAAATTTAAAACTTGACTAATGTGTAAAATGGGCTTAAATTATCAATAAAAACATAACACACCTTACACACACCAATATATATATATATATCTGAAAAATTACATATAAAATATTATACATATTGATAATGGTAGTGTATTATTGTAGGTCCCTATCACGTGGATCGTAACGAGATTGACAATCAAGCAAGGGTGCGGAATCCCCTTGACATACCACACAAACCACAAAAACAAGAAAGATGAAGAACACAATGCCAAACACTTTCAAACCGATCTTCTATGGTTATCAAAACACAAAGTTTACAATCATTCAAGATCATACGAAATCTCTCAGCCACTCTCTGTAGATTTCTCACTCAGTCTCACAGCCACTCTTTGTGTCACTGTAACTCCAACTGTCTAACCCTAAACCCTAATGCACAACATGTTTATATACTCCATGTTTACATACTAGGCTTTAGACTGGGCTAGGCCATTCTCCAATCCCATTATAACGCTAAACAAGCTAAAACCAAATGCTAAGCCCAATACAAAATATCCAAAGACTAAACTATTAAACTATTATGCTGTTGTCACAAAATATGCAGCAATAGACCCCCCCCCCCTTGACAATAGCTTCATAGTGTTACTTTGTCTTTAAACATCTTGCAATTTATTGGTATTTGGATAGCTTCAGCTACACACAGTTTCTGATACCAACAGACTCCCCCTTAGCTGATGCTTCCAATCTCCAAAACTTTCATTCGTTGTAGATCAGTGAACTAGCAATCTTTGGTTAAGCAAGTGAGCTCCAACTCTTCCATATCTCTCTCTGCAATGTAGTAGAAGGTTCCTACCATGCATCTTCACACATTCTTCACTTCACTCTCAATCTGCACTTTACTTGTTTTCTACACTTCATTTTGATAACTCCATCAATCTGTTTAGAAACACAAGCAAGTATCTCGAAAAAAAACATTAGTCTTTTTCACATTCAAGATAAACCAATATTTTATCTTATCATGCAAAAATAAAAACCTGTCAGTTCAAAATGGAGACTTTTTAAAAGGAAATCTTTTTGGTAATTTTGATATTTTTAAAAAACAAACAAAACAATACACCTTTTTGTGAGAATCATGTGCAAGAAGATCATATCAGCAAATCAAACAGTTTTCACACTATTAGATAATTCTTTATATAATTTTTCATGACGATTACCAGTATTGTTTATCCACTTAAACAAAACATATGAACATTTCAAGTACCTTTACCATGAGATATTTTAAGTTAATATTATTACTGATGCACTAGCGTATCCCACTTCAAGACATACCCCCGCGATCGAGGTATGCACAAAGGTTCCTCGTAGTAGGTGAATATACCGAATTCATCCATTTTATTTTACAAAGTTAGATAATTGGTGATCAGGTCAGTACTTCCGTACAACAAAGAGACCAATATCTAACAAGGGTTAAGACAAATACCAAATGTGGTACAATTTCTGCATTTTGCACATTTGAATGACTCTTTTGGAGAGCTTCTTCAATTTCTTGGTTTTTGGCATTTTTAGCTCTTTTAAGTTATCTTGGTTGTGCCTAGGTTAGCATATATCTGGATGCAGCAGAAGAACAACCCTGATATCCCCGGATGAAATAACAATATAAAGACACAAAGCATCAGATTTTGGCAATCTCTCAATGCATGATTTAAGGTCATTAAACCATATGCCACTGATGTGTTACCCACTCATACTCAGTTCGTTAGGTTTATATCACATTGGTAAGTTGATTATTTCATGTTTTTTGCCTACTGGTACATCATATGATGAAGCTGCTATCACACTTAAGCAATTTAATTTCAAATTCAGTGTGACAGTCTAACTTACTGATGTACTATCATTTCTTCTTTTTTACACCATGAAATCTCTTTTTTTTCAATTTTTCATTTTTCAATGTTTTTGGATTTTTTTATATTTTTTTATAACTTACTTACTCCCCCTAAACACACGCACTAATTAAACTCTGTTTGGTTCAGGGAAATTTCTCCCCTTAAATTTTTGTTTTTGTGAAGCAAGTTTTAAAAACATAAACAAACTCCCACTTTAACCTGACAAAAAGTTTTTCAATATTGAAGTTTAGAATAATCATAACAAATACTAAAGTAAATAGTTAGTTACCAATTTTAACCTACTATTCACTTCAGATGCTTTATAGGAACAACCACTGTTGAACATATCAACAGTCCTTCTTGGTCATCCTGCACACACTCAACACCTCAGTTAGACTTGAGAACCCAAACCTTATCGATTTTGGGTTGACCATAAACATCTACGTAAGATACTTCTGACCAATACCCATCACACCCTACTGGTGTCTTGGATATCTTCCCCGTATCATAACCTGAACTTTGAAAAAAAAAATTGGGTTGTTTTGAACATCTGATTTACTAAAACCCCCTATATTCGTTTCTTCTTTGAAAATTTCGATTACCAGAAGTCTGGTATCGATTTTGATATCCAAAAATTCTATTTTGAGACTGATTTGATTGACCACTAACATGATTTGTTTTTGTAGAATTGCTTCTTGGCCTATCAAATCTTCCCGATGTTGAAGATTTAGGTTTAAATCTAGGTTGATTTGTCTAACAACTTGGTTTTACATTATTCTTTGAACCAGCCAGATTCCCATCCTTAACCTCATCGACTTTTTGCTTACCTTTCTTAAAAGGACAATGACTCGCCACATGTCCTTTGTTATGATATTTAAAACAAGATATTTTCTTAAAATCTTTCTTTTTGTTAGATCTCTTTTTAAATGTTTTGACCTTTTTGTCTTCAGTATCCTCATCCAATTTATGAGTTGTATTGTTAGACCCAACATATTCTTTCAAAGAAACTAGACTATTTAGTAAGTCCATAGTTTTCGGATCCACTACAGCTGGTGCAGTAGGCACAAAATCTATTAGCTCATTTTCATTTGGTAAAAAGGAGTAGTCTTGATCCTTGGGGGGGGGGGATATTTAACAAACCCACTCCCGTCTTTTCATTACTCTTTTTCAAATTTTCTTGAATGTGAGTCCTAACCAACAAAGATTTTCCAAATTTGTATAAGTTACCATGAAATTCAACAATTTTGGCTTGTGCATCAACCAATTCTGTGCGCTTTTCCGAAAACTCGTTAGTCTTATCCTTCACATTTTCACTAGCCAAATCAATGATATGTAACAGTTTATTGACTTTTCTTGTTAAACTGTTGATTTCTTGAAAATTTGATTTGATTTTATCTAAACACATTGACTCCCTTTTTTATCAAAATGGCAGTTGACTAATTTAATTTTTCTAATTCAGCTAATAGAATTTTGTTTTGCTCTGATAGTCCGTCAACTTTACCTTGTAGTTCAGTGTAATTATGACACGTATGACTTATAAATTCTGATGTTACCTTCACCTCTGTTGTAAGTTCATTCACACCATTCAAGCACTTTGAAACTTCTACATCCTTTCTCTCAACAGTCTCCTCATTATCTTCCTTCTTCTCTTTTACCTCAACAGCTGCTTCTCCAATCTTGACAGTTGCAATCTCAGCTACATAAGCTTGACTGCATGTACTCTGTTTTGAAGAACACTGATAACGTTTTTCTAAAGCTTCCCATAGTTCTCTAGAAGACCTATACCTATTATAAATGTTTTTTATTTCAAATGGCAGAGACTTCTTTATCGCTGTTAAAGCTTTCTTCTCAGCATCATACATACGTTTATCAGATTCTTGCATCATCTTATACACAGTCACTTAAATTCTTCTATCAACCTCATGTGTAGGAGGGATATAACCATCCATGATACAACTCCACATTCTAGTATCTTCGCTTTTCACAAATACTTAAAATTTTTATTTCCAATTAGCATATTGTGAAACTCGCATCAAGTGTGGCGGAACAATTACAGATGCATTTTTATGTTCCATCTTGCCCATTATAAACACGCAACTAAAAAGTATCAAGTGGATTTTGGTAAACCTAATTCAAAATCCAAATCCAACCTCTCAACACTTTAAGTGACAAATCCTTAACATGTGTAAATTCGGAATGAATTATAAACCCTGAAGGAATGACAAACCCGGAAAGATTTGCAAACCCTGAAAGAATTAACAAACTCTAAAGGTTTTCACAAATCCTGAAGATTTCATAAACCCTGAAAACTTCACAAACTCTGAAGGGCTTTCATAAACCATAAAAAGCTTCCACAAACCCTGAAAAGGTCTCACAAACCCTGAAAATTGACAAATTCAGAATATTTATTTTTTTTACTCCACAATAACTATTCAAGTTTGGATGAAGTTGTAAACCCTGAATGAATAACTCTGAAAGATTTCCACAAACTCACAAACCCTGAAATTCACTTAAATCCGGAACACAAGTCTTCAGGTACCAAATTCGGAATATACTTAAATTCATACTACCTTTTAAGTTCGAATAATATATGTAATCCAGAACAATAACTCTCCCAAGTAAAATTTGGACAAGCTGATATAAGATCGGAAACAAGTGATTAAACTTGGATACTTATGTTTTTATCTCAAATTCGGAAAGATTGAATAACTCGGACACTCACAAGTTGACTACGAACAAGAGATAATCGTTATAAAACCTGGAATGAAGCTGATATAAGTTCGGAAGATGTAATCCCACCCTTATAAAAACCCGGAAACTTATAATAATCAGATGAAACTGCTGAACTCTGAAATTGGAACCTTATATCCGAAAATTATAAAACCCGGATACCTATTTGAATAACCCGGACACCCACTTGAGTAAGTCGGAAAGTATATGTAACTCTAACTATGGACACGATCAAAACTCGGACACCTTATATTCGCAAACTAGTCAACCTCGGACACTTGACAACCTCAGAAACTTATATATAAAAGAAACCCGGACTTCACATTATATTCGGAAAAATATAAAGCCCGAAGCTCACTAACTTCGGACCACCTTGAGTCTTTAATTATAAAGCCCAGAGATCTTGTATAACCCGGATGCCTTAGAGTTTGTGTGATTTTGGTAAAGCGCAAAAACAATGACTTCACTGTAATACGATTTTACCTGCAAAACCCTAGAACCACAGATGAATGACGGCAGCAGCAACTTTATATCAATCTCGAACTGTACAATACGAGCAAATTCTCTAATACCAATTGTAGGTCCATATCACGTGGATCGTAACGATATTGACAATCAATCAAGGGTGCCGAATCCCCTTCACAGATCACACAAACCACAGAAACAAGAAAGATAGAGAACACAATGCCAAGCACTTATAAACCGATCTTCTATGATTATCAAAACACAAAGTTTACACTCATTCAAGATCATACGAAATCTCTCAGCCACGCTTTGTAATTTTCTCACTCAGTCTCACAGCCACTCTCTGTGTCACTGTAATTCCAACTGTCTAGCCCTAAACCATAATGCACAACATGTTATATACTCCATGTTTGCATACTTGGCTTTGGACTGGGTAAGTCCATTCTCCAAGCCTATTATAACCCTAAACAAGCTAAAACCAAATGGTAAGCCCAATACAAAATATCCAAAGACTAAACTATTAATGTGAGTGCATAATGTCTATCACTTCCGTCAATCACATATCTTAGCTAAAACAAATGAGTCAAGACTGGTGCTGAACAGAAGAAAGCATAAGGTACATTAGAGTAGCTTCGTACGAAGGCACCAACACTATATATATGTGTGTAGGTCTTGGTCATTTGTAACTTTGGAGCAACTTTGAGGCGAAGCTCTGCTCGTTTGTTTTCGCGGTTTTGTACTGTCAAAGTATCAATAGAAAACAACTTATAACTACATCTTTGTGTTCTCATCCACACACGTGATTCGATTCCGCACAACTCACGTGTTCATACGCATAACAACGGTCAAGGAATCGATCTAGGATTCGAAAATACAAGTGGTAACAGAGCGGGTGTTTGTTTGCACGAATTGAAGACACAAAGATTCAAGCAACTTCATCAGATTCAGAGACAAATCTCTTCATCTTCTTCTACTCATCTTCTACATTTCTTTTGAACTTAAAATTCAGATCTACAACATTTTCATGGTTAAAATTGGCTAATTTTTTAATATGTTGTGAGAAAACCAATTTTAATCAATCCTACAAAGTTTCAGATCAAAATTCGAACAAAATCATACTCAAATCAGTGAAAAACCATGAAAAATGTGAACTTGTTCTTCGCAGTGTATCTTCATACGAAGCCACATACTCCAGCTTCCTACGAACCTAGAAAAATTGGTTGTTGAGAATTTAAGTCCATTCGTATGAAGGCACCACATCTAGCTTCATACGAACGCACAATGTTTGTTTGATCAGTCTGATTTGCAGCTTCGTACGAAGGCATCATTCCAGCTTTATACGAACTGGCTGTTTGTTTAAATTTCAAGTTTAATCAGAGTGTTTGATTGTGTGTTTGCAGGTAATCATGGTTGAAGTGTTCTATAACACGTTTATAGCGCATTCACATCTGAAGAAACCCCAGTTACAACAAAAACGGTTTCAAGTGCTATTTCTGAGAGTTTGAAATATGACAGTGTGTACGGAAATCATCAATGACCACCGAAACTAATGAATATCGAAGATTATAATTGGTGGAGCACGAGATTTGAGAATTGGGTGAAGGCTTATGCCTATGAGAGTTGGATTATGATGACTTTCGGATATGAAAAACCTGTGAACGATCAAAATGTATTACTTACAATTAAACAATTCTCAGAGATCGATAAAACTAACCCCTCTAATGAACTAAAAATGGTAACTTGATTGCAACAATCAGTTAGAGAGGATATCTTGCTTTTTCTTCAACATGGTGAAACATCTAAGTCAATGTGGGAAGCTTTGAAGCTGAAAGCCGAAGGAGGCAAGGATATCAAGAAAAACAAAATCTCTCTGTTGAAAAAGAAGTTTGATCTATTCGGATGCATGAAAGGTGAAACTGTTTGACAAATGATAGAGAGATTCTATCACTTGAAGATCAAGCTGGAGAGGTTTGGAATCAACAAAGACAGAGAAGAGATAATTGATAAACTGGTTGAAGCATTACCACATGTTGAAGATTGGAAAATGTTTGTGATAGTATTGAAGAATGATGCTAAGTTTGATGAGATCACATTTGATGGACTGATTGAAAAACTCAAAGGTCATGATTTAGAGTTACAGAAACAAAACAAAATGACCAGTTCGAGTTATCAGCAGAATGTTGATTTGTATTACCGAAGAAGTATGCTGCTGAACAATCAGTCACCAAAAATTGGTATAGCTTTTAGTACTAATAATGCTGTTGATTCATCAAAAAGCAAATCTCCAAGTTATGATTCAGGATATCATTCATCTTCCTCATCATCCAAATCTGATCTGAATCAAAACTGGAAAGATTCTCCTAATCTGAACACTTATTTCACGAGACAGCACATGAGTTTCTTGGCTTCTGTTCTGGAGTCTTATGAAGGTTTAATTGCAGGAAAGATCGGCAATCCTAATATGACAAAGGAGGATTAAGATCAAGTAGATCTAGAAGAAATAGAGCTCATGGATATTCGTTGGTGTATGGCGAGCGTCATCAGGAGGGCTCAACGGTTCATGGAGATCACTGGGAGAAAGTGTTTGGAAGGTCCTGACATGAAGCTGGGATTCGACAAGGCTAAAGTCACTTGTTTCAAGTGCAAACCGAAAGGGCATTTCAAAAGAGAATGTACCAACAACAAAGCAGATGATAGTGTGAATCCTTTTCATGATGATTACTACAAAAGGCTATCTATTATCATAACAATGAGTAACTGCAATAACCCGAACTTTCAGGGATAGTATTACCCATCTTTGCAACCTTTTAGTTAGTGTCGTTATGTTTCATATGCTGGTATACGTTGAAATCATGTGCACACTGTGTTAAACTTGTTTGGTTATATTTGTTTGCTAGTGAATGTTTATGCGTTGATTGGATATTATAGAAATCAGTTACTAAGGATACCCAGTCGCACAATCGCGGCCATGTCGCACACCTCTATTATGGGCCGAACATTTCCTCCTTGATTAGCTAAACCTTTCTCGGCCCAAGTCCCTCCCAACCCGAAACGGAAGCCCAAGCTTTGGGGTCTGACCCACTTGTCTAGATCACACATAAAATTCATATGGGGTTCTCATTATCTCATACTATCACCTGGAAAAACCCTAATACTCTTTCCTCTCTCTCTTGGAATCGGCGATGGTCTGGATATCACGAAGCCTCTTTCTCTCTTGGAGCCTGCCTCTTTTTCTGATTATACCCATCA
Source organism: Helianthus tuberosus (assembly GCA_030545235.1). NCBI lineage: Eukaryota > Viridiplantae > Streptophyta > Magnoliopsida > Asterales > Asteraceae > Helianthus > Helianthus tuberosus. The sequence continues at coordinate 96,569,675 of CM060413.1, forward strand.
TTCGGTTAGTACGACTATACTTATTCTAATCGTTGGTTGATTGCCTTCGGCTATGGGTGAACTTATTGATGATTCGTGATGATGATGATTTGAGTTCTTATGTTTTGGAACAGTTGAAAAAAGCATGTTTTGATTGTATGTGATTGATCGATAGCTAATGTGTGACAACTGTCAAAATTCCAGGTATCCGTACAATTCTTAAATAATGATTAGTGCTTAATGACTGTGCTGAATTACAATTGCTTTCTGATTATTGTGAGCATACATACATGTGCATCACATATTGCTTAATGTCATAACATTATTACATGCAAACCTTATTGATTTAAATAATGCACGAAAATAAAGCTAGCACAGTTATCAGACAAATCAGAAAAATGCTGACGGAGTTCAGTAAATAGACAGACATTGTGTTGAGACACATAATGAGCTAGAAACTAAGAATTACACTAGTGTAGTATGTAGGAAAGTAAGGATCACAAAACTGCCTTCCTAGAGATAGTTTGAGTGCCGGAAAGTGCCTAAAACTCACATAAACTGCAGAATTCTGCAAAATTCAGCAAAATTCAACATTTAAACAACTTAATATCATGCAGAAATATGGTTAAATGGTCCTGAATGCTTTCCTAAGTGTCGGGAATCAAAACTGTCATAAAAAGTAACATAAAGCACACTAAATTGCATAGTTTATCACCTTAACGAACCAGTAACCAACCGAACAACCGGACACTACCCAAAACATCAAATTTTCACCAGAAGCATTGTTTTAACATTACCAAGCTAGTTATGATCCCCGAACATCATAACACACTATATAACATCTAGTAACTAAATACCCTAACTAAACACTTGGATTTGAACTAGATGATCTAACTAACATTACATTCTAACTCTATACCCCCCCCCCCATACCTACGGCCTACATGTGGCCCCCACTTCTTGATTTCATTTGCATATTAAATTAGATTTTGTTGGTTCTTTGGAGGCACAATATACATTAGATAATTTAGTGTTGGAAGTTTATAAGTAAACCCACTAGGTCATCACCTTCATTTCTATCACAATTCACCAACACAAACTCTCTCTTCTCCTCCCTTCACCTCACGGCTGAGATCAAGCACCCCACCACCACCATCTTTCACTTCCATTCCATCCATTCCCAAGTGATATTAAGGAGTTAGAAGGTGTATAAGGAAGCTTGGAGCTTTTGGAAGTTGAAGAACCTTCACCATTTGCTTTTATCCACCTCATTTCTTCTCTTGATCATCCCTAGCCTTGAGCTAGTAGTAAGAACATTAATCTCTTCATTTTACATCTTATCTAAGTGGTTAAAAGATGATACATGTTGATTATCATGAAGAACACTAAGAAATAAGAAGATGAAACATGAACATAAGCTTAAAATTATAAGAAATCTTAAAGAAATCATGTTATTTAAGGTTGTTGATATACTTGGTGATTGATTGCTTATGATAATGATGTAGATCATCATATGATCTTGCTAGATCATGATTAAGAACATAATCTAGCAAGATGAGAGGATGAAAGTGTTAAAGTTTCATAGATCATCCTCATGAAAAACATGAACTTGAAAGAATATAATGTTCTCTTATAGAGTGATGATCAAGGTAAGATGTAAATCTTGTAAATCTAATATTTCAAGAATGATTTTTCCAAGAAACCAAGTTAAAAATACAAGTTTTACTAAATCTTGGTTCTTAAAGAAATCAACCATATTTTTAGAGGTTAAACAAGTGTAGAAACACTTATGTAACAAGAAAAAATCATAAAGAAACATTTTTAGAAAATGTGACTACAAGTTGTAAAGATCTATTTTCTTTAAAAATGATGTTTTTAAAGAATCAACCACACTTTAAAGGGTAACAAGACTTACTAAATACACTAGTAAGTTACTACACATTCTTATAAATTTTCAAGTTCATGAAGTGGTAGTTTATGCTTGTTTTTGGCAAAATTGGTAAGTGTAGATTGTTTATTGTTGATTATTGGTTGATTGTGTTGATTTACAAAAGAAAATGATATGCCTTTAAGGCATGGAAACCTCCATTTTTAGGGGAAACTATGGCAAAAATTTTCTAGAAATTAAACACTTAGAAAAAAAAATTTAAACAAATATTTACAAGTGTATTTTAAACCATAAATTTTCTGTAGGATCGTGTTCGAACCCAATTGAGTCTATCAGAAGAACTTTTCCTGATTTGAGAGGCGGAAACAAATAAATCAGGTTCAATTCACCGAGCATACACTTTTAACTGTTGATCTTATTGATTGAATGACGTTTACAATCCTGGCAACACTTCGGCAGCACTTCGTGACAGCCGGAATGACAACACACACACTAATTCTTATGATTTCGCTCCAACTGACCTCTATATATAGTAGACTTGATTTCGCTCCAACATACATGTTCATCAGGAGCGAAATCTGCCTTTTACAATACGAGCGAAATCAGCATCTAGACACTCTCTGGAGAAATTAGATTATAAGGGTTTCGCTCCAAATGACAACATGTCATTTGGGGCGAAATCAGATACTAATCCTGTTTCTTGAATTTCGTGCCCTGAATTAACCTATTCTAAACAAGACTCGATACAAGACGAAGTCGAAAGATGTATGCACCAACAGACTCCCCCTCAGATGTTGACGAGTCGCACGTGTCGAGTCTTTGACAGTGACATGACTTTGCACATTCAGTCTTGATCAGTCTCTGGGCTTCTCTTTGAAGTGTTTGACATTGTAAGCATCTTCAATCTCTATCTCTTCTCTTTCGTCTTCAACAAACTCTTTCCCTCGGATGTTGACATCTTCAAATTCATCAGCACCAACATACACTCCCTCTCAGATGTTGACTCTTGAATCTTGCTTAGTATCAACAAACCTAGCTTTAATTCAACCTGCATAAAACTCTACCACAAACATAAGTTTTATGATAAACATTTAAGTCATTCAGACACCACTTGTAGATCCTATCACAAACTGATCTATCAATTAGTTTCTGATGAACCACTTGCAGGAGAAATATTTTTAAGTCTTTTGATGACCACTTGTAAATTTTAACTTTAAATCTTTCACACTCACCACTTCCAAACCAGTTCATCAAGTTTAGCACTTGGAATTTTGAAAATCAGCTTTTCAACACCAGTTGTCGAAAATCTTTTTGATCCGAGATACGATATTAATGTCTTAAGAACTTAAACTTATTCGTGTGTCCCACTACTTGAATATACTCCCGTATCCAGATCCCAATATTCAGTCTTACATGTGAGTATACCTAGATGATATCTGTAAGGGGTTAAATGCGAAACCGTGAGAGCTCAGGTCAGAACTTCCGTTCAGCAGAGAGATGACGGCTCGACTTTAGGTGTGTCCCCTTTAGAGGATCTTTTGTTACAACAGCAATGACTATCAATTTTATTGTTTCATCAATTTGCTGAGGGCTGCGCTTTTTCAAGCATTTGCGGAAAGTATTATACGGGGACTAGGTCAGAATTTCCATTCAGCAGAAGTCCCGGGATAATACCCCAGATATCACTAAGCATAAAGACCTAGTATCTCAGAAAGAGGGACCTTTCAAACAAGATTTCGGGGGTTACCCATATATCCAAGAGATGTTCCCCACGATATAAGCAAGTTTGAAATTTAGGTTTATATCTCGTCACAATCTACTAAATGTGCAAAAACCTACTGGCATATCATTAGTGAGATTGTTTATCACATTTAAACTTTCCATTTCTTTAGCATGTTGTGACAGTCCACTGATGTACTATCATTTCCTCTTTTATACAACAAAACTCATTTTTGATTTTATCATGTTTTTTGCTTTTTCAAATTTTCTAATGTTTTTGGATTTTCTGAAATTTTCTACTCCCCCTAAAATGCAAACACATTTAAAGAAATTTGAAAACAAACTGTACAGAAACATGACAACCGATATCAAATCACATCAATTCTCCATGCACTCGGCATAAACAATCAGAACTCCCCCTATCAACAAACTATTTTCCCATTTAGATTTCGAAACACTTAAGTTTGTTTTAATCAAAATGGTTTTTCCGGAAAATAAGTTTAGTTGATTTTACCACTTGTAGGTATACTATTTGTAAGTTCGGGGATGTGGTTCATCATATTGTCTTTCAATCAATTGTAGGAAAATGCAAGAACAAATTAATGTCCTTGATTTACCATATGCAAGTATGCACAATCAAATCTCCTAACCACTTGTAAGACAAACACAAACAAACCTCTTTACCATTTGTATGATGACATTACCGTAGTAAATTCCTCAAGAAAGATGCCGATTCATGATCCACAATTACAAACTTGGGATCTCCGGCAAGTCAGGTTTTTCTATTCAAAGAAAATATCCACCCAAGCCTGACCAGCCTTGGGTGTCACCGAGTCATCAACACTCGGTTTCTTACCTCCTTTTTTCTTCTCATAGAACTCTTTAACCCCTTTGACTTTTCGATCAATCATTTTACCAAAGATATGTTTTACCTTGGGGTTAAAGGCCTTCTCCACATCAAAAACCTGCTTATCATTATAAAATTGGTTAGAAATTTCAACTTTACCAATTTTCTTCTTATAATTTTCAGCCCGAAGTGATGGAAAACTGTCATCATCCACAGTCGGAACTGATTTTTCATCTTTCAAAATAGCTTCACTTTTTGAATCAACCTGTGGCTCCTCTGATTTTGACCTATCAGAATCATCGCTAGAGCTTTCAACAGCTTTCTTAACAACCCATTTTTGATTATCAGATTTAGCTCTTTTCTTGTAAAATTTGTTTAACATTCACCAGTTTCAAAAATTGAATTTTTGAACAGTTTGGTTCTATCAAGTGGTGGTTCAAACTCAATAACTTTGTTCTTCAGTTTACGAGATACTCCCTGTTTTGGTGCTATTGCCTTAGAACAATCTCTGGCAATATGTCCAACAGTGTTGCATTGGAAACAGGTTCTCGTATCTTTCTTCTGCTCAACCATCTTCTTCATTTCATCTTGCTTCTTTGCAAGGAACTCATTGTTTGACTGCCTCCAGAATCCTTTCTTTTCTTCTTCTTCAGATGATGTTCCTGAAACAAATGTCATCTTGGATTTAAAATCACAAATATATTATTCATTTTTCAGTTGGAGTAAAACCTAAACCTTTCTTTTTGAAATTACCGTTATGGTTAGATTTCTTTTGAAAACCTGAACCAAAACTGTAACCTTTTTTCTTGTTTAATCTCTGTTGAACTCTTGAGGTGTATTTTTTAGGTTTTTCATTAAGATGTAAATCTTTTATATCAGAAATATTAATTTCTGTAAGTTTGAAAACCTTTTTTATCAGTTCAGTTTTGACACCTCTTATTGGAAATTCCTCATCAGAATATAATTTGTCAGAATCATTCAAAGTGTAAGCAAATTTAAACAGTTCATCATCCAAATTAGATTTTGATAACAAGACTTCTTTGTCATAAACTATTTTGCCCTATTTTTCTGTTTGACTCGGAATGCTGGACTCAGATTTTGACTCTGAACTAGACTCCGACTTTGACTCCTCTGTCTCATCACTATCTAACACATGATCCACTACTTTCTTCATCAATTGAGACTGTTGATCAGTGTCAGACGATGTAAAAACGACATCAATACTATCTGGCAAGTTTACTGACGACTCTGACTCCCACTGCAAATTTGTTGCCTTTTTGACTCTTTCATCATTTGGATTTCTAGCCAAATATCCATTTTCCAGCGGGGGTGGACACTTGTTGTAACTGACACCTTGTTTCTTACCAGAATTCTTCTTGTCAGTCTTTTTCTTCGTGTCACTCTTCTTCTTTTCAGCTTTCTTCTCAGGAGCCTTTCCTTCAGCAACTTTTCCAGCATCTTTTTCTTTAGTTACTTCATTGTCCTCAAATGCCTTCAAGCTTTCAGCTGTCGGATAGATCCTGTCAATAACATAAGATGAACATGAGTAACTTTTCAATAAACGGTTAACTCTTTCAGTTTCGATTCTTTGAAGTTCCAGCTTTTGTTCAAGAGCAGCACACTTCTCGATATAATTGTTTACAACTTTTTGCTTGACCATGAACGCTCCCTGAAGTGTTTTCATTGTTGTAGCCTGCTCTTCACTTATGTCATTGTACATATTCATTGCCTTGTTCAACACATCATATGATTCTTTCAATCTGTTCATGTTGTGGATCAATGAATTGTTCTGTTTCTTCACAGTTTCACAATTTTCACAAATTACAGAACATTTCTTTGCAACAGCTTCTTCATTAATCTCAAACTTTGGAACTTCTTTCACTTTCCTTCTAATCACAGGTACATCTTCATCATCACTACTCACCGGTGTCTTTACCTTCTTCTTTTTCTTCTTTACCTTCTCATCTTCACTGTCAGTTTCTGCCATCATCTTCAGATGTTTTGCCATTTTTCTAGCATAATACTCTGTTCCATCATCATCACTATCTTCTTCAATTTTTGTAATAAAAGCTTTGTGAGCTGTATATGCTGTGGCTTGATCAGGAATATAATCATCCCAAGTGAAATTCTCCCAGCTAAAACCCTCGGGTAATTTCTCATCATCTTGATCAATCACACAAGCCTTTACATCAGCTGGAATGTAATTATCCCAGTTGAATGGTATCTTTTCATTTTGATTAACCACACAAGCTCTCTTTCCAGAATCTTCAATCACACTTCTTCCATGTGCAGTTTGAGCTTGATGTTGATGTTGTTGAGAAGGTTGTTGAGCAACTTGATGGTAAATGGCTTTTTGGTAGTAATCATTGTTGTTATTGAAAGGATTCTGAGCTCCACTTGCTTCGCGGTTGGTGCACTCTCTCTTGAAGTGACCCTTCTCCCTGCAACGAAAACAAGTAACTTTAGATTTGTCAAAACCTAAAGTAGAAACATTCGTCTCACGAAGATCATCTCTCCCCGTGATCTGCTTGAATTTCTCAGCTCTCCTTAACACGCTGGCCAAACACCATTTTATGTCCATCAGCTCCATTTCTTCAGCATCTATCTGGTCGTAATCTTCCTTAGTTAGCATTGGATTCCCGATACGACCTGCAACAAAACAACTGTAAGATTCTAAAACCATTCCCAATAAAGACATTTGATTTTTAGCAACTTCATCAGAATAATCTTGATCATTTTCAAGATTTAACACAATATTGCACTGAAGTTTTCTTCCATTCTTTGTTGCTGAAATGTTTGGATCGAAAGATGGAAATGATGAGAAACTTGTGTTACTACTTGATCCTTTTGATGAACTTCCAATTGAATTTTTAGCATTGTAAGCAGTTTCTATTTTAGGGGATAAATTTGTGGACTTCTCATTCACCCCTGTTTTGTAGTACAACCCGATATCCTGTTCACCATCGAAATCTTTCATTCGAACAATCTTTCTTTGCTCCATCTCTTGAGCTTCCAACTTCTCAATGAATTTGCTCAAGGTTAATGTACTAAATCCTTTCTTATTCCTGAGCATCATCAAATATGTGCCCCATGTTTCGTGTGGCAAAGCATCTGCTAACTTCTCTATCAGTTCCTCATTATCTTTGTTGATGCTTACCCTCTTCATATTCACTAACAAATTGCAATATCTTTCGATGATTTGCTTTGTGCTTTCATTTTTCAACCCTCTAAACAAGTCAAACTCTTTCTTTAGAAGTGATTTCTTGTTCTTGACCATCTCCTGACTACTAACAAACTTTGATCGCAACACTTTCCAAATTGAATACGAGCTTCCGTTGTGTTGCAATAAGACCATGATGTCTTCTTTCACGGCTTGTTGTAACAAACTCAACATCATTTTCTCATTCTTATATTTCTTCTTGTCATCGGCACTCATATATTTGATCGCAACTTCTTCGTCATCGTCGTTTAACGGTCTCACATACTTCGTCTCAACACCCTCCCATGCGTCTAGGTAATTAGCTTGTACCCAGTTTTCGAAACGACCTTCCCATCCCTTATATTCTTCAATGTTCATGAGTTTGGGCGGTTTTTGCATTGTTCTCGTTTCATTTTCTAGCATTGTGTTCTGTACCAGACTAATCGGGGTACTCGGAGTAGCGAATGCATTGTAAAATTCTTCGTCCATTTTTAGGTTTCAAGCGAAATCAACTATTTAAGTATGATCATTGATTGGAGCGAAATCCCAAGGAAAATCAGGAGCGAAATCACAATGGACAATCTGGAGCGAAATCACTAAGTTTCCACAGGAGCGAAATTAGAAGATGTTCAGGAGCGAAATCCCAATAGTCTTAGGAGCGAAATCACTTATGTTATCAGGAGCGAAATCACTCAATAACTCCTGGAGCGAAATCAGAAACTTTGGAGCGAAAATACGTTTTGGAGCGAAATTAAACTCAATTTTCGAGCGAAATCAGGAATGACGTCATCATTTCACGAACGAGTTACAAGCGAAATCACAATTTTGTCAAGATTTAATCCGAATTAGCTTCTGAAACTTTCAAGGCTTTGTTAGTTACTGATTCTGAGTATACTATGCAAAAATCAGAACAATTCGATCAAATTTTCCCAGTCAATTCGCAAAGAACAGTGTAGAAGGTGTAGAAAAACAGAATTTTTGGCTGAATTGGCAAGAGCTCTTCCTCCTTAGCTCTGATACCACATGTAGGATCGTGTTCGAACCCAATTGAGTCTATCAGAAGAACTTTTCCTGATTTGAGCGGCGGAAACAAACAAATCAGGTTCAATTCACCGAGCATACACTTTTAACTGTTGATCTTATTGATTGAATGACGTTTACAATCCTGGCAACACTTCGGCAGCACTTCGTGACAGCCGGAATGACAACACACACACTAATTCTTATGATTTCGCTCCAACTGACCTCTATATATAGTAGACTTGATTTCGCTCCAACATACATGTTCATCAGGAGCGAAATCAGCCTTTTACAATACGAGCGAAATCAGCATCTAGACACTCTCGGGCAAAATTAGATTATAAGGGTTTCACTCCAAATGACAACATGTCATTTGGGGCGAAATCACATACTAATCATGTTTCTTGAATTTTGTGCCCTGAATTAACCTATTCTAAACAAGACTCGATACAAGACGAAGTCGACAGATGTATGCACCAACATTTTCATACAAAGTTTTGCCATAATTTTTGTCACAAAAATAGAAATATTGGAGGTTGGTTTTTATAAATAAAAGTGACTAAATATGTATTTAGGAAATATATATTTAGATGTCAACATGTGTGTGATTATTTGTATATTATGTGTATTAGTTATATTATTGTAGGACTTGAAATAATATAACTCATCAAAATACCAAAAATTTCAATCCAAAATATTACCGAAATTCCAAGGAATAGATATACAAAGAATACACAAAATATTGGTGAAACCGAACAAAGGAATATAACTCACAAAATATTCCAGAAAATTTATTCGCAAGTATATTTTTGGTAAATAATATTTTGGACTCCAAGAGAACAAAAATATGATTTTTACAATTATTACAAGATTATATCATATTTTTTGACAAGAAGAAAATATATTATTTTTGGCAAGGTAAGAATATATATATTTTTCTTGGAATTATTAGAAGGTATATTACCTTTGGAAGAAATATATATTTTCTCAAATAAATATGAAATATATTATTTATGGGGAAAAATAAGTTTATGTATATTTTCTAAGTTAGACTTGAAAATAAATATATATATATATATATATATATATATATATATATATATATATATATATTGGAACTTATATGAAAATAAAAATATTTCTGCCAAAGGAAAATTATAAATAATTTTTCTAAGTAATATTTCTCAAAATATATATTTTGGAAATATATATTGATATATTTTTGTTAAATATATTATTCCGGAAAAGTTAATACAAAAATAAACAAGTATAAGAATAAGAATACGAATACAAATACACCCATCCTTGGGAAGGATATACACGTATAAATACATAAATGTAACAAGTTAAAATATATTATTTTAACTATTATTCCAAAATTTAATAAATATAGTTTAAGTTAAAATATTTATTAATTTAACAAATAATTATATAACTTGGAATAATATTGAAGACACAAAGAACGTAACTCAAAGACACTAACTAATACTAAATCAAGGCACGACCCACCCGGCTAATGAACCGTAGTACACATGTAGGTAGTCGTGCGTTCAAGAGGAGGTTTTGAGTTACATTGGATCCGAAGAACGCAAAACTGTGAGTTCATGCCCCCCTTTTCTTTTAACTGTTTTCCAGTTTTACAACTTCGGGGGTGAAATACATGTTACAAATGTTTTAATGATTACAAATGGTATGGTTAGCTAAGGAATGAACTGTTAGATCATGTGAATGGGTAGGCGATTAACTTAAGACCATTAATCCACGTAGTAGGACCAAGGGACATGAGTGATAGATCTATTTGGGTGTAGCGAGCCCCACCCATGCGCCCGCCGAGTGGGCCATGTAGTGACTATGTCTTCAAACTGAAGCCGGAGCAAAATCTGCTAGGATTGAGTCTTCCTGCTCCGTGTCACATATATTAATGTATTAGCTACACATTAATTGATCTGTTTCCTTGTTGCTTCATACCAGTTTTCAAGTACACTCAAACATACTTACAAATGTTTTCAAGGATGATTCATGCACACAAACAAATCACATGAACTCGCTCAACTTTTGTTGATGTTTTCAAACTACATGTATTTCAGGAAATTAAGTATGGATCTGGCGGGCGTTGAAGTTTACAAGTCATGTCTCTAATAAAAGGTGTCATCCGAAGTCGAAGGGTTTGGGTTATGTATTTTTTTTATCTTGGATAAGATACATGGCTCGAAACCTAGTTTGTTTGTGTCTTTTGTGAAGTCATTATGGAATTCTAAAACAAATTGCATGGTTTGTAACTCAGATTCAAAGTCTGTGTTTGGATTCTAAAACAATGTTGTTATTATGTTTTAAAACTTAAATTTATGGATGACATCATGGATTTATCATATAGTTGTTTGTTATGGTTGAATGCAATGATATTAAGCAAGTCACACCAAATCACGCTTCCGCAAAAGTCAGGGTGTGACAGTTTGGTATCAGAGCTTCGATTGTAGCGAACTAGGATTCCTTCTCGAGTCTAGACTACAATCATTAGGGCTCTCACAGAAATATTTTTACAACATGTTTTCCTTGCATACACTAAACGCCCAGATCCAGAGAAACAGACATTTTTACAAAAGAAAAGACACAAAACACGATTGCAAGGTTTACATGTGTGGCTTAGTCTGGGAGACTAGTTGATTTAGTCTGGGAGACTAGGTGGTTTAGTCTGGGAGACTAGGAAGGATACATGACTTCGTGATGCATTGACTTTGATTGTATGCTAAATGATAGTGGTTAATATATGTGCATATGTTATAATTGTTCTGTTACAGACACTGTGTCTTCATCCGAGAGCGGATTGTCCGATGTTGATGACCTCATGGCTATTGGCTCTGGTGCGAGCGAGCCAGAGATTTTTACATCCGATACTGAGAGTGACCCAGATATGCTATCAGACGACGACGACGACTTTCAGCCATTTGCGTTGCCTGATTTTGGAGTTGACTTATCGCTTGCTGATGGTATTCCAGACGAGGATCCTTTTTTTGTTCCCATTCCAGTCCATGATCATCTTATCATTGGACATTCTGATGATGAGCGCATCATGGCTCCGATCCTCGATCATGCTCCTCTTGTGGCTATTCCGCCTAAGGATTGGCCTTTTGATGATCTGTTTAATGATGATTTTGATCTGTTTGTTGATGGTCCTCCCAATGATGCCCATGGTGATGGAGAGCTAGATGAGGACGTTGTTGCTAGTCCACTCCCTAAGATCCCTGTTATTGAGATTTCCTCTGACTCTAGTTTACACTCTGTCTCAGATTCCTTTGAGTCTGTGACATCTTCAGCTTTACAGACGGCCAGATTGCAGCTTTTTTCTACTAAGTCGGACGACGACGACACCGCTATGTCTGCCGCACTATCTCCTGCTCGAGATCCCACACCTCCACACGACCCAGAGCCTACTCCTGAGCTTGCTCCTGTTCCTTTTGAGTCAACCTGATGTTGCACCTACTGACCTTGAGCCGATTTCTGATCCCGACCATGATTCTGTTTGAATTACCAGATGTTGCACTCCCTATTCTCGACCGAGTACCTGCACCTGTTGATTTTCCTTTTGCCAAGCCATTTATTCCCCCACCTACACCCGCTGATGTTGCTCCTCTCCCTCCTGTAGAATCCGATGTCCATCGCACTGATTTGCTGATTATTTTTCCTTCAGGACATCCCTACACCCCATCAAGGGGAAGGTACTCCAGGTCAGCACCCGCGTGATGATCCTTTTGCTACAGCAACACTTCCTCCTACCTCACAGGCTGCACCGTTTGCTCCTTTCACTTCTTCACCGCTGGACGAGCCATTCCGATGGTTCCTACCATACATTATGCCAATCTCAGACCCCTACTATCCCTCACATTACGAAGGCTACGCACGGGATGAGTTGCTCCTGTCACTTCAGCTACAGTTTGAGGTTTTGAGTCGCAGAGCTTTGGAGCTTGAGCTGACACAACGTCCTCCACCCTGTCTCTGTTAGTATACTTTGTTCCTCCACATTCATCACTGTCTCTTTTTGCACATCCACCTGCTGCTCTTACACCTTTCCCAGGATTTGATGCTCGTTTCCTTACTATCGAGCAGCAGATCAGTTACTTACTTCGCCGTGTATACGAGCTCGAGGAGGAGCTCGCATATGTTAGTAGTTTGCTTTTCTTCCCTCCTCCACCTGAGTCATCAGTATAGTTGGTTTTTGGTTTTACGCAGATTGCATTACTTTTGATAAGGGTACCACTATTGAGCCGAGATTGGGAAGACTTTTGAAGAGCACTTTTGACCACGTGATTTTGGTATATCGATAGACTTATTGGATAAGGGTAGGGTGACCCTGTGTCCCTTTTGATGTGATACACTTTGTAGACAATATGATTGTGGTCGGTAAATAATGAAAGCTCAGTCGTCATGTTCTCACTAAACACGTTGTTGATCCAGATGTTTGTGCTATAATTGTGATGTTATATGATTGCTTGCTATGATGATTACTTATAAACATATGTATACACACCTCCTAGGTCTTACTCGTTAAGTAGATGCTTATGTGCATGTGTCCTCAATAAGACCTGACCTAAACGATCTTCTTCTTGGAAGATGTCACTTCAAAGAAACACCGATACCAACAACCCTCTGCCAATGACAGAGGCGGAATTGCATGAGCGCATCTCACAGGCCATCGCACAGCACGAGGCCCTTCGCTCCGAACGCAGCTGAGGTGCCTCAGGAAATAACCCACCCAATGGTAATGTTTAGTCACTTAAAACACATTACTAAACGTTTGGACATTTCCAAGTGTGCTTTGCTAATGCCATATGTGAATGATGTTGCTTATGTAGTAGGCTGCACCTACAAGCAGTTCTTGGGCTGCAAGCCCCTAGATTTCGACAGCATTTGTCACACCCCGACCACGTGGAACAATCAAACGTGGCGGAAACGTCGGGGAGTGTTGTAACGGAATTAATTGTTTCACAACCATGGCATACAAAGTTACGTTTTATTTATCAACAATAGAGTAGCATTGTCTTAAACATAAAAACCAAGAGTACAAAACATAGTTAAACTAAGTCTATCTTCATTTTATGTCTCTAAGGCACAGGTCCGCCCTAGTGTCATGATCATCGTCCTACGCAAAAGCTCCTGAAAACACATGTGAAAATAGGTATGTCAGCATAAAAATGCCTGTGAGATACATAGGTTTTGTGAAAATAGGATTCATGACTTAAGATTTAAGAACTGTTTAATAAAATTCAGTCATGAACCTTGTGAATTGTTTTGTCTTGTAAATCATTTAAAAGCAAAAAGATCAAATGATATGTATAGATAAAAGAATAACGTATGGTTAAATGAATAACCAAGTAAAATGAGTTGTATAAAATAAACTGTAATGCAAATCAAAGCCTTGTGAAAACGGGCTACTTGTGTAAAATGTATAAGTCAAGAAGGAATAATTTAAGTAACGCTATGATATGTAATATAATACAAACACTTATATATAAAAAGTACCAGCGGCGTATTTACCATGTTTGTATTATACTACTCACATCTCGTTACTTAAGTCACTCAAACCAACCAACAATGTGTAACACCTGTGCCTCTACGGCCATCAAACAAATACCAAACCAATGAAATATTGTATTTCATACTTGGGATTTGTAAAAATATGTGTATCGTTTGCACATATCAATTTTTGTTCAAATTCAAACTCTAAATCGCTTTCTGGAAGGTTATACGCGCACCGATGCGTAAATATAACCAGTTTAATGCAACAAACACTCTGGAATAGTGACATAGGCTTAACATACCTTAAATAACCTTTACATAACTTAGAAATAAGTTTTGAAGGCTTTGGTATGGCAAAAACAAGTTATTTCGTCTACAGGGACTAAATTTGGCAAACTGCGAAAGTATGTCAATCTGAACTGTAACAGACATTCCGGAACATGACCATAAGTTAAACACACCACAAATATCTTTTACATAGCTTAGAAATAGGCTTTTAGGGGTTCGGTGTGCTAAAATAAACTTTTGGGTCATTCAGGGACTAAAAGTGTCAAAAAGTGCACAAGTTTGCACTTTCGCGCATAACTTACGTTCTGAATACATCCGGACATCCAAAAAATTATGTAAGCATGACTATATTATGCTTTAGTGTTTGGCTTGCCAAAAATCCATTCGTCACGCATTTTGGATCGTTTTTCGCGCTTATGCGCATTCCGTCGTAATTAAGCGAACATCGCGTTCGTACGACCAAACGAACTGTCATCCGACATATTTTTGAGCATGTTTCATGTCCACAATGTTTAGGCATCATTTTAGGGCCTTAAAGTTGGCTTTACGGGCCTTAGAAGTGTCGGAAATGCCTTAAAAGACGTGCAGGGACCAAAACTGTAACTTCTGAAACTTATTTCTGATCTGCAACTCCCAGGCGGCCCGCCTGAGTTTTTGCACATGCTGAAGTGGGCCGCGTCCGCCTTCTGGACCAGATTAACTGCATTTAACATCAGTTTCCAGCTGTTTGATCCTCACCCACACATTCTAACTTGCTTAGTCAGCTGATAAGGACCATTTTTAGCTTCCATAACCTTCCAACAAGTGTACGGATGTGATCGAATCACGGTTTCCATGAAACGATCCTAACGGTGGACCATTTACTATAAATACCCATCCATCCCCAACTTCATTTCTCACTAGAATCTTGATTTGAGAGCTCTAAGTTGAAACCATTGTTTCATACCTGAGTTCTTGGATCGAGATTAGCATTCGGGGACCCTTCGTAAGTATTCCTTCGTTCTTTTATTGCTTTTCGAGTCCGAAAGTCAAACTTTGTTTGACTTTCAGCGTTGACCAGCTTATGGTCAATGCGAAGTTCGTTTGAACTTCGCAACGTGATTGTAATCACGATGGTCATAGTCCCTTGGGACTATGCCTACTGATTACCACGTTGTCTAGGGTCGTAGGGTAAGCGATCTGATAAATCGCTTATACCTTCAAACTCGACCCATTTGGTCGATCATTAGGATCCGACCAAATACTTTAGGTGACCATAGTAGGTAGGGAATAACCTTCCGAGGTTATACCCTATGGTCGCTTCGTTTGAGTAGTTGTATGATAGGTAGTTTATATGCCTTAGGTAAATTACCAGAATACCCTTTTCATGTATAATTGGTAATTAAGCATATGTAACCTAAACTTTTGTCACATAACTGATTATGTAACATGTTTAAGCATATAACACTTGTCATAGGACTAGTTAGGCGGTCCGAACGCGTTTCACGCGAACGACGCGTTAAAGTAGCATAAGCTACCTAAACGGGTCGTAATGGGTCGTAAGCACTTAGGTTAAGTTTCATTTAGTATGTAGGCTTTGTTAAACCATATCACATGAGTTCCTACACTCATTTGGTTTACAAACCCTCATGCTACCCAGTCTTCCGATTTAGGTCCGGGTTATTAACATAGTTACCTATATTAGGTGCCGTTTGATATCCGTGATCTCTAGCATTGTTTGGTTGTCACTCAAGGACTACTGAGTAATCTCAAGTGAGTACATAGACCCCTCTTTTACTGTTTTCCAAACGTTTTGGGGTGGAACACATGTGCCTACTTGTTACTTTCATGCTTTACATGTTTTTCACATCATATACCTGCTATGTTTGTTAGTACATTATAGTACATGATTTCATTGTGTTTATACTAGGTGTGCCCATTGTGTGCATTACTTAGTACATCGTTTTACATCACATCACATCACATCACATCACATGCTATGTATGTTCATTTGTTGCATACTTAGTACATTTTCATTTCTTCACATGCTTACACTTTGGTATGACATTTGGTTTGTTTAAATGGGACAATACATTCATTAACATTAGCTACGCCGTTCGTTAGTAGGTAGTGGTACCATAGGAATTGACAACTCCCGTTTCTGAAATCCCAGGTTGGTGGGGATTGGAAGGAATGACCGAATTCGATGATATGAAGCACAGATAATCCTTTAAGTCGTTTAAGGGTTTATCGCCACAGTCGCAAGGCTTGGATGTATGCATTATAACAACACCGCATAAATGTTCATATTCAGTATAGCATGCATATCCACAAGACATAACATTGATTTAAACCAAGTTTTACTTCAATATATTGTTTTGTGCATTTTCACCTATGGCCTAATGGATATATATATATACATATATATTCCACTTGCCATACATGATATTTTGACATGGTTTACAAAAAGACATTTTGACATAGACATTTTGACATAGACATTTGACATAGACATTTCGACATAGACATTTTAACATGATTTACATTTGATCATGCATTTCCCACAAAACATAACTTTGATTTAAACCAAGTTTTACTTCAATGCTTTGTTTTGTGCATTTCACCTATGGTTTAGTTGATGCATTTCACTAGCCATACATATCACATTTGTTTTACATTACATGATTTACACCTTGACATAAACACTTTGACATATTATTCAATACTTTTGACAATTGGTTTAAACATAGATATCTTACATTGTTGGTTTGGTTTGCGTAAGTGATATAAATAACGAGGCGTGTGTAATATGATACAAGCATGGTGGATACGCCGCTGGTACTTCCTATATATAAGTGATTGTATGGTATTACATATCGTAGCGTTATTTAAATCATTTCAATTTAAGACACATGACATTTTATACAAATAACATACTTTTCACAATACATTGTTTTACAAACAACTTAACTTATACAAACTCATTTTACATGGTTATTCATTTAACCATGCATTATTCTCTTATTTATACATATCATCTGAACTTATTGTTTTTCAAATGATTTACAAAGACAAAGCAAATTTCAAGGTTCATGACTAAACATTTTCTTAAACAGAAATCATGAATCTTATTTTCGCAAAACCTATGTACTCGCCGGCATTTTTATGCTGACGTACCTATTTTCACATGTGTTTCAGGAAATGAAGCATAGGATTGGTCAAGATACACTTAGGCGGACTTGGGCCTTAGTGACAATAAAAGATGCAAGACTAGTTATTTATGTTATGTTTCTTTGATTGTCAAGACATTGTAACTATTTTATTCAATAAAACAATACTTCAATTCCAATGTGTTATGAAACAATGATTCTGTTACAACACTCCCCGACGTTTCCGCCACGTTTTGTATGTTCTACGTAGTCGGGGTGTGACACAATGTATAATGCCTATGTTTAAACCAATTGTCAAAATTCTTGTATAAACCTTGGCAAATGTTAAAAAGTCCAAATGTAGCCAAGTAATGTGTAACAAATGTTATGTATTGTAAATAAAGTATTGTCACATAACCAAATGTAGAAAATGTACAAAACAGAGTATTTTGAATATATCAAAAAGTTATGTTTTGCAAAGTAAAAGCATGTTACATTGATACATACATTTATGTGGTAAGTTAACGCATACATTCAAGCCTTGAGACAGTCAGATAACCCTAAGTCAAGGTTATCAAAAGAAATGTTTTCGGATTCAGTCATTCCTTACATCCAAACAAACCCAGGATGTCAGGAATGGGATTTGTCAAGTCCTATGGTACCACTACTTACTACCGAGCGGCGTAGCTAATGTTAATGAACGTATATAAGTCCTGTTTGTGCAAACCAAATGTTATAGCAATTATAAGCATGTTATATGAAAACAATTTACTAAGCATGCTAAGTTAACATACAAAGCAGAAAAGTCATGTAAATCAATGTGCTAGCATGCTATCAGTCAACATACATAGCAAAAATGTAAAGTAAAACAATGTACTAAGTATGCTAAGTAAACATACATAGCGAAACAATGTAATGTAATTCATGTACTAATAGTGTACTAATGAGCATAGCAAGTATATGATGTGAAAACAGGAAAGCACGAAAGTAACAAGTAGGCACATGTGTTTCACCCCAAAACAGTTTGGAAAACAGTAAAAGAGGGGTCTATGTACTCACTTGAGATTGCTTAGTAGTCCTTGAGTAACTACCAAACAGTGCTAGAGATCACGGATATCAAACGGCACCTAATATAGGTAACTATGTTAATATACCGGACCTAAAATCGGAGGATTGGATAGAATGAGGGTTTTGTAAACCAAGTGAGTATGGAAACTCATGTAATATGGTTTAACAAAGCCCACATACTAAAATGAAACCCAACCTAAGTGCTTACGACCCATTACGACCCGTTTAGGTAGCTTATGCTATTCTAACGCGTCGTTCGCGTAAAACGTGTTCGGAACGCCTAACTAGCCCTATGATAAGTAAAATATGCCTTAACATGCCTAATATAGTTTCCAAATCAGTTTAGATACCGAAAGTTATGTTACATATGCTTAATATGAATTTTGGCGTAAAAAGGGCATTTTGGTAATTTTACCTAAGGCATATAAACTACCTATCATACAACTACTTAAACGATGTGACCATAAGGTATAACCTCGGAAGGTTATTCCCTATACAACTATGGTCACCTAATGCGTTTGGTCGGATCCTAATGATCGACCAAATGGGTCGGGTTCGAAAGTATAAGCGATTGCTTAGATCGCTTACCTTACGACCCTATATAAGCACTAAACTAAAAGTGACGAGCTAAGCATGTTAAAACATGCTTAACTAAGTTTAGAAAACAGGTTTGGTATCAAAACAAATGGTTTTGATACCTATGAGTAGTTTGGTTACAAAATACGCAAGAATGCGCATTTTGGCCGAAACTACGACTCGTCACTGAGCCTAGATAACGTGGTAATCAGTAGGTATAGTCACTAGGGACTATAACCATCGTGATCACGCTCACGTTATGAAGTTCAAACGAACTTCGCATTGACCATAAATTGGTCAATGCAGAAAGTCAAACAAAGTTTGATTTCGGACTCGAAAAGCGATAAAAGAACGAAAGAACACTTACGAAGGGTCCCCGAAAGCTAATCTTGATCCAAGAGCTCAGGTATGAAGCAATGGCTTCAACTTAGAGCTTTTAGATCAGATTTGTGGTTTTTGCAAGAATGGGGGGGGTATTTATAGGATATGCAAGACCGTTAGGATCGTTTATCGATTTACGTGCTCGAATCTCATCCGTACAAGTGTCGAAATGTTGTGGTATCATAATATGACCCCAACCCCAGAGATTTGCAAGAGGCATTGCCCTTTGGAGGGTTGAAAGGCTGTTTACAACAGTTAAAACGACCTTTGCTGATCAGAAGGGCTGTCGCGGGCCGCGTAAAGGATCACCCTGGGCTTACG
This sequence comes from Helianthus tuberosus, assembly GCA_030545235.1. Classification (NCBI taxonomy): domain Eukaryota; kingdom Viridiplantae; phylum Streptophyta; class Magnoliopsida; order Asterales; family Asteraceae; genus Helianthus; species Helianthus tuberosus. The sequence continues at coordinate 96,589,603 of CM060413.1, forward strand.
CGGGCCGCCTGGATGTCCTGATCAGAAAACAACTTTCAAAAATGACAGTTTAGGTCCCTGTTGTGGTTTAAGGCCATTTCCGACATGTTTAAGGCCCGTTAAGCCATATTTAAGGCCCTAAAATGATGCTTAAACATTGTGGACATGAAACATGCTAAAAAATATGCCGGATGTCGGTTCGTTTGGCCGTACGATTGCGATGTTCGCTTAATAACGACGGAATGCGCATAAACGCGAAAAACGATCCAAAATGTGTGACGAATGGATTTTTCTCATGCCAAACACTAAGGCATAATATTATGATGCTTACATAAATTTTTGGATGTCCGGATGTATTCAGAACGTAAGTTATGCGCGAAAGTGCAAACTTATGCACTTTTTGACACTTTTAGTCCCTGAATGACCCAAAAGTTTATTTTAGCACACCGAACACCTCAAAGCCTATTTCTAAGCTATGTAAAGGATATTTATGGTATGTTTAACTTATGGTCATGTTTCGGAATGTCTGTTACAGTTCAAATTGGCATACTTTCGCAGTTTGTCAAATTTAGTCCTTGTAAGCGAATTAACTTGTTTTTGCCATACCAAAGCCTTCAAAAACTAATTTCTAAGTTATGTAAAGGTTATTTAAGGTATGTTAAGTATATGTTGATGTTCCGGAGTATTTTTCGCGTTAAACTGAGTATGTTTACATACCAGTTTGCGTATAATTCTCCAGAAAGCGATGTAGAGTTTAAAATTGAACAAAAGTCAAAACATGAAAAATATAAAACATAACCAAACAAACATTGGGATCAAATAACATTGTTTTATTGATAACTGAACTATTCACAATGATTTCAAGCACAAATTTTACAGCATTGGCGGTGCCGTAGCTTTTGTGCGTTGGGTTGAGAAGACGGATTTTGTTTTGCGTTTGAGAAAATGTGCACTAGAGCATCAGGTGTGACATCTGTGTCACTTCTACCATCAAACAAATACCAAACCAATGAAATATTGTGTTTCATACTTGGGATTTGTATAAACATGTGTATCAATTACACATATCAACTCTTGTTCAATTTCGGGCTTCAAATCGCTTTCTAGAAGGTTATACGCGCACTGATGCGTAAATATAACCAGTTTAATGCAAAAAACACTCCGTAATAGTGACATAGTCTTAACATGCCTCAAATAACCTCCACATAACTTAGAAATAAGTTTTGGATGGTTTGGTATGCCGAAATCAAGTTTATTCGCTTACAGGGACTAAATTCGACAAACTGCGAAAGTATGTCAATTTGAACTGTAACGAACATTCCAGAACATGAACATAAGTTAAACACACCCTAAATATCCTTTACATAGCTTAGAAATGGGCTTTGAGGGGTTCGGTGTGCTAAAATAAACTTTATGCTCATTCAGGGACTAAAAGCGTCAAAAAGTGCATAAGTTTGCATTTTCGCGCATAACTTACGTTCTGAATACTTCCGGACATCCAAAAATTTATGTAAGCATTAAAATATTTTATTTTAGTGTTTGGCATGAGAAAAATCCACTCGTCGCGCAATTTGGATCGTCTTTCGCGCTTATGCGCATTCCGTCGTAATTAAGCGAACATCGCGATCATACGACCAAACGAACCGACATCCGGCATATTTTTTAGCATGTTTCATGTCCACAATGTTTAGTCATCATTTTAGGGCCTTAAAGTTGGCTTAACGGGCATTAAACGTGTCCAAAATGGACTGAAACATGTGCAGGGACCTATTCTGCCATTTCTGTTTGAAACTCCTGAAGGGAAGCTAGGTGGGGCGCGAGGGTACCTAGGTGTCACGCGAGGCCCCCATCTGGGCAGAAAGTGGTTTCCATCTATTTTCCAGCTATTTCCCACATTTGCACATGGTTTTGGGCAAATCTAGGGGCTATTTTGGGCTCCCATGGTTTTGTAAATCAGTGGGCTTGATGTGTACGGCTTAGATCAAAGCTCAATCTTCGAGAAACGATCCTAACGATTCTTGATTCTCTATAAATACCCCTCACCCATTTCACTCATTTCCTCACATTTGAATCTGATTCAAGCTCTCTAAGTGGAAGTATATGCTTCCTACCTGAGAGTGAATCGGGTCAAATCTTGTGGGGACCTTCTGTAAGTATTCTTTCGCGTTTTTCGTTCGTTTTAGCGTTAAAGTCAAACTGCGTTTGACTTTCTGCATTGACCAGTTTATGGTCAACGCAAAGTTCGTTTGAACTTCATAACGTGAGCGTAATCACGATGGTTATAGTCCCTAGTGACTATACCTACTGATTACCACGTTATCTAGGCTCAGTGACGAGTCGTAGTTTCGGCCAAAATGCGTTTTCTTGCGTATTTTGTAACCAAACTACTCTAGGGTATTAAAACCGTTTGTTTTAATACCAAACCTGTTTTCTAACTATACTAAACATGTTCTAGCATGTTTAGCTCATCGCTTTTAGATTTGTGCTTATTTAGGGTCGTAAAGGTAAGCGATCTAAACAATCGCTTATGCTTTCGAACCCGGCCCATTTGGTCGATCATTAAGATCCGACCAAAAACTTTAGGTGACCATAGTTGTATAGGGAATAACCTTCCGAGGTTATACCGTATGGTCACTTCGTTTAAGTAGTTGTATGATAGGTAGTTTATATGCCTTAGGAAAATTACCAAAATACCAAAATTCATTTTAAGCATAAGTAACATAACTTTTGACATCTAAACTGATTTGGCAACAATATTAAATGTCACACCCCGACCACGTAGAACATACAAAACGTGGCGGAAACGTCGGGGAGTGTTGTAACAGAATTAATTGTTTCAAATCCATGGCAATTGAAGTTTCGTTTTATTGATTAAAAGTGTTACAATGTCTTAACAAACAAAGAAATACAACATAATTAACTAGTCTTGCATCTTTTATTGTCACTAAAGCCCAAGTCTGCCTATGTGTATCTTGATCATCTTATGCAACAGCTCCTGAAAAACACATGTGAAAATAGGTACGTCAGCATAAAAATGCCGGTGAGATACATAGGTTTTGTGAAAATAGGTTTCATGACTTATGTTTGAGAAAATGTTTAGTCATGAACCTTGTTATTTGCTTTGTTTTGTAAATCATTTGAAAATCGATAAGATCAGATGATATGTATAAATAATGTATGGTTAAATGAATAACCATGTAAAATGAGTTTGTATTAGATAAGTTGTTTGTAAATCAATGTCTTGTGAAAAATATGTTATTTGTATAAAATGTTCTATGTCTCAACCTGAAATGATTCAGATAACGCTACAATATGTAATACCATACAAACACTTATATATAGGAAGTACCAGCGGCGTATCCACCATGTTTGTATCATATTACACATGCATCGTTACTTAATCACTTAATCAAACCAAACCAAACAATGTAAGATGTCTATGTTTAAACCAATTGCCAAATGTATTGAATAATATGTCAAAATGTTTATGTCAAGATGTAAATCATGTAATGTGTAACCAAAATGATATGTATGGCTAGTGAAATGTATCAACTAAACCATATGCACAAGAACATAGTATTGAAGTAAAACTTGGTTTAAATCAAAGTTATGTTTTGTGTAGTAACTGCATGATCAATGTAAATCATGTAATATGCGTCCAAAATGTAAGTATGTGATGAATAACAAATGTACTAAGTATGAAGAACAATGCAACGATTGAACATACATAGCATGTGAACTGTACTAAGTATGCAACAACAGACATACGTAGCATGCAACCTGTACTAAGTATGCAACAATAGACATACGTAGCATGTGATGTAATGTAAAACAATGTACTAAGTAATGCACACAATGGCACACCTAGTATGAAATGTAATGAAATCATGTACTATAATGTACTAATGAACATAACAAGTATATGATGTGAAAACAGGAAAGCATGAAAGTAACAAGTAGGCACATGTGTTTCACCCCAAAACAGTTTGGAAAACAGTAAAAGAGGGGTCTATGTACTCACTTGAGATTGCTTAGATGTCTTAGGATAATCACCAAGCAATGCTAGAGATCACGGAATCAAACGGCACCTAATATAGGTATCTATGTTAATAAACCGGACCTATATCGGAAGACTGGGTAGCATTAGGGTTTGTAAACCAAATGAGTGTAGAAACTCATGTGATATGGTTTAACAAAGCCTACATACTAAATGAAACTTAACCTAAGTGTCTACGACCCATCGCGACCCATTAAGGTAGCTTATGCTACTTTAACGCATCGTGCGCGTGAAACGCGTTCGGACCGTCTAACTAGTCCTATGACAAGTGTTATATGCCTAAACATGTTACATTATCAGTTATGTGACAAGAGTTTAGGTTACATATGCTTAATTACCAATTATACATGAAAAGGGTATTCTGGTAATTTACCTAAGGCATATAAACTACCTATCATACAACTATTTAAACGATGTGACCATAGGGTATAACCTCGGAAGGTTATTCCCTACCTACTATGGTCACCTAATGTATTTGGTCGGATCCTAATGATCGACCAAATGGGTCGAGTTCGAAGGTATAGGCGATTTATCAGATCGCCTACCCTACGACTCTAGACAACGTGGTAATCAGTGGGCATAGTCCCAAGGGACTATGACCAATGTGATTACACTCACGTTGCGAAGTTCAATCGAACTTCGCATTGACCATAAGCTGGTCAACGCTGAAAGTCAAACAAAGTTTGACTTTCTGAATCTAAAAGCAATAAAATAAGGAAAAGAACGAAAGAATACTTACCCAGGGTCCCCGAATGCTAATCCCGATTCAAGAATCTCAGGTATGAAACAATGGTTTCAACTTAGAGGTTCTCAAATCAGAATTCTAGTGATTTTAGCAATGGGGGGTATGGGGTATATATAGTTTTCGGTCCACCGTTAGGATCGTTTCATGGAAAACGTGCCTTAATCCCACCCGTACAAGTGTCGGGACCTTATGGTGACTAAAATTCCATCCTTATCAGCTGACTAGATAATTAGGAATGTGTGGTGGTGGTTAAAACAGCTGCAACCTGCTGTTTGATTCATTTAATCTGGTCAGAAGGGGCCTCGCGGGCCGCCTGAGGATGTAAGGATCCTGAGGCGGGGCGCCTAGCAGTCACAGATCAGACATAAGTTTCAGAAATGACAGTTTCAGTCCCTGCACGTGTTTAAGGCCATTTCCGACACTTCTAAGGCCCGTAAAGCCAACTTTAAGGCCCTAAAATGTTGCCTAAACATTGTGGACATGAAACATGCTCAAAAATATGCCGGGTGTTGGTGCGTTTGGTCGTACGAACGCGATGTTCGCTTAATTACGACGGAATGCGCATAAGCGCGAAAAACGATCCAAAAGACGCGACGATTGGATTTTTCTTATGGCGAACACTAAAATATAATATAGTCATGCTTACATAAATTTTTGGATGTCCGGATGTATTCAGAACGTAAGTTATGCATAAAAATGCAAACTTGTGCACTTTTTGACACTTTTAGTCCCTGAATGTCCCAAAAGTTTATTTTAGCATACCGAACACCTCAAAGCCTATTTCTAAGCTATGTAAAGGATATTTATGGTATGTTTAACTTATGTTCATGTTCCGGAATGTCTGTTACAGTTCAAATTGGCATACTTTCGCAGTTTGTCAAATTTAGTCCCTGTAAGCGAATATACTTTGATTTCACCACACCAAACCTTCCAAAACTTATATCTAAGTTATGTAAAGGTTATTTAAGGTATGTTAAGCCTATTTCACTATTCCGGAGTGTTCGTTGGATTAAACTGGTTATATCTACACATCAGAGCGCGTATAACCCTCCAGAAAGCGATTTAAAGCTTGAAATCGAACAAGAGTTGATATGTGTAAACGATACACATATTTTTACAAATCCCAAGTATGAAATACAATATTTCATTGGTTTGGCATTTGTTTGATGGTTGCAGTGACACAGGTGTCACAGTCTCCCCTACTTTAGGAAATTTCGTCCCGAAATTAATTCGTAGGAGTCTATTTGTGACTTTGTGTGAATTAACCATCAAAGATAAGCAAGGCATAATCCTGTTATTTCTCTTTAACGGACATTTTTCAGAAAGGAAAAATGAACGGAGTTATTTTCAACAGGCATTATTCAAAAAATGGAACATGAAGGAATAAACAAGTATATTCATTTCCCTCGATGAATATTCTTCAGAAACAAAAATGAACGGAAAAGTCATTTTTTCACAATATCTTCAGAAACAAAAATGAACGGAAAAGTCATTTTTCACAACATCTTCAGAAACAAAAATGAACGGAAAAGTCATTTTTCACAATATCTTCAGAAACAAAAATGAACGGAAAAGTCATTTTTCACAACATCTTCAGAAACAAAAATGAACGGAAAAGTCATTTTCCATCTTCAGAGACAAAAATGAACGGAAAAGTCATTTTCCATCTTCAGAAACAAAAATGAACAGAATAGTCATTTTCCATCTTCAGAGACAAAAATGAACGGAAAAGTCATTTTCCATCTTCAGAAACAAAAATGAACAGAATAGTCATTTTCCATCTTCAGAAACAAAAATGAACAGAATAGTCATTTTCCATCTTCAGAAACAAAAATGAACGGAATAGTCATTTTCCATCTTCAGAAACAAAAATGAACAGAATAGTCATTTTCCATCTTCGGAGACAAAAATGAACGGAAAAGTCATTTTCCATCTTCAAAGACAAAAATGAACAGAATAGTCATTTTCCATCTTCAGAAACAAAAATGAACAGAATAGTCATTTTCCATCTTCAGAAACAAAAATGAACGGAATAGTCATTTTCCATCTTCAGAAACAAAAATGAACAGAATAGTCATTTTCCATCTTCAGAAACAAAAATGAACGGAAGAGTCATTTTCCATCTTCAGAGACAAAAATGAACGGAATAGTCATTTTCCATCTTCAGAAACAAAAATGAACAGAATAGTCATTTTCCATCTTCAGAGACAAAAATGAACAGAATAGTCATTTTCCATCTTCAGAAACAAAAATGAACAGAATAGTCATTTTCCATCTTCAGAAACAAAAATGAACAGAATAGTCATTTTCCATCTTCAGAGACAAAAATGAACGGAAGAGTCATTTTCCATCTTCAGAAACAAAAATGAACAGAATAGTCATTTTCCATCTTTAGAGACAAAAATGAACGGAAAAGTCATTTTCCATCTTCAGAAACAAAATGAACAGAACTAACTCTAGATACATGACAAAACTCGCTGTGGTTTCCGTGCACTGAATTTCATAATTATGTATGCATCCATAATTACGCAATTCCTTTCATAGTCCGCACAATTTGTTTGTAATGTGAAGGGGAGGAAAATCAAACCTGTGATGAGTGTGACTAGACTACCATAGGGTCCTTTTAAATAGATCGACAAAGGATCCTTTTAAATTAGGCCACCAAGGAGTCCTTTCAGCTATATCATCACATGATATTCCTAACCAGATTTTTGGATCAATCTGATTACCTAGACCACTCAGGGGTCTAATTATGGAATGGTACAATATAATCCAAGGGTCTTTACTACAACGTAGAAGCCCATTGAGGATTTAATATAGTACCTTTGGATATCCTACTATGAATCCCTTATACGAAGATATGGAAGATTCTACGAGGATTTGGATTACAAAAACTTGGATTACTCAAAAACATAAAAGGAAACACATAAGCACCTAATCACATAGTTGTTTAATTTGTTATTAACTTGTTATCTTTGGACGCGGATACTTAAAGCGCACCAGGAATCCAATTCGTGAATTTCATTTGGCACTTTAATCATTTCAATAATCTATCTATGAAGATAGGATAATCTTAAAAGGAATTCGGCTTTGTCCTTATTGAATTGTAATGTACGTATTAAGGCATACGAATAATTCAATTAAGGATTCCGATGAATGATACCCATCCACAAGGATCTAATTATGAGGATAGAAAGATCCTACATGGATTTTTGGAGTTTGTGTAACGGGAGTGTTCCGACACCTTGCACTAGGCGTGCTTACGTCGATACACAAGGTAGAAAGTTCATGAGGTTGAGGCGCCAGATATGCCAAGCGACATATGAAGCAGAGTTTGAAGGTTGAGCAGCAGCAGGATTTGTAACAGCTTTGCTTTGGATTACAAAGCGGCACATGTTAACCAAATGTCTCCATCGTCCACCGTGGGTACATTTGAAACAAGGTATTTGATTTGAATAATGACGATGGCATTGATTGCACCAAGGAGCAGTTCCCTTATACAGCTTCATCCCTAAGGCGAGTCATGGTGATAGCTAAGTCAACGGTCCTCTGGAGTACGACGCCTATTCGCTGGGTAATTGCAGCACCTGGTTCGGACATTGTTTTTGCGATGAAGAAGCATCTTGAAGATAACGAAAGGCATAGGAGGAAACAAGCGAAAGATAGTCAAAAGAAAATGACAAGGCATGTAGATTGTGACCATTTGTTTGTTACCAAAGGCAAACAAATGACACAGTGACTAATCAAAGTAAGCGGGTCAATATAATGTATCGCGAAGACATGCTCGCCTATAAGTGAACACTCGTCCCAAGAATTCCCAGGTAAGCACAACTGGTCTCGCATCTGATGAGATGTATACGAAGTGCTTGCCTAGACAGAAAACCCAGAATACAGGCATTCACCCTTCCAGTTTGCACGTGTTCACATTATTTAAAACCCAAAACCTTGACGAGATTTTGAAAATTCAAAGGGGTTTAAAACCATATAACAGAGGGTTCAAAACCTTACAATAGAGGGTTCAAAACCTTGTAATCAATCATCCTAGAACAGATGATTAGTTTTCAAAGCGGTTTTGAAATTTATGTTCTTGTTGTGGTCGTCGCCTAAGGATAGGTGACGGTATTGTTTTATGACTAAACGCAAGTAAACTCGCGTTAGGGTCCTAAGAAGATTATAGACTAGGTCAAAGCATTACTAATAACCTAATTCCCTATAACCATTGGCTCTGATTCCATCTTTTCTGTCACACCCCGACCACGTAGAACATACAAAACGTGGCGGAAACGTCGGGGAGTGTTGTAACAGAATTAATTGTTTCAAATCCATGGCAATTGAAGTTTCGTTTTATTGATTAAAAGTGTTACAATGTCTTAACAAACAAAGAAATACAACATAATTAACTAGTCTTGCATCTTTTATTGTCACTAAAGCCCAAGTCTGCCTATGTGTATCTTGATCATCTTATGCAACAGCTCCTGAAAAACACATGTGAAAATAGGTACGTCAGCATAAAAATGCCGGTGAGATACATAGGTTTTGTGAAAATAGGTTTCATGACTTATGTTTGAGAAAATGTTTAGTCATGAACCTTGTTATTTGCTTTGTTTTGTAAATCATTTGAAAATCGATAAGATCAGATGATATGTATAAATAATGTATGGTTAAATGAATAACCATGTAAAATGAGTTTGTATTAGATAAGTTGTTTGTAAATCAATGTCTTGTGAAAAATATGTTATTTGTATAAAATGTTCTATGTCTCAACCTGAAATGATTCAGATAACGCTACAATATGTAATACCATACAAACACTTATATATAGGAAGTACCAGCGGCGTATCCACCATGTTTGTATCATATTACACACGCATCGTTACTTAATCACTTAATCAAACCAAACCAAACAATGTAAGATGTCTATGTTTAAACCAATTGCCAAATGTATTGAATAATATGTCAAAATGTTTATGTCAAGATGTAAATCATGTAATGTGTAACCAAAATGATATGTATGGCTAGTGAAATGTATCAACTAAACCATATGCACAAGAACATAGTATTGAAGTAAAACTTGGTTTAAATCAAAGTTATGTTTTGTGTAGTAACTGCATGATCAATGTAAATCATGTAATATGCGTCCAAAATGTAAGTATGTGATGAATAACAAATGTACTAAGTATGAAGAACAATGCAACGATTGAACATACATAGCATGTGAACTGTACTAAGTATGCAACAACAGACATACGTAGCATGCAACCTGTACTAAGTATGCAACAATAGACATACGTAGCATGTGATGTAATGTAAAACAATGTACTAAGTAATGCACACAATGGCACACCTAGTATGAAATGTAATGAAATCATGTACTATAATGTACTAATGAACATAACAAGTATATGATGTGAAAACAGGAAAGCATGAAAGTAACAAGTAGGCACATGTGTTTCACCCCAAAACAGTTTGGAAAACAGTAAAAGAGGGGTCTATGTACTCACTTGAGATTGCTTAGATGTCTTAGGACAATCACCAAGCAATGCTAGAGATCACGGAATCAAACGGCACCTAATATAGGTATCTATGTTAATAAACCGGACCTATATCGGAAGACTAGGTAGCATTAGGGTTTGTAAACCAAATGAGTGTAGAAACTCATGTGATATGGTTTAACAAAGCCTACATACTAAATGAAACTTAACCTAAGTGTCTACGACCCATCGCGACCCATTAAGGTAGCTTATGCTACTTTAACGCATCGTGCGCGTGAAACGCGTTCGGACCGTCTAACTAGTCCTATGACAAGTGTTATATGCCTAAACATGTTACATTATCAGTTATGTGACAAGAGTTTAGGTTACATATGCTTAATTACCAATTATACATGAAAAGGGTATTCTGGTAATTTACCTAAGGCATATAAACTACCTATCATACAACTATTTAAACGATGTGACCATAGGGTATAACCTCGGAAGGTTATTCCCTACCTACTATGGTCACCTAATGTATTTGGTCGGATCCTAATGATCGACCAAATGGGTCGAGTTCGAAGGTATAGGCGATTTATCAGATCGCCTACCCTACGACTCTAGACAACGTGGTAATCAGTGGGCATAGTCCCAAGGGACTATGACCAACGTGATTACACTCACGTTGCGAAGTTCAAACGAACTTCGCATTGACCATAAGCTGGTCAACGCTGAAAGTCAAACAAAGTTTGACTTTCTGACTCTAAAAGCAATAAAATAAGGAAAAGAACGAAAGAATACTTACCCAGGGTCCCCGAATGCTAATCCCGATTCAAGAATCTCAGGTATGAAACAATGGTTTCAACTTAGAGGTTCTCAAATCAGAATTCTAGTGATTTTAGCAATGGGGGGTATGGGGTATATATAGTTTTCGGTCCACCGTTAGGATCGTTTCATGGAAAACGTGCCTTAATCCCACCCGTACAAGTGTCGGGACCTTATGGTGACTAAAATTCCATCCTTATCAGCTGACTAGATAATTAGGAATGTGTGGTGGTGGTTAAAACAGCTGCAACCTGCTGTTTGATTCATTTAATCTGGTCAGAAGGGGCCTCGCGGGCCGCCTAGCAGTCACAGATCAGACATAAGTTTCAGAAATGACAGTTTCAGTCCCTGCACGTGTTTAAGGCCATTTCCGACACTTCTAAGGCCCGTAAAGCCAACTTTAAGGACCTAAAATGTTTCCTAAACATTGTGGACATGAAACATGCTCAAAAATATGCCGGGTGTTGGTTCGTTTGGTCGTACGAACGCGATGTTCGCTTAATTACGACGGAATGCGCATAAGCGCGAAAAACGATCCAAAAGACGCGACGAATGGATTTTTCTTATGGCGAACACTAAAATATAATATAGTCATGCTTACATAAATTTTTGGATGTCCGGATGTATTCAGAATGTAAGTTATGCGTAAAAATGCAAACTTGTGCACTTTTTGACACTTTTAGTCCCTGAATGTCCCAAAAGTTTATTTTAGCATACCGAACACCTCAAAGCCTATTTCTAAGCTATGTAAAGGATATTTATGGTATGTTTAACTTATGGTCATGTTCTGGAATGTCTGTTACAGTTCAAATTGGCATACTTTCGCAGTTTGTCAAATTTAGTCCCTGTAAGCGAATATACTTTGATTTCACCACACCAAACCTTCCAAAACTTATATCTAAGTTATGTAAAGGTTATTTAAGGTATGTTAAGCCTATTTCACTATTCCGGAGTGTTCGTTGGATTAAACTGGTTATATCTACACATCAGAGCGCGTATAACCCTCCAGAAAGCGATTTAAAGCTTGAAATCGAACAAGAGTTGATATGTGTAAACGATACACATATTTTTACAAATCCCAAGTATGAAATACAATATTTCATTGGTTTGGAATTTGTTTGATGGTTGCAGTGACACAGGTGTCACATTAAACATGTTAAGGCATATCTTACTTGTCATAGGGCTAGTTAGGCGGTCTGAACGCGTTTTACGCGAACGACGCGTTAAAGTAGCATAAGCTACCTAAACGGGTCGTAATGGGTCGTAAGCACTTAGGTTAGGTTTCATTTTAGTATGTGGACTTTGTTAAACCATATCATATGAGTTCCAATACTCATTTGGTTTATGAAACCTCATACTATCCAATCCCCCAATTTAGGTCCGGTTATTTATGTAGTTATCTATATAGGGTGCCGTTTGATTCCGTGATCCCTCTAGCTTTGCTTGGTTGTTGTTCAAGACTTCTAAGCACCCTCAAGTGAGTACATAGTACCCCTCTTTTACTGTTTTCCAAACATTTTGGGGTGAAACACATGTGCCTACTTGTTACTTTCGTGCTTTCTTGTTTTCACATCATATACTTGCTATGTTCATTAGTACATTATTAGTACATGTTTTCATTATGTTTTTGCTATGTATGTCCATTGTGTGCATACTTAGTACATCATTTTACATGACATTTCACGCTATGTATGTACATTTAGTGCATACCTAGTGCATTGTTTTACATCACATGCTATGTATGTTCATCATGCTTAGTACATTTTCATCACATGCTTACATTTTGGGTATGACATTTGGTTTGTTTAAGTGGGACCATATACATTCATTAACTTTGATCACACCGCTCGTTAGTAGGTAATGGTACCAAAGGAATTGACAACTCCCGTTCCTGACATCCTAGGTATGTTTGGATGGAAGGAATGACCGAATTCGATTAAAACATAAGATAGATAGACCTTTAAATTCGTTTAGGGGTTTATCGCCACAGTCGCAAGGCTTGAATGTATGCATTTTCACAACACCGCATAGATGTTTGTATCAGTATAGCATGCATTTCCACAAAACATAACTTTGATTTAAACCAAGTTTTACTTCAATACTTTGTTTTGTGCATTTTACCTATGGTTTAGTTGATGCATTTCACTAGCCATACATATCATTTTGGTTACACATTACATGATTTACATTTGACACATAAACATTTTTGACATTGGTTATACATTACATGATTTACATTTTGACATAAACATTTTGACATATTATTCAATACATTTGGCAATTGGTTTAAACATAGACATTTTACATTGGTGGTTTGTTTGGGTAAGTGATTTAAGTAACGAGGCATGTGTAATATGATACAAGCATGGTGGATACGCCGCTGGTACTTCCTATATATAAGTGTTTGTATGATATTACATATCGCAGCATTGTTTAAATCATTTCAGTTTAGACATATAACATATTTTTTCACAAGACATTGTTTTACAAACAACTTATTTTATACAAACTCATTTTTTTACTTGGTTATTCATTTAACCTTACATTACTCTTTTACATATCATCTACCTTATTATCGCTTTTCAAACGTTTTATACAAGAAAACACTTAAACTGGATTCATGACAAGTTTTCATTAAACATTTTCTTAAACCTAAGTCATGAATCCTATTTTCACAAAACCTATGTACTCGCCGACATTTTTATGCTGATGTATTTTCACATGTGTTTTAGGTACAATAGTTGATGACGATATTGATGCATGCTCACATAGGATGGGACGAGGCCTTAGTGACATTAAAAGATGCAAGACTAGTTAAATTTTGTTATACTTCTTTGTTTGTTAAGACATTGTAACTCTTAAATCAATAAAACAACATTTCAATTTTTCCATGTGTTATGAAACAATGATTCTGTTACAACACTCCCCGACGATTCCGCCACGTTTTGTTGTTTTACGTGGTCGGGGTGTGACATCAGGTCACGTACATAACTGGACTGTTTCTAGATGGGGCTCTGTCATGGTGGAACCTTCAGGTTTAGACGTTGGGCGAGGCTGCTGCGTATGCCTTGACGTGGGACGAACTGAAAGAGCTGATGCGTAAGAAGTATTGTTCGAGGGCAGAAATCTAGAAGTTGGAAACCGAATTTTGGAACTTGAAAATGGGAGGTTCAAAGATAGTTGAGTATGTGCAAAGGTTTCGTGATTTGTCTAGGGTGTGTCCTTATTTGGTGGAGCCAGATTTTAAGCGGATCGAACGTTTCATCTGGGGATTGGCACCTCAGATTCTGAGCATGGTGACAACATCGAAGCCTCCAACAATTACCAATGCTATCGACTTAAGTGTGACGCTCACTGAAGAAGCGGTTAGACTAGGAAAATTTTCTACCTCGGAGGAGAAAAAGGAGACTCCTATGGAGACATCTGGAGATAACAAGAGGAAGTTTGCAAATTTCAGGTAGGGTACTCGGGCGAGTAACAAGAAGAAGGCCAAAAAGGGAAAAGAGTACATGGGTATCCTACCTAAATGCGACAATTGTCGACGTTATCATGTCGGGCGATGTAGATATGGAAAATGTGAAAACTGTGGCAAGGTGGGGCATGTCAAGGAGACGTGTAGGCAAGGTACTGAAGGTGGAAAAGGAGGTCAAGATGGTAGCGGGAATCACGGAAGAAACAACGACAACAACGACTATCAAGGCAGAAAGGGTGACGATCAAAGACGTGGTCAAGGTTGTTTTAACTGTGGAAACAAAAGGCATTTCATAAAATATTGCCCTAAAAACAATCAGGCACGTGGATGAAAGCTCAACAACGGAGCTAGGGAAGCACGCCAGGATCCAAACGAGGTTATCGGTACGTCCCATATTAGTCAACGTTATGCATCTGCGCTGCTTGATACTGTTGCCAATTTTAGCTTCGTATCTCTAGAGTTTAAGAGTATACTTGGTTTAGTAGCAAGTAAGTTATATATCCCGTACTCGATAGAACTAGTTAATGGGAAGCCAGTAGTAGCCAACGAAATGATTAGAGGCTGTGTGATAGAACTTAGAGAGCGTGAGTTCTCGATAGATCTTCTGCCAGTTGAGTTGGGAAGCTTCGACGTCGTAGATGGGATGGATTGATTGTCGAGTAATCGTGCATAGATTGTTCGCCATGAGAAGATTTTCCGTAGCCCGATGGCGAGTGAAGAGACGATCGTGATTCATGGAGAGAAGCAGGATACGCCTATATGGATTATTGGTTGTGTGAAGGCATGGAAGTTTTTGCGTAAAAGGTGTATTGCCTTTTTGGATCATGTCGTGGACAAAGAAGCCGAAGAACCTAAGCTCAAAGATATCCCTGTGGTAAGGGAATGTCCTGAAGTCTTCCCCGAAGACTTGCCAGGATTACCGCCCCAACGACAAGTCGAATTCCATATTGACTAGGTTCCAGGCGCCGCGCCTGTAGCTAAGATACCTTATCGACTTGCGCCTTCAAAGATGCAAGAGTCGTTAACGCAGCTCCAGGAGCTACTGGACAAGGGATTTATTAGACCAAGCTTCTCGCCTTTGGGAGCTCCAGTACTGTTCGTCAAGAAGAAGGACGGTAGTTTTCGAATGTGCATCGACTACCTGGAGAAGAACAAGCTAACCATCAAGAAGGCGGTATCCCTTGCCAAGGATTGATGATTTATTCGACCGATCGCAAGGATCCATGTCACACCCCAACCAATGACGGAATCATCGGAGTGGGACTTGTTCAAGATTGCAAGAGACTTCATAACACTAATTGTGACAATATTTAATTCAACCATTTTCATTTCATAGATAAATTGTCAAAGAATTACAAGAAATTCAAATAACAACATTGTTCAACATAACATAACAAAATTTATACAACACTTTAAACCTAAACGTCTAAATGAGTATCTAGGCATCTTTGCTAATCCATTTTCGTAGCATCATTAATCCTCAACCTGTAATATGTTTAAAATACAATTCAATGCAAAAGCAAAGGCGAGTATACAAGTTTAAGCATAAGTATAAGTATAAAAGTTTAAAACGAATCCACATGGCAACTTAGTTTATACAAGATCAACCTAACATTGTGACAACTGGAGTTTCCAAGGTCTTTACTTGACACATTACTGGTCTCGTGAATTATTTTTAGTAATCCTTTGTAGTATAACTTGTTCATGCTTGACAAACAAATGTTAATGTAATTATTTTATAAGTTGTGTTAATCATTAAACTGTGTAGGTTGTATGTGGTGTACTATTGATTTTATATATGTATGAGTACATGACGAAGCTTGAAAGCTTCACCACAACAACAACTTGAGGAAGGTTAACCTTCCTCGCAACTAAAGACACCCGAAGCTAAACCTTCGCCACAACATCCATTCGCCGACGAAGCTTAACCTTCGTCACGCTTACACAACCTTCGCCGGCCCAGTCTTCCCCGAAGCCCATTAAGAGCCCAATACGCTGTTACATGTATATTCTGCGTAGAACTGTTACGTTATTCTTTTTACCAGCCGATTGAGAACCCTAGACTTCTCTTCTCTCCCTTGCACCCAGCAGCTGTTACTAACCCACTCGAAGTTCTTTGTTCCGTCTCGATTCTTCCGGTATGTATGCGATCATAGACAAACTGATAGTATTATGGCCTGAGGTATGATTTAATATATATACGTATTAATAGTGGTGTATTTGTTGAAAGGCATGATGATTTGATATCTTTCCTGAGATAATAAATGAATTGGGTTTCAAGTTGATGATTGAAATTATTGTGTTGATTAGAATAGGATCTTTTGATGTTTTTAAACTTATTAGAATGATTCGTAACTGATGTAGATGGACGGTTGTCTTCGATATATTACTGATGTGTTGTATCATGATGTTGATGATCTGATGTGTTGTAGCCTGATGTTGATGATCTGATGTGTTGTTTCATAACTGTTGATGATTGATCCTGTAATTGTTAGAGTGTAATTTGGGTTTCTGTGTTCTGCTGTTGTTGACGATGATCATGTTTACCTGGGGAACCTTCAGTGAGGAAGGTTAAGGTTCCTCATGAGGAAGGTTAAGGTTCCTCATGAGGAAGGTTAAGGTTCTTCAGTGAGGAAGGTTAAGGTTCCTCGTGAACCTGTAAGTACTTAAGGTTCCTCGTAAGGTCTATACGTAACAGTAGTTCTGTATGTTAACTCCGTTAGTGTGATAACTCTGTTAGTATGTTAACTCCGTTAGTGTGATAACTCTGTTAGTATGTTAACTCCGTTAGTGTGATAACTCTGTTGGTATGTTAACTCTGTTATGCATGTTAAGAAGGTAAACACAGTTAGTCTATTAACTGTGTTAATGTCTGTTAACTCTGATTGATTAACTAACACTGTTAGCTTATTACTCCTGTTATATATGTTAATCCTATTAAGTTTGTTAACCTTGTCAAGTATGTTAAAGAATAACCATGTTAGTATAAACTGTGAAGGACATTTATGTGGAACATGAATTGCATGGAAATGATTAACTGCTTACCTGATGCATTATGTTAACCGCCAAACACACTTTGTTACATAGATTGCATGTGAATCGTTACGAACTTAAACTGGTTATGTATACGTGCATCCCATAGGACTTGACTGATTACTGTGAGCACATAGTTTAGCATACCGAGCAAACCAAGGTGAGTTCACACTCTTACCAAGGCATGGGATTCCCGGGGTTGGGAATGGGATTGAATGATTACTTGTGCTTACATCACTACTAAAATACGTACCACTAACCTCGTTAGGTGTAGGACACCTATAGATACAGCTAGACTAGTAAAACACGGGAACCCCCCACTAATCTTCGCACACATGTGTGTGAGTCCGCGATACAAATACTAATCTTCGCACACATGTCTGTGAGACCGCGATACAAATACTAATCTTCGCAATCATGTCTGGGAGACCGCGATACAAATACAAATACAACTAGTCTAGGATACATGGGAAACCCCCACTAACCTTCGCATACATGTCTGGGAGACCGCGATACGAATTAATACGATACCTGGTACAGAACGAACAAATGATTTACGAAACGAATACTATAACTAAACAACCAACTGTGAACTCGCTCAACTTTGTTGTTGACTCGTTGTTACATGCCTTGCAGGTCGTTAGGTACTCATGGAGCTTGCACAGGGAGGCACAGTCGTTGTGGGACATGGATCGTGGATGCCATGTTAAATGTTTATGACATTTCAAACATATTACTCACGTTGGGTTTTACATTTATGCTTCCGCTAAACATTGATACTATACTTTTGTTTTGAACACCTTTCATATTGTTTGGTTGAATTACATTTACTATTTACATTGTTCAATGTGATTGGTGGCTTGATCCTGGTCAGTCACGCCTCCAGGCGGTGATACTCCGCGTGTGGATTTTGGGGGTGTGACAGATTGGTATCAGAGCCATTGGTTATAGTGAACTTGGTTTTAATAAGGGGAAAAAGTTTTTGTTAAAACCAGACTATAACCTGTACAGTGCTCAACGATCCAAAACGACGCTTCGCTCCACGTGCAAGACTCAACACTATAGGTACTACTATTCATGTTTACATTGCCTACTTGCTAGATTACATAGAACTTTGCTCATGGTATGCTTAGATAAACGTAACAACCATTGCTTGAGAACACTTGTGTGCTTACTATCTTCTGTCATCGCATTTTTTCGTGAACCTCTCTCACTTATGTTGCCTTTGATATGAAGATCATGGCTGGACGTATTAACATGACTCAAGCCCAGTTGACGGCTCTGATTAATGAACAAGTTGTTGTGGCACTTGCAGCCGCACAAGCAGGAGGTATACCCTGCAGTCGTAATTCACACTAGGATCTTTAGATCCTACACCCCTAAACCAACTCTTGTGTTTAACCTTGTCCTGATTCTTATACACAACAGGTCAGCACGCTCAGCCACCTGTTTGCATCTTCAAGACTTTCATGGACTGTCGTCCTAGCACATTCAGTGGCACTGAAGGAGCAGTTGGACTCCTCCATTGGTTTGAAAAGCTCGAGTCCGTATTTGAGATGTGTGAACGCCCTGAGGCTCGCAGGGTGAAGTACGCCACTGGTACTCTCGAAGGCATTGCGCTAACTTGGTGGAATGCGCAAGTTCAGATGTTAGGGTTGGCAGCTGCTAACACCACCCCTTGGAACGATTTCAAGGAACTAATCAAACAGGAATACTGCACACGTGATGACATCCACAAGTTAGAAGTGGAGTTCTTTAATTTGAAAATGACAGGGTCAGAGATTGAGGCATATACGAAAAGGTCAAACGAGCTGGCCATCTTGTGTCCAACTATGGTGGACCCTCCTATCAAGCGCATTGAGTTGTATCTCAAGGGACTAGTACCAGAAATTCAAAGTCATGTGACATCGGCCAACCTTGTTACTATCCAGGATATCACTCGCCTTGCTCATCGCCTCACGGATCAGGCAGTGGAACAGAACAAGCTGCCCAAACATATCAGTGCTACTAATGCTACTACTTCCGCTACTCCCAGTGACAACAAGCGGAAATGGGATGGGGATTCCAGCAAGGGTTCAGCTACAGCTCAGTCCCAGGCACAGCAGCGAAAGACTGATAACTACCAGAGCCCTGGTCAGCAATTTTCTGGTAGTCAGAGACAGGGTGGATATAGAGGAAATCTCCCAAGGTGCAATACATGCAACAGGCACCACAATGGCCAGTGCAACAAGGGTCGTTGGCAGAGGTGTCTCAAGATGGGTCATGAAGCTAAAGATTGCAGGAGCTCACGACCTGCGAATCAGAACCAGCAACAACAACCACCAGCTCCACGAAACCAGCAGCAACAACAGCAGCGAGGCAATAGGGGATGCTTTCAGTGTGGTGCTGAAGGCCACTTCAAGTGGGACTACCCCCAGTTAAACTAGAATCAGAACAACAACAACAATAATCAGGGTAATGGGAACAACAATGGGGGAAACAATAACGACAACGGCGCTAGGGGTCGTGCATTTGTGCTGGGTCAGGGTGATGCAAGGAATGATCCTAATGTGGTAATGGGTAAGTTTCTTCTCTACGACTTTTATGTTACTATATTATTTGATTTGGGTGCGGATACCAGTTATATGTCTCTGAAAGTTAGTCAAATGCTCAAGCGCACACCAACACTTTTGAACACAAAACATGTCGTAGAGTTCGCTAACGGTAAAAGTCTAGAGGCCACACACATAGTTCAGGGTTGTAATCTTATCCTCGCTGGTCAGACTTTCTCTATCAATCTCATTCCTATAGCTCTGGGTAGTTTCGACATCGTCATTGGTATGGATTGGTTATCTCAACAACAAGCAGAGATCCTGTGCAAGGAGAAGATTGTTCGTATTCCCCATTCTGGTAAAGAACCTCTTGAAGTTTAGGGCGACAAGAGTGGTGCCGTGGTGGGCATCATCTCCTTTCTTAAGGCTCAGAAGTGTTTGCGAAATGGGCACACTGTTATACTAGCCCTCGTTACTGACGCATCAATGAAAGAGAAGAGATTAGAGGATATTCCAGTTGTACGCGATTTTCCTCAAGTGTTTCCTGAAGATTTACCAAGGCTACCGCCTCATCGCTAGGTCGAATTCCAGATCGAGCTGGCTCCAGGAGCAGCACCAATAGCTCGTGCACCGTATCGCTTAGCCACATCAGAATTGGAAGAACTATCCGCACAACTACAAGAGCTCTTGGATAAGGGCTTTATTCGTCCTAGCTCTTCGCCTTGGGGAGCTCTAGTGTTATTTGTGAAAAAGAAAGACGGTACCTTCAGGATGTGTATAGATTACCGCGAACTAAACAAGGTGACTGTGAAGAATCGCTATCCTCTTCCACGTATTGATGACTTGTTCGACCAGTTGCAAGGTTCGAGCTACTACTCGAAGATTGATCTAGGGTCAGGCTACCATCAACTGAGAGTCCGGGATGAGGACGTCTCCAAAACAGCATTCAGAACTCGCTACGGCCACTACGAGTTTCTAGTTATGCCATTCGGGTTAACAAACGCACCTGCAGTTTTCATGGATCTTATGAATAGAGTATGCAAGCCTTACTTGGATAAGTTTGTTATAGTTTTAATCGACGACATCCTGATCTATTCTAAGAGTCAGGAGGAACACGAGCAACATTTGCGACTTATTCTGGAACTCCTTCAATCAGAACAGCTGTACGCCAAGTTTTCGAAATGCGACTTCTGGCTTCGTGAAGTCCACTTTCTAGGCCACGTCGTAAACAAGTATGGGATTCATGTTGATCCATCCAAGGTAGACTCGATTAAGAACTGGCCTGCACCGCGCACACCAACGGAAATTCGCCAATTCTTGGGTTTGGCAGGCTACTACAGAAGGTTCATCAAAGACTTCTCAAAGATTGCACAGCCGCTTACACTGCTGACACAGAAAGGTGTTACTTATCATTGGGGTAATACACAGGAAACAGCTTTTCAACACTTAAAGGATAGACTATGTAGCGCACCTATTCTTTCATTACCAGAGGGCACAGACGATTTCATGGTTTATTGCGACGCATCAATACAGGGTCTTGGTTGTGTATTGATGCAACGAGATAAGGTCATTGCTTACGCTTCGCGCCAACTTAAGATCCACGAACGGAACTATACTACGCATGATTTAGAGCTGGGAGCTGTTGTTTTCGCGCTTAAGATATGGAGACATTACCTGTACAGTACCAAGTGCACCATCTACACCGATCACAGGAGTCTCGAGCATATTTTCAAGCAGAAGGAATTGAACATGCGTCAACGTCGATGGGTCGAACTACTGAATGATTACGAATGTGCCATCAAGTACCATCCAGGCAAAGCGAATGTTGTGGCTGACGCCCTTAGTCGAAAAGACACTGCACCTAGACGCGTACGAGCATTACAACTTACCATCCAGTCTAGTCTTCCGGCACAGATACGAGATGCTCAGGTAGAAGCATTGAAACCAGAAAACGTCAGGGCTGAAGCCCTACGCGGCTCAAGGCAACGGTTAGAACAAAAGGAAGACGGCGCCTACTACGTAACAGGACGCATTTGGTTCCCACTGTATGGCAACTTACGCGAGCTCGTAATGGATGAAGCACATAAGTCTCGCTACTCGGTACATCCAGGTTCGGATAAAATGTACCACGATCTCAGAACTACGTATTGGTGGCCTAGCATGAAAGCCCACATAGGAACTTACGTTAGCAAGTGTTTGACTTGTGCGAGAGTCAAGGTCGAATATCAGAAACCATCAGGCCTACTCCAGCAACCAAAGATACCACAATGGAAATGGGAGGAAATTTCCATGGATTTTGTTACTGGCCTGCCTAGATCACAGCGGGGGAATGATACTATTTGGGTGATCGTGGATCGACTCACAAAGTCTGCACACTTCTTGGCTATCAAAGAAACAGACAAGTTCTCTACTTTAGCAGACATTTACTTAAAGGAAGTGGTTTCGAGGCACGGGGTGCCCACCTCTATTATTTCTGATCGTGATGCACGATTTACTTCAGAACTGTGGCAAGTGATGCACAAATCTTTTGGCTCACGATTAGACATGAGCACAGCTTACCACCCTCAGACGGATGGGCAGTTTGAGCGCACTATTCAAACCCTTGAAGACATGCTTAGGGCGTGCGTAATCGATTTCGGCAACGGCTGGGAAAAACATCTCCCGTTAGTGGAGTTCTCGTATAATAAAAGTTACCACACCAGCATCCAAGCCGCTCCATTTGAGGCATGGTACGGGCATAAATGCCGATCACCTCTTTGTTGGGCAGAGGTGGGTGATAGTCAGATCACAGGTCCAGAACTTGTAGTAGACGCAACGGAAAGAATTGCTCAGATACGACAACGAATGGCGGTAGCTCATGACCGTCAGAAAAGCTACGCTGATAAGCGTAGGAAACCTTTAGAATTTCAGGTCGGGGACCGGGTTCTACTTAAAGTCTCACCCTGGAAGGGTGTGGTTCGCTTTGGTAAACGAGGCAAGCTCAATCCGCGGTATATTGGACCGTTCGAAATCATGGAGAAAATAGGCAAGGTGTCCTACAAACTGAACCTACCAGCAGAACTCGGTGGAGTTCACAACGTTTTTCACGTGTCAAATCTGAAGAAGTGTCTGTCAGATGAGACCCTTATAGTTCCTTTGAAGGAGCTCACTATCGACGACCAGTTGCGATCCATCGAAGAACCTGTTGAAATCACGGACCGGGATGTTAAGGTCCTCAAGCACACCAGAATACCTCTTGTTCGAGTTCGTTGGAACACCCGTCGTGGCCCAGAGTTCACCTGGGAACGAGAAGATCAAATGAAACTCAAGTATCCCCAGTTGTTCGGAAACAGTGCAACCACTACTGAGGCTGAAGCTACTACAGAATTTCAGGACGAAATTCCAAACCAACGGGGGAATGATGTGACACCCCAAGAAAACCAGGAAACAACGCAACACAACTAGCTTCCTCAGTAACTACGTGCTAAATTTCGGGACGAAATTTCTTTCAAGTTGGGGATAATGTGACAACTCAAGTTTCCAAGGTCTTTACTTGACACATTACTGGTCTCGTGAATTGTTTTTAGTAATCCTTTGTAGTATAACTTATTCATGCTTGACAAACAAATGTTAATGTAATTATTTTATAAGTTGTATTAATCATTAAACTGTGTAGGTTGTATCTGGTGTACTATTGTTTTTATATATGTATGAGTACATGACGAAACTTGAAAGCATCACCACAACAACAACTTGAGGAAGGTTAACCTTCCTCGCAACTGAAGACACCCGAAGCTAAACCTTCGCCACAACATCCATTCGCCGACGAAGCTTAACCTTCGTCACGCTTACACAACCTTCGCCGGCCCAGTCTTCGCCGAAGCCCACTAAGAGCCTAATACGCTGTTACATGTATATTTTGCGTAGAACTGTTACGTTATTCTTTTTACCAGCCGATTGAAAACCCAAGACTTCTCTTCTCTCCCTTGCACCCAGCGGCTGTTACTAACCCACTTGAAGTTCTTTGTTCCGTCTCGATTCTTCCGGTATGTACGCGATCATAGACTAACTGATAGTATTATGGCCTGGGTGTGATTTAATATATATACGTATTAATAGTGGTGTATTTGTTGAAAGGCATGATGATTTGATATCTTTCCTGAGATAATAAATGAATTGGGTTTCAAGTTGATGATTGAAATTATTGTGTTGATTAGAATAGGATCTTTTGATGTTTTTAAACTTATTAGAATGATTCGTAACTGATG
The DNA here is from genome assembly GCA_030545235.1 of Helianthus tuberosus. NCBI lineage: Eukaryota > Viridiplantae > Streptophyta > Magnoliopsida > Asterales > Asteraceae > Helianthus > Helianthus tuberosus. The sequence continues at coordinate 96,613,963 of CM060413.1, forward strand.
TAGATGAACGGTTGTCTTCGATATATTACTGATGTGTTGTATCATGATGTTGATGATCTGATGTGTTGTAGCCTGATGTTGATGATCTGATGTGTTGTTTCATAACTATTGATGATTGATCCTGTAATTGTTAGAGTGTAATTTGGGTTTCTGTGTTCTGCTGTTGTTGACGATGATCATGTTTACCTGGGGAACTTTCAGTGAGGAAGGTTAAGGTTCCTCATGAGGAAGGTTAAGGTTCTTCAGTGAGGAAGGTTAAGGTTCCTCGTGAACCTGTAAGTACTTAAGGTTCCTCGTAAGGTCTATACGTAACAGTAGTTCTGTATGTTAACTCCGTTAGTGTGATAACTCTGTTAGTATGTTAACTCCGTTAGTGTGATATCTCTGTTAGTATGTTAACTCCGTTAGTGTGATAACTCTGTTAGTATGTTAACTCCGTTAGTGTGATAACTCTGTTAGTATGTTAACTCCGTTAGTGTGATAACTCTGTTGGTATGTTAACTCTTTTATGCATGTTAAGAAGGTAAACACAGTTAGTCTATTAACTGTGTTAATGTCTGTTAACTCTGATTGATTAACTAACACTGTTAGCTTATTACTCCTGTTATATATGTTAATCCTGTTAAGTTTGTTAACCTTGTCAAGTATGCTAAAGAATAACCATGTTAGTATAAACTGTGAAGGACATTTATGTGGAACATGAATTGCATGGAAATGATTAACTGCTTACCTGATGCATGATGTTAACCGCCAAACACACTTTGTGACATAGATTACATGTGAATCGTTACGAACTTAAATTGATTATGTATACGTGCATCCCATAGGACTTGACTAATTACTGTGAGCACATAGTTTAGCATACCGAGCAAACCAAGGTGAGTTCACACTCTTACCAAGGCATGGGATTCCCGGGGTTGGGAATGGGAATGAATGATTACTTGTACTTACATCACTACTGAAATATGTACCACTGACCTCGTTAGGTGTAGGACACCTATAGATACAGCTAGACTAGTAAAACACGGGAACCCCCCACTAATCTTCGCACACATGTCTGTGAGTCCGCGATACAAATACTAATCTTCGCACACATGTCTGTGAGACCGCGATACAAATACTAATCTTCGCAAACATGTCTGGGAGACCGCGATACAAATACAAATACAACTAGTCTAGGATACATGGGAAACCCCCACTAACCTTCGCATACATGTCTGGGAGACCGCGATACGAATTAATACGATACCTGGTACAGAACGAACAAATGATTTACGAAACGAATACTATAACTAAACAACCAACTATGAACTCGCTCAACTTTGTTGTTGACTCGTTGTTACATGCCTTGCAGGTCGTTAGGTACTCATGGAGCTTGCACGGGGAGGCACAGTCGTTGTGGGACATGGATCGTGGATGCCATGTTAAACGTTTATGACATTTCAAACATATTACTCACGTTGGGTTTTACATTTATGCTTCCGCTAAACGTTGATACTATACTTTTGTTTTGAACACCTTTCATATTGTTTGGTTGAATTACATTTACTATTTACATTGTTCAATGTGATTGGTGGCTTGATCCTGGTCAGTCACGCCTCCATGCGGTGATACTCCGCGTGTGGATTTTGGGGGTGTGACAAACATGACATGCAATATTTCTAGCCAATCCTCTGTTTACGCAAGAAAGTTTAGTTAATTCTGTAGGATCGTGAAACGACCTAACGAGTCGATCAGAAGAGTGCTCAGACAGAATCAGAGGCGGAATTCATTGATTATGTCTTTGTTTAGCTTGTTTAACACTAGAAATCACTAATTTGTCTCTGTTTATTGATCAGGTAACAGTTTACAAGCTGGAGACGTTTTGGCAGGGCTTCGCCGTCACATACAAGACTGATCTCTAGATTTCGCTCGAGTGGGTCTATTTATAGCCAAGCATATTCCGCTTGAACATGACAAAGTCATTTCAAGCGGAATCAACAAACACAACTCAAGCGGAATCTGTTACAACCACTCGAGCGGAATTAGACATTTAAGTGATTTCGCTTGAACATGGCCTAATGCCATTTCAAGCGGAATCAGCTCTAAACCACTATTTCTCGATTCTCGTGCCCTATACAAACAGTTCTAAAATATGACTCGAACGAAGATGAAGTCGACAGACAACTGCACCAACAGACTCCCCCTTGAATGTTAACGGAATCTTCAGTGAGAGTCTTGAAAATGATGACTCTTCAATCTTGATCGGTCTTCTTCATGAATTTTTCCGGGAATCATGTACCCGGATCTTTCTCTGGTTCTAACTCTCGTCAAACTCCCCCTTTCACCAAGCTGGGATCGCTGTCTGGAATTTGTTATCGCCTTTGAAATCAATTGCTGGCTTTATCTCTGATTAAGCTCTCCACAGTTTCTGAATTGCATCCTGGCTTTCCGTAGCAACAGGATCATAAACCTTTCTTTCACCTACACACATCTCAAACACTTATAAACAAGTTTTCTCATTTAAAAGCTTATAAAAAATTTGAAACATTCTAAATTCTGATTCAAATTAATGAATCATCTAAACATTTCAAAATTTTCAACTCAAACACTCTTATCCAAACCATCAGTTCATCATATTTAGCCTTTGAATTTTGAAAATCAGCTCTTCATCATCAGTTGTCGAAAATCTTTTTGGATTTTTCAGACTAACAGAAATTTAAATGCAGAAATGAAATATGTACAAAACATTATTTTTGTGAGTTTGTGAAAGAGGATCATATCAGTTTTGAGACACATCACAAGCACCGTTAAGCTTGATTTCATTTTCAGTTCTAAACGATGCACATAGATTGACGATATTGTTGTCCACTTAAACTCAAACTAAACACTTTCGAAATGCTTACCGATACGTTAAGGTATATTAATTATGCACTAAATTCTTATGGACCCCACGATCTCAGCATATCCCCTCATCATGCAATACACTGACTCAAGTAATGCCTTTAAACTTTGATCAACTGTGATTTGTGCGAAAACAACGCAGAATGTTTAAACATTAACAATCAGGTCGATACTTTCGTATACACAGAGAAAGTCCAATGTTTAAACAAAATAAAGAAAATAAAACTAGTTGAAATTGTTTAGGCTTTAACCACCAGGTCGATACTTCCGTATACGCAGAGGTGATCCAAAGCTTAAACGAAACACCAAAGAAAATAAAGCAGAACGTTAGGCATTAACATCCAGGTCAATACTCACGTATACGCAGAGGATGTCCAATGCTTAAACAAAAATAAAGAAATAAAACAAGTTTAAATCTTTGCAAAAGAAATACACAATCACAGTGTCATTTTCAGCAAAGTTGTGAAAATTCACAAACTTAACCAGTTTTTATGCTTTTTGGCATTCAACGATTACTGAGCAGGCACACAATCAAGAAGGACAAAACTAAGTACTATGCTTTCAAACATGTTTCCCACTAGAACTAGGCTTTTCATTATGTTTGTATCGTTATCGCAAATCTACTAGTCTAGCTGAGCCTATCGTCACATCTTTAGTGAGATCGCTTATCACTTTTTATACTTTATATTTCTTTAGCATGCTGTGATAGTCCACTGATTTTCTATCATTTCCTCTTGTATCAACAAAACTCATTTTTAAATTTTTCAATGTTTTTGACTTTTTCAAATTTTCTAATTTTTTTTAAAATTTTTACTCCCCCTAAAATCAAAATATGTTTCGATTTTGATTTTCTGAGAAATTTTGAAATAACCTGTACACATTTGACAACTTGATGAGAATCGCATCAATTCTCCATCCTCATGGCGTAAACAATCAGAACTCCCCCTCACAACAAACTATTTTCCCATTATGATTTCAAAACACTTAAGTTTGTTTTAATCAAAATGGTTTTTCCGGAAAAAATTAGTTTGTTTACCAACCATTTGTAGGTTCGGGGTCACTTCATCACTTTGTTCTCCTCAAACACATGAAAGATTTATCATTTCCGATTTTCAACCTCAACACCATTTGTAGAAAATCAAGTACAATTTAATGTCCTTGATTAACCACTTGTCGATCGAAATATCACAGAAGTGAATTTCTCAAGAAATGTGTCGATTCCTGTTCCACGCTTACCAACTAGGGAACTCCGGCAAGTCAGGTTTTTCATTTGAACAGATTCACCCAAGCCTGACGGTCCTTGGTTGATTTTGAATTCTTGTTCAACAATGGTGGAAAATTTGCATCATCCATTATTAAACCAGAATTCTCATTTTTAACCTCATCACATGGCTCTGCTGGTTTTGACGAACCAGAATCATTGCCTGAACATGGCTCCTTTGACTTTGACGAGTCAAGATCATTGCCAACAACTGGCTACTTTGTTTCCGGGGAAACAAATTCATCACCAGGAAGTGAAAACTTCACTTTCTTTGTTTTGTTAATCTCTTGATTAATCACTTTCTTTTTCTTCAAAATCCCTTTCTCTTCTGTCCTCAGATTTGTATCTGATGAATTCGTTTTACAAGACTTTTCATTCTTTGATAAGCAAGACGATTTATCAGAACTGCTGTTTGGTTTTCCTGATGTACCCGAGGACAAAATCCTTTCAAGATACTCTCTCGCCTTCTTTCTCTTCTTCCTCAGTCTGTCTTTCTGCCCCTGAGAAAGCTTCACTTTCTTTTCTTGAACTTTAGGTTCTTGAACCTTCTGTTCTTTGGGCTTGACATTGACTGGTTTCTTTGTCAATTTTTGAGAATTAACCCTCAATCTTTCATTTGATCTCCTTGGGCAATCTCTGGCAATGTGGCCTAAGATATTGCAGTTAAAACATCTCCTCGTCTCATAACTCCAACTCTGGTAGTTAACAGCAATGTGTCCTTGATAACCGCATCTGTAACACACTCTGTTATCGTACCATGTACCACCTTCACACCAAACGCTCAGATCATAGCATTGTCTGGCTTTGTGGTAATCCTCTCTCCTCCTGAAAATTGGATTTGGCTTTGAAGCACTGTGGTCAAACCTGCACCACTTTTTACCAACTGTGTTTGAATTTTGAGCACTATTGACAAAATCATGATTGGATGATTTAACGGATGAAATTTTCTTCTTGATTTGAATTTTTTCAGAAGTTTTTGCACTTTGTTTTTGTTTTGCATTCTTCTTCAAAGGTTTCTGTGATGAACATTCCCCTTTTTCTGTAGAATGCAAATTTGTTTCTTGAAATTTTTCTTTTAACTTCAAAAATATTTTTCTTTTCTCAGCTTCATCATCAGTTTTTTCATCACAATCTTCAATTTTGACTTTGTCAAAATTTATGATATTGTCACTAAGTGGAACAGAATTGATCGATTTTGGACAAGGATGATTCAGAAACTCTGATGAGGTCACAAAACCTTTCAATTTCTTTTCAAGTTCATCAATTTTAGCTCTTGAATTCTCAGCTTCATTTTCAAGCTGAGATATTCTTTCAAGATGAGACTTGATTGACTTTTCATTCTCAATCTTAATGTTTTCAAGAACAGATTTTTCATTTTCTAAAGCTTTTAACTGTTCTTGAAATTTAGTTTCATTTGCTTTCAAATTTTTGTTCTCCAATTTTATCCAGAAATCTTCATTTTCTGAAGATTTCTTTTTTCTTTCAGAACCTTTTTCTTTCTCTATCAAAATCTTGTTTTCTAATGTCAAACTGTTCAATTCACTTAACAGTTTGTCATTTTCAGATTTCAACCTCTCACAATTTTTCTGCAAATCAAAAATCTGTTCCTCATCAGCTTTCTTCTCGTCTTTCAAAACTGAAATTTCTTCAGTCTGTTCCTCTCCCACTTGGACACCTTTATTCCTGCTTCTTTTTAGTATTGATTTTCCATTTTGACTTTTCTTCTTCTCAGCATTTCTCTCCATCTGTTCTTCAAGTTTCTCAATGAATTGATAAATTGTCAATCTAGAGTATTCTCCAGTTCTTTTTAAATCCAACAGATATGTACCCCATTCTTGTTGAGGTATGGCATTGGCTAAACTCTCAACCCATTCATTTGGACTTTTCTGAATACTCTTCTCAGACATTGAGCGAACAAGATGGCTATACCTCTCAATGATACTCATTGTACTTTCTCCTGGACAACCTGAAAACGAGTCAAATTCTTTCTTTAATACATTTATTCTATTAACTGTTTCACTAGTCATATTAAAGAAATTTAAATCCATGATTCGGAAACACGTTTATCGAGACAGTCCCTTTTCAAACGAAATACTAACTTGAAACAAAATAACCTGATTTCGCTTGAAATGTTTCAAGCGAAATAATGTTTTGAAGCGGAATCACACGAAATGTTTCAAGCGGAATAGGAATTTGAAATGGAATCACTAACTTCGAGCGGAATCAACTTGAATTTTCGAGCGGAATACCTGTTCAAGCGGAATCATCTGGTAATTTCAAGCGGAAACAGAAGTTTTCAGGCGGAATACCTGATTTCGCTTGAAGCGTCACACTTTTTCAAGCGGAATCACAATACACTCGTTCAAGCGGAATCAAGTATTCAGTCCATTTTTGCCAGTTTTAGGCCGAATTTTAATGTGAAACTTTCAAGGGTTTGTTAATATGTAATTTTACGCACTCTGTGAAAAATTTGGCCGATTTTAACCGTGAAAACTTGAAAAATTGTGAAAAGAAGGTGTAGAAATCAGAATTTTCCAGCGAAAACAAGCTAAACGGTAAGAACTCTTCCTCCTGAGCTCTGATACCACATGTAGGATCGTGAAACGACCTAACGAGTCGATCAGAAGAGTGCTCAGACAGAATCAGAGGCGGAATTCATTGATTCTGTCTTTGTTTAGCTTGTTTAACACTAGAAATCACTAATTTGTCTCTGTTTATTGATCAGGTAACAGTTTACAAGCTGGAGACGTTTTGGTAGGGCTTCGCCGTCACATACAAGACTGATCTCTAGATTTCGCTCGAGTGGGTCTATTTATAGCCAAGCATATTCCGCTTGAACATGACAAAGTCATTTCAAGCAGAATCAACAAACACAACTCAAGCGGAATCTGTTACAAGCGTAATCAGCTCTAAACCACTATTTCTCGATTCTCGTGCCCTATACAAACAGTTCTAAAATAAGACTCGAACGAAGATGAAGTCGACAGACAACTGCACCAACAAATTCAACATGACCACAAGTTTAAGGGGGGCGGTGCGTTACTCATATAGCGCTATACATGTCAAATGGAGGCTCGTGAAAGCTAATGACTAAAACATATCACATAAGTATGGTCCACGTATAAGCATCAAGTATAACAACATAGTATTCATGTATAAGGATTGTTTTCGTGCATTGCATAAAGAATAAGTTTAAGTGTAGTTTTATAAGTTAACATGTTACACCCCAAAAAGTGGTAAACATAAAAAGGGGGTTACGAGTATACTCACAAATTTGCATATGGTTTACGATTATCCAACGTGACGAAGTTGATGAGGTTAGAAGGTTGAATATGTTCGTGTAGGGATTTAGGAAGTTAAAACATAAGAATATAGGTATTCGAAAGTAATCATCCTTTAACACCAAGTACTTGTTCTTGACACTATGAAACCTCAAGGGTTAATATTTTCATGAGTAATATACTCATTAGAATCGTAACAAGTCTTATGTCTTAGATGATGTTATTCTAATATCTTGACGAATGAACACAAGTCCATCAACAAGGGTTCGGATAGTATATATATGTATAAGTATTATATGTAATATTTAGTCCATTAGTCAAGCATGGGGTAGAAGATAAATCTTCATTTAGGTACCTCTATTGTGTCATAGAATTCATGTAGGAGGTAGGAAGAACAAGCTTCCATTTAGGTACCTCTTATGGTTTACCACTACACTTGATGTAAAAACATACAAGGAGGGTCATGAACTAATATCAATACAAGAATAATAAACAACTATACTATGAGAAATCATCAAGTAATGTGGGGATCCTATGTTGGACAACCACAATCACACCTTTATCAAGCTTGAAGCTTGAACACCACTTGTGGGTCAAAAACCCTAAACAAAACAGAAAGTATATGAGGATTAACCTCTGATTTTGTATGTCTCAGCCCCATTTTTAAGCTTAACTAACCATAGAAGTGGTTATAAACATAAGGACGTGGGTTTGAGTGAGTTAAACTCAAGTTTGAACAAGGATTAGTAAAGATAAATGAAAACAGTGAACTTTGGAGCCTATTTGCCGAAGTTATAGGGACTTATTCTCTGTGAAATACCCATGGAATCGAAACTAAGGTCAAGCCAAGCATTCTGGAAAAAGAATGAGCTAAAACGCATGAGAAATGAAGAAGTTATGCTCACTTTAGTGGAGCTTGATGTTTCTGCTCGAACCTGCACTTTCAGCTACGAACTTGGGTGTTTTAGAGAGTGTTGAGAGTGTTTCTAAAGTGTAAAAGACTTGGGAGGCCTTGGGTATTTATAAGGAAGAGTTAGGTTAAATTTAGGTGAAGTAATTATGGTTAAAAAGTTGTTTAAACTCAAAAAAATCACAAAATCGCGCCTATTTTACGAGCTGAAACCAATTTCAGCGATCTGGGCCATTGTGGCGGGCCGCGAAGTGGAGCTGGGCCTGGTTGCGGGCCGCGCCTTTGATCCGAGGGAGGCCTTAAATGCATTTAGGGGTCGGATTTGTTTGAAAAGAAGCCCGCAGCCGAGCGGCTGGGCGGTTGTTTGGTGAGGCAGGAGTCCCGGGTTCGATCCCAGCGGTCTTCAGTCTTTTTGTTTATTTTTTTTAACTTAAAACCTTATATTTCCATTTATTACACAATTTACCCCTGCACTTTAATTAACCATGTTATATTATTTAAAAGTGAACTAACTTCATTGATTAAACTAACTAACTAAGTTATAAAATCTCTTAACCAATTAGTTTATTTAAATAATTGATTAAGTAATTTAACTACGTTTATTAACTAGGTTATTTTCTAACTTTAAAATCTAACGAGACTAACTGGATTATTATAAAAATAAAATTTTAAATAACAAAATTAATTAAATAACCATATTTATGAACGAAATAAATAAATAAGAAGAACCTTTAACGATTATTCCTTTCACGAAACTTCCGAATCTCATTATTTTAAGATTTTAACTAGTCTAACAAGTATCAAGCGTCCAAATATGGAAAGTACAACATGACTTGCTAAAATTAGAAAGTTCGAAAATGCGAAGCGTTACAGTCTCCCCTCCTTTAGGAAATTTCGTCCCGAAATTTATTCAAGAGGAAGTCCTTGGAGAGAAAGCATTTTAAAAGAATCGAGATACTCAGCATAAGTAAGAGTGTGTACATGTGTGTGAGTTTAAACAGTTTTGAATCAAATTGGGAATGTGTATATATATATATAATATGTGTCGCGTTAAGAAGAAAATCTTTGGACAAGACGGTTTATATTTGATGAATAGTGAGGTAGTTTGTATGAAAGTTTAAGACTAGTACTAAATCGCATAAAAAAAGTTTGCTTTATTGGGAAGGACGAGACGGTTTGGTACATTATATAAAGTGATAATGGTCTATTAAGTATGTTAGTACAAGGATAAAGAATAGGAAGACGGTTTTAAAAGTAAGGAGATATGTTAGAATTCGAATGTTTAAACAGGCTTGATCGTGACGAGGTTCGCACAAGGAAAAGAATAAAGGAGAATGATAGAAGTATAAAAGTGAATGATTGACTCTTAATAAACGAATGCAAGTACAAGAATGGCATAAGTATAGGATAGGCGAAGGTAACGTGTTAAGAATGAGGTCTCGTCGTGGATAATCGGATATAATGCGTTTGTGAGTTGTTTAAAGTTCGAATTAGGTCCAAAAGGTCTGCAAAACACAGAATTTCTCATGGCAAGTTTTACGAAAGTTTGGTAACATGGTGAAAACACTTATATATAGGAAGTACCAGCGGCGTATCCACCATTTTTTGACCACCTTACGTCCGTTTCACATCCGGCGTCATGTTACGTTCCGTGTCTTACCATACACAGTAGCACACTCTATGATTCTCATACGCCTATCGCTATAATCCCGTTATTTTGATCGTCGCATGGTCCGTATAGCTTGTACTAGTTGTGTATGAATCGGGGTATACATAATTTAAAATTTTAGAATGTGTACGTGTAAGAATATAGTATATAAGCAAGTCTATGCTTAAGTATGTATGGGAACCGCGTAAACGAATCCCTCGGATTACGCTCGCGTATGGGTACGAATGTATGAATCATGATTATGAATGAAAGAATGAGCATAAATATTGGTTTAGGTATGTATATTAACGTAAGTATGAGTATTGATATAAAACGTACGAGTAGTATGAGTATAAGTATAAGCATGAAACGTATAAGTATAAGCATAATACATATAAATATAAAACATATAAGTATAAGTATAAGCATAAAACGTATGAGTGTAAGTGTAAGTACGAATAATAAAAAAAAATCACGTATATAGTGTATGTTGAAGTATAACGAAATTAAGCATGTAAGACGTTTGAGAAATTTGAGTAGGTAAAACGAATGATATAAACGAAAGCGTCGCGAGGTATCGACTAAGACGTGCATGATGATATGCATGTATAGTTGTTTAAGCAAAACGTTGAGTTCATCGAATCAAAATAGTTTGAGTTTGATTGGGAGGGTAGGATATGGTTTGTAAATGTAAGAGAATATAAAGTACTTATTGGTCATGCATATCGTATTTTGTAATGAATGGAAATGCTACTTTTGTTTTAAAAGAGTTTACGAAATCCAAAGATGGTCGGTCCCCATGAAGTCTTCTTGCCCACGTGTTTTGGAAAATCGGTGTAGGAAAAGGGTCTTCGAAAAAGTAAGTTCGTTTCATCAAAACAAGAAATTTTGAATTTAGGAGGTTTTTGTGAATACGTTGATCCTTGGAAAAGGGATTTATCAAAGGTCTTAGTGTTCATTTTAAAGGGTTTTGACAAATGGTTCGTTGATGTTGGAAATAGTCTTTGGTAAAACGATCTTATAATATCTATAAGATCCTATAAGTAATTGAGAAAGGTTGGTTTGGTTTCAATTAAGAATGGAAGTCTCTAGTATGACGATATAATGTGAGCATGTTTTAGTGATTAAGTCGAATATGAAATTCATGGGCAAGAGTTTCATTGGACCGATTAAATTGATAGGTAGCATTTCGTAAGGTTTTAAAGTTCGAGTAATAAAAAGTTTTAAGACATGATTAAGAATCTCGTGTATATGAGTTGAGTGAAAATAGATTGTAGAATAAGAAGTACGTTTGATAAAACAATGTATTTTGAAATCGGTATGAGTAGGTATTTTGAATAATGATAAACAATTTGGGTATAAAATATGATCGAGTTTTCATAATAAGATATTTTGAAGAGACGTTTTGGTAACGAACACCTAGGTAAGGGAATCACCCCTAACTCGTTGGTGAGGTCGTTTTTAAGAAATGGGGAGTGGAGTTAATCGTCAAGGTAAGGAAATCACTCATATCTCGATGATATGTCTCCACTTGTCGTTACAAGGAATATGAATTTAAATTATATGAAATCATGCATATGTATAAATGTATGGAAAAGATTTAATATGTTGTGTGTGTGAAAAGAGAATATCGAAAGTAAATTCGAATTTGAAAGATTGCATCGTATAAAATAAATAATAGAAACACATGTTTGATCAAAATTTGGATGGTTCCAAAACGGAACTTTGACTAACCAAAGTGGTCGAAAAGTCTTTTGAATTTGAGGAGCATGCTTTGGCCTAATAGGTAAAATACTCTCGCCGACAAGTCGGTTAACGATATTTACCCTTCCGGTTACTACATGTCCCAAATCAATCGAAATTTCGAGACTTGGCGGGATTTATGAAAAAAAATCAAGGAGTGGAACTAGTCGACAAGGTGCGGGTTTCACCCCTAACTTGACGATTTCGTATCCTAAGTGTGGTTGGTACTCGTCGGGTCAAAATTTAATTTCAACACTTTGACGAGGGTCCACTAGAATTTAAAATTTGAATTTCTCCATCAAGGTTAGGATTTCACTCCTATCTTGATGGTGAATTTCATGTAAAAAAAAGGAAAAGTAGATGGATTGAGAGTTGTTCACCAAATTGTGGGTTTCACGCCCATTTTGGTGAAGTTGTCTCGTTTGTGTAGTACGAGTGGTTTTGATTTTAGTATAAGCGAGTAAAAAGATGAATGTTCAAAATAATAATAACAACTATAAGCACAATAAGCATCTCAAGAAATAATACGTAAAAGACATTTCAAGGATAGCACATAAAGGATGGAATAATACAACAAGTATTAACAAATAATAAAGCAAGTATTAACCCAAAAGTGACATATATGTTTAAAAGGTCAAAAGAAGATAAATAAGTAGCAAATAAAGTATCATGCAAATGGTTCAAAGAAATCATAAGAATAAGGCTCTAGAACTATAGACTAGGTAAAAGGCATGGCAATTCTACCTAATTCCCTATAGTTATGGCTCTGATACCAATCTGTCACACCCCAACCAATGGCGGAATCATCGGAGTGGGACTTGTTCAAGATTGCAAGAGACTTCATAACACTAATTGTGACAATATTTAATCCAACCATTTTCATTTCATAGATAAATTGTCAAAGAATTACAAGAAATTCAAATAACAACATTGTTGAACATAACATAACAAAATTTATACAACACTTTAAACCTAAACATCTAAATGAGTATCTAGGCATCTTTGCTAATCCATTTTCGTAGCATCATCAATCCTCAACCTGTAACATGATTAAAATACAATTCAATGCAAAAGCAAAGGCGAGTATACAAGTTTAAGCATAAGTATAAGTATAAAAGTTTAAAACGAATCCACATGGCAACTTAGTTTATACAAGATCAACCTAACATGGCATGCAATATTTCTAGCCAATCCTCTGTTTACGCAAGAAAGTTTAGTTAATTCGACATGAACACAAGTTTAAGGGGGGCGGTGCGTTACTCCTATAGCGCTATACATGTCAAATGGAGGCTCGTGAAAGCTAATGTGTCACACCCCCAAAATACCACCTAGGGAATATCCCTGTTAGGCGTGTGACGTACCAATAACGAGCCACTAATTACATTGAACGCACACAAGTTTCAAAATAAAATCCTTAGTTATTAATGTAAAATACCATAAACGAGTTTAAATGAAACCAACATATTCAGCGGAAGCAAATAGTAAACCAAAGTTAAAAGGTTCAAAACCAATGTATACTGTTAATAATCAATCAATAGAATCCTTCCAGTCGACCCATGACCTTTCCAGCTACTCCAGACAGCAAGTTCCCAATTCCAAGTTCCCTAACGACCTGCGAGCATGCAACAAGTGTATCAGACAACGCTGGTGAGTTCATAGTTTTACGAAAACGCTGGTTACCAAGTGTTTAGTTAATCCATTGAATTTAGTTCCGAAAGTAATGTTGATAATATCGCGATACTGAACAAGACGGCTCCTGATGTATGTTTTTCCCTTTCCCCAGTGCTCCTATCAAAGCACTGGGCCCGTGTTGGGATTGAACCCTACCAGAGGAACAGATAATATAAAGCCAAAACCAGGTCACAACAGTGGATCCACAATAAGCAGCAGTTTACTCTAAGCTTTCTCCTTGAAAGTGATTTATAACAACTGATGGTCTTTATCCGCTGTTCATGTACAACTACTGCTGGTCCTTCAACTGCTGATCATATCCATGATGTATTCAACAACTGCTGGTCATATCTACTGATGCTAAAGCACTGCCCAATCAAGGACTGATCAACCTTGAGGAAAGCACTGACATAAAGAGAGAGCAGCTGTTTAATGAATTATATGTTTTATGTATAGTCAGTAGTTAGGTTTAGCAGTGTTTGTATAAGGACAGTAGATACAGGTTGTTAGTTTGTTAGATGTCGCTTTCATGGTGACGTCAGCTGAGATACCTCAGTGGTTTGGTTTGCCTATAAATGTAACAGTACCCTGTACTGTTACATTTGATTGACTGAGCGAGTTCTTCTCCTCTAGTCCAATCCTTTCATCTTGTGTGCAACCAACCTTGGGGTATCAGGCTGAGGGGGAGCTTAGTTTTGTAAGCATGTTGTAATCATTTGATTAGTATTGTAAATCTTTTGACTAAGTGAATTGCATATGCTTTTTCAGAACTATTTTTTCCTTCCGATTGTGTTTACAAAGTTTGTTGTTCATTTCCGCTGCACTTAACTTGTTTTCATATTCATTGATCATTCATTTTACACAAACAAACACAATCATGAGAGCCTCCGATCTTAACAATTGGTATCAGAGCCTGGACAGTCAAAATTCGATCTAACAATCAATTTGACATAACAGTTCAGCTCAAAATTCATTGATACTAAGGTTGGTTGTATTTAGTTGAATAACAGAGTATCAAGTAATTCATGTTCAAAATGGTTATTCAAAAACTCTGTATATCAACCAAGATGTCATATGACACACAAATTTCACACAACAAGTGAATTCATACACAAGACACTCATGGTTTCTAGATCTGAAAACAATATCTGTTAAACTATGAGATTATTTCTTATTTTAAGTTGATTTCATCTATTGTTGTGAAATTTGTGTTGTTTCATCATTTTATTACTAAAGTATGAACCTCAGATTAACATAAACTATTTGTTCTTAAAAACATTAGTGTTTTGCTAATTCAGAAAGAGGGAAATTAAAACTTTAGTTAATAGATCTGGTGTATTGAAAACAGATTGAAGTTCTTCAAAAGGACAAAATCAATTATGTTAAAATACATTCAGAAAATAAGGGGTCATCATAGTCCGTATCACATGTAATGTGAAAATTGGTTGAAAACATGTGTAAACATGACCAATTCTCTCAAAACATTACTGTAAAATGATTTTGGACTAAAATTCACAAAAACTCGAAAGTGTGATTATCTCAAAAACTTTTGAAGTCAAAAGAAAAGAGTATAAACATAAAACACTTGAGAGTCAAAGCTTGGGGTAATAATGGTCATTATGCAACTGTTTGTGTTCAATAGTTCAGGAAAGTTCAGGTGATAATAGTATTTCCAGAAATTGAACTTACAAAACTTTTGTGATCTTGTGTTCTCATGTTTGCAATCAACTGACAAGAAAATGGTACCAAACAGTGGTCAAAAAATTTCATGTCACTTTTTGTCAAAACCACTGACCCTTTTCATGATCTTGAGAATGAGATGATCATATGTTTATTAAATTTATGCCAGTTCCTTTTTTACAATGTTCTCAGAAAATCCTTTAACCATTTTTTTCCAAAAGGATTTTCTCGAATAATCAGGATATATTGTTCATATTTTTTTGGAATAATATATTTTGAACTTTTGCTTGTTTTTTATAGCAACAGTTTCAATTCCCTGTCAGGATATAGTACCTTATTTTTGTTGGTATTATTGTCCTCATAAATAGGTCAAAAAGGAAATGCTACACATGTCATGGTCATGTCATACTCAGATTTGCTTTAAACATTAATCCATAGTTGATTGCCAAACAGTGCTTAAACTACTGTGGCACTCATGTGTTAAATTTAGATATTTAACGAAAATGAGTTGTCATAGTAAAAAGTTTATATTATCTGGGGGTACTAAACCACTGTCAGAAATTTATTTTCAAAATTGACACGTGGCAAAACCCTGAATGCACATAAAAAGCTATCCTTTGTTGCACTAAACTTGTTGTGATACCATTCATTTCACCCTTAAACACTGCTTTGTTCAAACATCTGTTCTCTAATTACTGTCCACTGCTGAAAGTCAACTACTGCTCTTCCATTTTCATTGTAAGCACTGATATTCAAAATCTGTGTTACAAACACTGATATGCTATCCACTGATAGTAAAAATCACCCACTGACCTCATTTTGACCGTTGTAACCACTGATATTTGTTTCATCAGTGGTTTCTTAAAAACAACTGTCCTCCATTATTCATCGTCTCATCAGGTGTTGACACGTGGTCAGTTTTTAGTCCTCAGATCATAATAACCGCTGCCACATCAGCGATCATTTTTTTTCTTAAATAAAACCCTGCCCTAAACCCCCAAACAGGGTTTTACACTGTCGAATTGAATTCCAAAATTCTCTTCACAAAGCAGTTTCCAACCCTTCCTCTCAAAATCTTCAAAAACGTTCTTCATTCTTCTCCGCAAAAATGATAAAATCAAAGTCAAAATCAAAATCAAAACCTAAATCACCATCATATTCAAAAGAGGTCGCTCAAACGGCCGAAGAATCCATCGATATACCATATAAACAATCTCACAACTATTTGGGTTTACTCACAAAACCCAAAGAAAACCACACCTTCGACTCCATCATTGATACAATTTCTGCATCAAAGTACAAAACTTTGTTGACAGCAGATGCTCCCATTTACTTGCAAACCCAGAGAGAGTTTTGGAAAAAGGCGTCGCTTGAAAAACAAGACGGAAAAGTCGTAGCCATTAACTCATCAATACAGGGTAAAGCAGTCCAAATCTCACCGCAAACAATCTCCGAAGTCTTTAATCTTGATGATCAGAACGGTAAAACTTCATTTGATAAAGCCGTAATGAAAACTAACTTCATAAAAAGGGGATATGTAGATCAATCGAAGGTTGATACCTTACAAAAAGGTTATTTTCCTTCTGCTCCAAGATTTTTATTTCACACACTTTTGATGTGTGTTTCAAATAAAACAACATCATTCAACGAAATACCATTGAAGATTCAATGCCTGGGATATGCCATTTTGAATAGTAAAGATTATAACTATTCCCAGGAAATCTTCAATGACTTAGTGAAAAATGTTGATAACAAAGCATTTTTACTTTTTCCAAGATTTTTGAGTTATTACTTTAAACAAAAATTTGAAAAAGAAGATGAAAATTTGCCAAAACAAGGTGCCTATTGTCAAATAAAAAGTCTAACAAAAGAAACATTTTCAAGGATGATGGCACCTATAAAAACAAAAGCAGAGGTGGCTGAGCAGAATTTAGCAGTTACAACTGCTCCTCAAACATCTGCTGCTGAGCCTACTGCTCCAGGTGATCAGAGCAGCACAACCACTGCTCTGAAACCCACACCTGACATTTCCAAAAAGACCAAAAGAAAAACATCCAGAAAACCCACCAAACCCAAAACAAAGGCAACTCTGGAAGATGAGATCCCAGAGGAAATGCCTGTGACAACACAAAAGTCACCACAAACCACTGCTGCTACTTCCTCACAGCAGTTGGAAGAAAGATCTCAACCCATGCCTGAAACTCCTCCTGCATCCTCACAAAAGGATCAGGTTGTAATCACAGGGACACCAAATTATGAAGCTCTAGATCCACTTGGCTCTATCTTCCACAGTCCTGATCCCAAGGACATGTCTCTTTCAACACCTATACCCTCACCAATCATAATGCCACAATCCATGTTACCCTTGTTGCATGCAGCTGCTATAGCTCAGACACAAACCAGTTCCTCTCTATCACCTGTCACTGAGAGTATACCCCCACAAGTGACTGGGTCTGATGCTACTACTTCTGCTATCCCAGCAACAATTGAGGAGGTTACACCCCCTGAGTTACAAGTAACTCTCGGTGGTAGTTCAAGTGGAGCAGCAACTACAACTGGTGGATCAACAAATCTTCAGTTGGACAGTTGTTTCATAAATAAGACTCCCTTGAAGGCAATTTCTTCCATGGAAACTTCGGTGACCACCAGTGAGTTGGATCTAACCACTGGTACCATCAAAGGTTTATCGAGTGCTGAAGAAAGAAGTCCCCAGTACCAAGAACAAGGGGCATCAATGGGTGATTTTTGGGACTCTGTTCCTAAGTCACACATTGATATAACCACTGCTGGTGGGGATTCAGATGATCCTACTAAAGTAGGTGATGATTCAAAATATCAGGAATTGACGGGCAGAGTTGAAAAACTAGAAGAATCAGTTTCTGAAATAAAGGAGATGGTGCAAGAGATTTTAAAAGCTCAGAAAGCACAAGCCACTGTTGTTCCTGCTCAAGCACCTGCACAACATGCATTTGCTGAAAATGAGCTTTGGAATATTTTTCAACCCATGCTTGAAGCACAGCAACTTATGGCGGACAAAAAGCATGCTATTCAAGTACAAATGCTGACCAACATGGTGGAATCAAGGTTTAAAGACACTCAAGCAGATATCAAGGCCATAAAGGCTAGCATTCAAAGTGCCTCTGGCAAAGTTCCTTCTTCCATACCATTTCTTGTAAACCCCCCTTCAGATAATGCCAAAAAGGGGGAGAATAACAAGCTGTTGGGAAAAATGAATAGAATGGGAATAGAACATGGCCTTTGTATTGAGCCTGAAAGAGAAAAAGAAAAAGAAAAACAGGTCTCAAAACCTGTTAGTCAAACAGCGGATACACCAGTAGTTACAAAAACTGCTGTCAGTAGCCAAACAGCTATCATGTCATCAACACACACACTTTCAACACACACCACTCAATTACAAACCACAACCACTGGTTCATCACCATCATCACCTCCTGCGAAAAAGCAGAAGACATCAGATGTTATAACATCTGTTGTAATGGCAACAGTGGTTGAAACAACTGCTGTTAGTCAGCCACTCATCATCACTCAAACAACTGCCATCACAACCCCTGCTCAAAAGCAGAAGACATCTGCTGATACATCAGTAGGTGTAATGACAACAGCAGTTGAAACACCAGTTGTTTCAACAGTTGTTAGTCAACCATCCACTACTGTTCTCACCTCTCCTACATCACAACCAAAGCTCTTTAACAGAAAAAGAAAGCCAATCACTGCCGAGGAGGGTATACATGATCCTAATGCTGCACAACATCCACTAGAACTTGAAGCTATCAAAAATGAGATGAGGCAATTCTATACAGAAGAAGATCCTTCAAAAAGGAGATTCTCCTCACTCATAGGCTACATGCCACCAGAGGATATGGATGATTACCTCAAACTCAAGGCAAGGCAGGCTAAAGCAAGAGCTAAATTTGAAAGTGAACGTGAACGTCTAAGCAAAGAAGGCATTGCTAAAAGACTGGATTTCTTCCTTGAAAAGGTAAAGCAGATGGAAGAATTCGCACAGGAACTAATCAAAGAAAAGGCTGAACAACGCAAAGAGTTGAGAAAACAATATCTAGCCTACATTATGAAAGAAAAATTCTATCCTGCTGAAGAAAAACAGTTTGAAGAATGGCCAATAATCGCTCTAAAGCATGAGGCTGAGAGGATTGACAGAATTAAGAATGATCCTACAAAGAAGAAAAATGCTCCAAACTGGAACAAATTCAAAAAGCTCATTGCTGACTTCACTGCTGAGTATAAAAGAAAGAAAAAGGAGCTGGTGGATGCAAAAATGGATACTGCTGAAGCCATATCAAAATGGTCAAAACAGCAGACTGATGAAGCCTACGAAAGGCTGAAGAAAAGAAAGATAACTGTTTCAGGCACTTCTAAGAAGCAAGAACAAATGATGAAGCTTGAACAGAAGATAGGAAACCTCAAAACACTGTTCCGGTCTACTTTTGTGACAAATCAAGAAGAGGGAGAACAGCTGACTGAAGAAGAGGTAATAGAAAAGGAAGCAGAGTACTTCAAAGATACCATCACGAAAATGGGTCTAAAAGAAGAAACTTCAACAAAGCTTCAAAGCCTTTTTAAGGCATTAAACAAACCTGCATCACCAAACACTTCAACAGACATGTCAGAAATTGAAAGGCAAGAGCAAAATGAAAAGGAAACTGCAGAAGACATAGCTGCAGCAAACAAAGCCATTGAACAAGCCTTCAAAAGAATGTCTGAAAGTCTGCAAGTGTTCACAAGGCCATTATCTACCTCATCTTCAAATAAATCTCTCCCAAGAAATCCATTGGGTTCGAAAGTACTAAAGTGGATGTCTGATCAAAAGACCCACGTATTGACAATAGTCAGATCCAATGGAAATGTGAAGTATATATCAAGGAAAGAAGCACTAGGCCTTAGTGTTGAAGATTTGCAGGATCTCCTTGAACTTACACTGTGTCGGGATGAAGATGATACAAGTTCCAAAGATTTTGAAGCAGATTTTAAAAGAGAAGCAAAGGAACTTTTGATGAGGAATAAAGATCCAGAATAATGAATGGTTTTGGCATTATCTGTTCCAGGGGGAGATTGTTGGGATTGAACCCTACCAGAGGAACAGATAATGTAAAGCCAAAACCAGGTCACAACAGTGGATCCACAATAAGCAGCAGTTTACTCTAAGCTTTCTCCTTGAAAGTGATTTATAACAACTGATGGTCTTTATCCGCTGTTCATGTACAACTACTGCTGGTCCTTCAACTGCTGATCATATCCATGATGTATTCAACAACTGCTGGTCATATCTACTGATGCTAAAGCACTGCCCAATCAAGGACTGATCAACCTTGAGGAAAGCACTGACATAAAGAGAGAGCAGCTGTTTAATGAATTATATGTTTTATGTATAGTCAGTAGTTAGGTTTAGCAGTGTTTGTATAAGGACAGTAGATACAGGTTGTTAGTTTGTTAGACGTCGCTTTCATGGTGACGTCAGCTGAGATACCTCAGTGGTTTGGTTTGCCTATAAATGTAACAGTACCCTGTACTGTTACATTTGATTGACTGAGCGAGTTCTTCTCCTCTAGTCCAATCCTTTCATCTTGTGTGCAACCAACCTTGGGGTATCAGGCTGAGGGGGAGCTTAGTTTTGTAAGCATGTTGTAATCATTTGATTAGTATTGTAAATCTTTTGACTAAGTGAATTGCATATGCTTTTTCAGAACTATTTTTTCCTTCTGATTGTGTTTACAAAGTTTGTTGTTCATTTCCGCTGCACTTAACTTGTTTTCATATTCATTGATCATTCATTTTACACAAACAAACACAATCATGAGAGCCTCCGATCTTAACAGCCCGACTGGGTAATTAGTTCACAACCGTCCTCCCCGGTACGGCGTGAGGGTGCCAAACCTAAGTAGCGCTACCAACTAATACCCCGCTACCACCCACGATAGCAAAAGATGGGACTTAAGAGATAGAGATTGAGAATATTATCCAACATCCCAGTTTTACCCAAAAGATTTATCCCTCACGGGATACCCACTGACTGTCCCAACCACCGGGACGCTTGCTCAAAGTAGTGAACTCACCTTAGATTTGCTCGGTATGTTTAGTTACCCGTTTCAAGTTAGTCAACCAAACCCCTACCGAGGATAACATAGACAGTCAGTTGCACATAAATCATGTATTCTACGTACACGTCACACAGGTAGCATACAAGTAAAACACATATCCTCATACAAGTCGTAGTTGTGAATCACACCATACATTGATCCATAACATTTATCGTAAAGTCGCATAGCAAGTGTATGGAATTCATGTACAAGTAAATCAAGTAACAGTGCACGTGCCATAGCACGTTGCTCACAAACATTTATCATAACGTACATGCACATTTATAGTTTAACGGTGTACTCGTTCAGGAGGGCGGCCCAGTTTACATAACCCGGTGAACTAAGCACCTCACGTAATCTCTTGGCCCATTAAATTACGCATCCCTATACATTGTGAAATCAGCCCAGGGGTGTGCGGCCCATCTAAGAACGGCCCAAGTACATTGTGCGATTGGGCTGTAAACGTGCAAACTGCAGAAGTGCGATCATTGTTGTGCATCGATTAGTTGTTCATTATGCAGTTAAGTTTGTACAGCATTCTAATGTGTGACCAGGTAGTGTGCGGCTCGTTATTCAAGGTCGTAAGTCATGGTGTCAGTCACATGCTACCTAAACTCTCGGCTTATCACTTATGCAAATCATAATTCCCACATTCACTACTAATTTCCTTAATTCACAATTTCATCATTAATTCATTAATCGGTAGTTCATACAATAACATGCACTCAAATGGTATCATACTAATTCAGCATTAGTGATTAGACCGATTAACCCTACAATTTGATTGGACCAAATCTAATTTGTGCTTATCTAAATGGGTTGTTTGAATTTGTCTTTTGTACTCACATGGGCCGTCAAAATAATGAAATGATTATAAAATCTACAACAGCAGATGTGGTGACAACTAATCAACAATATCACATGACTTTGGTTCAGCATTAGTAACATGCACATATATAATATTTTCAAACATGAATGCTTGCTGCCATATCTATCACCAAACAACTCGAAGTCATGCAACCATTGTTCTCATGCAATACAATCTGACATATGGATCCAATCAGTCATTCAATGAACATGTGCACGGCAAAAACAACAATATGTGACGAAACATGAGTGTTTCTTCGTGATCATCATTTACGGCCATGGGGTGCCTGCAACCCGAATCGTCTAACTGTTACCTACAGCAATCATCAAACCAACACATAATTCACCTAAGGAAATCAATACTAGATTCTCATAAATGTGCTCTTTATGATTACAATTCACCCAACACATACACATACACATACACATAATCAGGATCATCAACAGGTAATCAACATCACATATCCATCATCATTATAGTTCTTATATGTTAAGGTGCAAGCGTAACCCTAATCAACGAGGATTGCCATCATATAAACAGCAAGGAATGAGAACAATTAATCTAACCGGAGGCTCGACCAAAGGAACTAATGCTTCGAAGGGTGAGGCTGCCGTCGTCTTCAATGAACGAGAGGGGGAGGGTGTTTAGGGTTTGCCACTTGTTTCTTCAAACAGTGCTTAACATGTTACCCTCCTCATATGTTTACGTATAATACATGGGTTGGGGTTTTGATTCAAGCCCGATCAAATGTGTGGGCTGAGATAAGAAGGACCCATGTCGCCCAAAAAGTGTGTGCGAGTCAAGTAAGTTTGCGGCCCAGCAGAGTTAGTACAAGTTCCCAAAATTACTGGCTAGCACATCTAACGGTTAACGGTTCTGACATAATTTACCAGCACATACATACAAACATTTAACGGTGCACGAGTGTAGCCAATTAAGTTTCACATGGTCACAATATAAAAACAATTAAACACTTTACTAAACATGTAGCGCATTCGTAAGTTGCAACATAACATGTAATGTGAAAAGAAATCAATACATAGAGAAGACTTGAAATTGCGAATTGTCACATCATCCCCAACTTAACAGAAATTTCGTCCCGAAATTTGGTAAGCAAGCCAACACAACACGATGTTAGATCAGGATGATTGTGGATTTTCCCAGGTGTCACATCATCCCCAACTTAACGGAAATTTCGTCCCGAAATTTGCTAATGATATCAGAAGTTGACACAACTGTTTGAACAACTGAGGATACTAGAGCTTACTTTGATCATCGCGTTCCCACGCAAACTCCGGTCCACGTTTTGAGTTCCAACGAGTTCTCATGATTGCAATTCGACTATGCTAATGAATCTTGACTTCTTGGTCCATGTTTTCAATGGACTTCTCGGCATGCTGCAACTTGTTGTTAATCTATAGGTTCGAGACGTAGATGGCATCGTGAACGTCACCTAATCCGTCTGGTAACTCGAGTCTGCGAGCCATGTTACCGTTTCGTTCCAGGATTCCGAATGTCCCAACGCATCGAAAACTAAGCGTGTCACATTTCCAATAACGTACCGCACCCTCCCAGGGTGAAACTTTCGATTATGCCACGTTTGCCTACAGCGAACTACCAGGGTTTCCTGACAGTCACGCGCTGCCGCCCAACAATTTCTAATCTAAGCAATCTCCAAGAGTTATGACTACAATTCCTGGATCTTTGATTAGATTGTCACCCACCTTAATCCAACACGAAGATTAGCGTTACTGTCCATGTGATGCCTCAAACGGAGCTGTGTGCGTACTAATATGGTGACACCTACAGTAGAGCTCTCCCAAAGATAAGTGTCCTTTCCAAATGTTTACTAAAATCAATCACGCACATGTCGCAGCATGTCTCCGTGTGTCCGGATGGTTCGTTACTCTGCTCAGTTGTTCTACAGCGATAAGTAATACTCATGTCTAGACGTGAGCCAAGTGTGTTGTGTAATGCCTGTCATAAATCAGGTTTAGATCAAAACCAGGGGTAACAGGAGTTGGCACCTCGTGCCTAAAAGTCGCCTCTCTCAGAGGAGCATTCACAGCTGTGAAGACTCGTCCGTTTCCTTAATTGCAAGAAGACGTGCTGGTAGCGGGAGACAATCAACGATCACCCAAGTGATACTGTTTCTGTTTCTGTTTCTGTTTCGAGTTGCAAGTAGACTAGTGCCAGATCCCACGGCAGTCTGTTCTCATTTCCATATGGGTGTTTCTGGTTGCGGATACTGTACCTTGACTTTTCGACCAGTCAAACATCATTCCCATGCATAGCTAGGTGGGTCTTCATGCCCGATTACCAGTATAAGGCTTATAAATCCTATTGTCTCTCATCAAAACCCAGACGACTAGAATTTCGAAGCCGGGGTGCTTTGCGTAACACAAATTTCCTACAGTTACTGAATAATGAGATCCACATTCGTTCCATGAGGTAGCGAATATCGTCCGGCCTGCCAAGGTTGCTTCTCCATGCCCCGCATGGGTTCAACTTGAAAATTTCCTCCCTTCAGCTCTCTAGCTTGAACAGAGCGAATCTGATCAGGTAAGTAAAGTCGATAGTGAACTACAAAGCTCATACACATTCAAGTTCCAAAAAGTCCCATCCCACGATGCCATTTACTGATTTAGCTCTTTCGAAGCCAGGGTACACGGGAGGCCCTTGTGATCGGTCTAAGTAACACATTCGGTACCGTCCAAGTAATGCCTCCAAGTAAATCCAAAAACCATGGTTTCCACCGCTGGTTGTGTGTCGTGCAGTTCCTCTTTGGAACTCCATTACGTAAGTCATCACTCTCTCGCGTTGCATCGACGTGTAACTGGGATTCTGATTCGAACCATAATGATATACCACCGAATCACCCACACCCTCGGGTAGGGACGATGCTTCAGCGCATTGCCTTCGAAAATCTTGCGATTAATCTGCGATAGCATCAAGCGAGACCAATAAATTGTTGTATCCTCGAACGGGTCTTAGCGAGATCCACGTGCATTCCCACTTTGTTGATTATATGACCCAAAAAAAAGTTACCTCTCGAATTCAGAAGTTACATTTATTAAGACTTCGCGCGGTGTGGCTCCTCCCTCAGGAGCTCTCAAATAAGATACAAAGCTGTCCATGATGCTCTTTTCTCCTGGAAAGGATTCAAAACGTCACCCAATAGCATGGTCGGTTCACATGGCCCATAAAGCTGCTGGTGTGATAATTACCCCAGTGGTCATGGAATACAAAGTCGTATGGCCGAATTGCGTCTGATAAGCTGCTTTAAGAACGTTCTTCCCTTGGACTTCCATCTGATAATATTTCGCTCTTTAATCAATCCTCAAATGAAAGCTCGTCCCTTGCCACTAGTCGGCAGGTTGTCAATACATGGTCGAGGCAAACGGTTCTCAACTGCCGCCTAGATGAGTTCTCGATAATCAGTACTCACACAAAAAGTCTTATCATCATGGATATAACTGGGGCTTACCAAAGCGGAAACTAGGTTCGACAAAACTCCTGTCCAACAGTTCTCGTAGTAGCTTATATAGTTCTTACAACCCACCTGGTGCAAGACGGTAAGAGTACGAGTATTCGGAGCTGCCTCTGGCGTGAGATCAACTGGGATTCTGACTAACAGTTGTGGTAGTAACCTGAAAGTTCCCCGTATGGTACACTGAGATGAGTCACCACAATTGGTGGATCCTCGATCCTATTTTCCTTAGCCTTATCATCAGAAACGGTTGCTAATATAGCGGGCTCATCCCTCCGTAGATGCTTCTGGGCCCTCATAGCCAAAATGGTGCTACCCTTGCACCAGTACGCTTTAGAACAAATAACAATCCACCACATAAAATTTTTCTCCCCACTGGGTACATTCGCGTGAGTTCTGGATAATGCAGTCCACACTAACTACTGCATTGTAGCCATCAATGATAGTAGAAAGAAGATCGGTGTCGAATACCTGTCCCACAAGGTCGAGTTTGCATCCCAACTAACATATGCGGTTTCATCTGACTTGCCATCAACCGATTCCACAGCAGGTTCGGTTTCAAGAAGCATCAGGGTTAAGCAAAACAGTGACGAAGGGATTGATTACTAAGAACGTGTAGGTTACCATGTTGCTATAATCCTGGAGTCGCCCACGCCAATCCTGAATGTCCTTCGCGAGTACCATATCCAATGTTGTTGCTACTATTACTAGAATTCCCGAAACTGTCATTGTTCCTTGGGTTGATGGCGTCTTGCCTTAACATCGGCCATTCCTTGTTGAAGCCACCATCATTTCCATACCGAAAGTCATGATTTGCGAGTACCTTGCTGTCATCGTGACTGTTGCTTCTAATGCTGTTGCTCGAAATGGAGTCCTGCGATCTTTCACCAACAATGTCCATATCTTCACATTCCATACCACGTTCCAAGGCGCTACTCATGGTGTTGGCAGTTACACATTCCACATTATAGTCAATTGTCATCGTTTATGTCCCGATTGATTCGTAAAAGTCGGCTCCCATAAGTTGTTGACTAGGGTTAAGGATTTGTTTGGAGTCAATCGCTGATGTTCGTTACCAGTAACTAGAGTCGTTCAAATGCTGAAGTCGGTAAAGTACTACATTTACCCTCTTGTCCATCGTTCTTCCAAGTTGATTAAATACTACACGGTTTGCTGCGAGAGTGTTGCAGAAGTGATCGCACTTCTGGATCTAATGCGCCAAATCTTTGAGTTCTACCATACGATGAGAAGTGAGAATGGTTAATCATTGACGTTGCAACATCTAACTCAGGGATGTTTGTACCCGCACCCAACATTCTACACGGTTCGCTAGGCGTTCAGATGTGTGTTCGGGTAATATTCGATAGCATCGAGATTCGAAAGGATTCAGAGAGAGGTGGAAAGGTCACATTCGGATAGGAGACAATCACTATTATGACTCCTATAAATTTGTTACATTTCACACTGATCAAATAGCAGAGCGGAACCCCTTCTTCACTTGTTAAGCCTCACTGGGACTCACATGCACCCCACATTATTATTATGTGTGCTCCCACAATAATATTGTGATTTGCATGCTCATCTCAGCTCCTCCTAACTCATGTCGAATGATTCCTCAAACTTGGGTAGCAAACAAATGGGCATCACAAAACGTGAGTCACGAATGTTTAGGGAAATACCACCCTATCAGTCATATAACACGTGCAAGTAATACGTAAATTCATACTGTTGTGTTAAACGTGCAATCACATGCAATATCATATGTAAGTGTTCACTAGTAACGCAGTACAATGAGTATACAAGGGACGAACCTTGCAATCTGGAGCTGAGTGTCATGGTCGTATCCTTGTTGTCAAAACTGTTCGGTTTTAGTCAGGTTTTATAAAAACGTTTTAAAACCAAGTTCACTATAACCAGTGGCTCTGATACCAAACTGTCACACCCCCAAAATACCACCTAGGGAATATCCCTGTTAGGCGTGTGACGTACCAATAACGAGCCACTAATTACATTGAACGCACACAAGTTTCAAAATAAAATCCTTAGTTATTAATGTAAAATACCATAAACGAGTTTAAATGAAACCAACATGTTCAGCGGAAGCAAATAGTAAACCAAAGTTAAAAGGTTCAAAACCAATGTATACTGTTAATAATCAATCAATAGAATCCTTCCAGTCGACCCATGACCTTTCCAGCTACTCCAGACAGCAAGTTCCCAATTCCAAGTTCCCTAACGACCTGCGAGCATGCAACAAGTGTATCAGACAACGCTGGCGAGTTCATAGTTTTATGAAAATGTTGGTTACCAAGTTTTTAGTTAATCCATTGAATTTAGTTCCGAAAGTAATGTTGATAATATCTCGATACTGAACAAGACGGCTCCTGATGTATGTTTTGCCCTTTCCCCAGTGCTCCTATCAAAGCACTGGGCCCGACTGGGTAATTAGTTCCCTACCGTCCTCCCCGGTACGGCGTGAGGGTGCCAAACCTAAGTAGCGCTACCAACTAATACCCCGCTACCACCCACGATAGCAAAAGATGGGACTTAAGAGATAGAGAGTGAGAATATTATACAACATCCCAGTTTTACCCAAAAGATTTATCCCTCCCCGGGATACCCACTGATTGTCCCAACCACCGGGACGCATGCTCAAAGTAGTTAAATCACCTTAGATTTGCTCGGTATGTTTAGTTACCCGTTTCAAGTTAGTCAACCAAACCCCTACCGAGGATAACATAGACAGTCAGTTGCACATAAATCATGTATTCTATGTACACGTCACACAGGTAGCATACAAGTAAAACACATATCCCCATAACATTTATCGTAAAGTCGTTTACGGCCATGGGGTGCCTGCAACCCTGATCGTCTAACTGTTACCTACAGCAATCATCAAACCAACACATAATTCACCTAAGGAAATCAATACTAGATTCTCATAAATGTGCTCTTTATGATTACAATTCACCCAACACGTACACATACACATAATCAGGATCATCAACAGGTAATCTACATCACATATCCATCATCATTATAGTTCTTATATGTTAAGGTGCAAGCGTAACCCTAATCAACGAGGATTGCCATCATATAAACAACAAGGAATGAGAACAATTAAACTAACCGGAGGCTCGACCAAAGGAACTAATGCTTCGAAGGGTGAGGCTGCCGTCGTCTTCAATGAACGAGAGGGGGAGGGTGTTTAGGGTTTGCCACTTGTTTCTTCAAACAGTGCTTAACATGTTACCATCCTCATATATTTACGTATAATACATGGGTTGGGGTTTTGATTCAGGCCCGATCAAATGTGTGGGCCAAGATGAGAAGGACCCATGTCGCCCAAAAAGTGTGTGCGAGTCAAGTAAGTTTGCGGCCCAGCAGAGTTAGTACAAGTTCCCAAAATTACTGGCTAGCACATCTAACGGTTAACGGTTCCGACATAATTTACCAGCACATACATACAAACATTTAACGGTGCACGAGTGTAGCCAATTAAGTTTCACATGGTCACAATATAAAAACAATTAAACACTTTACTAAACATGTAGTGCATTCGTAAGTTGCAACATAACATGTAATGTGAAAAGAAATCAATACATAGAGAAGACTTGAAATTGCGAATTGTCACATCATCCCCAACTTAACAGAAATTTCATCCCGAAATTTGGTAAGCAATCCAACACAACACGATGTTAGATCAGGATGATTGTGGATTTTCCCAGGTGTCACATCATCCCCAACTTAACGGAAATTTCGTCCCGAAATTTGCTAATGATATAAGAATTTGACACAATTGTTAGAACAACTGAGGATACTAGAGCTTACTCTGATCATCGCGTTCCCACGCGAACTCCGGTCCACGTTTTGAGTTCCAACGAGTTCTCAAGATTGGAATTCGACTAAGCTAACGAATCTTGACTTCTTGGTTCATGTTTTCAATGGACTTCTCAGCATGCTGCAACTTGTTGTTAATCTATAGGTTCGAGACGTAGATGGCATCGGGAATGTCACCTAATCCGTCTGGTAACTCGAATCTGCGAGCCATGTTACCGTTTCGTTCCAGGATTCCGAATGTCCCAACGTATCGAAAACTAAGCGTGTCACGTTTCCAATAACGTACCGCACCCTCCCAGGGTGAAACTTTCGATTATGCCACGTTTGCCTACAGCGAACTCCCAGTGTTTCCTGACAGTCACGCGCTGCCGCCCAACAATTTCTGATCTAAGCAATCTCCAAGAGTTATGAGTACAAGTCCTCGATCTTTGATTAGATTGTCACCCACCTTAATCCAACACGAAGATTAGCGTTACTGTCCATGTGATGCCTCAAACGGAGCTGTATGCGTACTAATATGGTGACAGCTACAGTAGAGCTCTCCCAAAGATAAGTGTCCTTTCCAAATGTTTACTAAAATCAATCATGCACATGCTCGCAGCATGTCTCCGTGTGTCCGGATGGTTCGTTACTCTGCTCAGTTGTTCTACAGCGATAAGTAATACTCATGTCTAGACGTGAGCCAAGTGTGTTGTGTAATGCCTGTCATAAATCTAAAAGTCGCCTCTCTCAGAGGAGCATTCACAGCTGTGAAGACTCGTCCGTTTCCTTAATTGCAAGAAGACGTGCTGGTAGCGGGAGACAATAAACGATCACCCAAGTGATACTGTTTCTGTTTCTGTTTCGAGTTGCAAGTAGACAAGTGCCAGATCCCACGGCAGTCTGTTCTCATTTCCATATGGGTGTTTCTGGTTGCGGATACTGTACCTTGACTTTCCGACCAGTCAAACATCATTCCCATGCATAGCTAGGTGGGTCTTCATGCCCGATTACCAGTACAAGGCTTATAAATCCTAATGTCTCTCATCAAAACCCAGACGACTAGAATTTCGAGGCCGGGGTGCTTTGCGTAACACAAATTTCCTACAGTTACTGAATAATGAGATCCACATTCGTTCCATGAGGTAGCGAATATCGTCCGGCCTGCCAAGGTTGCTTCTCCGTGCCTCGCATGGGTTCAACTTGAAAATTTTCTCCCTTCAGCTCTCCAGCTTGAACAGAGAGAATCTGATCAGGTAAGTAAAGTTGATAGTGAACTACAAAGCTCATACACGTTCAAGTTCCACAGACGTAATCCTCCCAAAAGTCCCATCCCTCGATGCCATTTACTGATTTAGCTCTTTCGAAGCCAGGGTACACGGGAGGCCCTTGTGATCGGTCTAAGTAACACATTCGGTACCGTCCAAGTAATGCCTCCAAGTAAATCCAAAAACCATGGTTTCCACCGCTTGTTGTGTGTCGTGCCGTTCCTCTTTGGAACTCCATTACGTAAGTCATCACTCTCTCGCGTTGCGTCGACGTGTAACTGGGATTCTGATTCGAACCATAATGATATACCACCGAATCACCCGCACCCTCGGGTAGGGACGATGCTTCAGCGCATTGCCTTCAAAAATCCTGCGATTAATCTGCGATAGCATCAAGCGAGACCAAGAAATTGTTGTATCCTCGAACGGGTCTTAGCGAGATCCACGTGCATTCCCACTTTGTTGATTATATGACCCAAAAAAAAGTTACCTCTCGAATTCAGAAGTTACATTTATTAAGACTTCGCGCGGTGTGGCTCCTCCCTCAGGAGCTCTCAAATAAGATACAAAGCTGTCCATGATGCTCTTTTCTCCTGGAAAGGATTCAAAATGTCACCCAATAGCATGGTCGGTTCACATGGCCCATAAAGCTGCTGGTGTGATAATTACCCCAGTGGTCATGGAATACAAAGTCGTATGGCCGAATTGCGTCTGATAAGCCGCTTTAGGAACGTTCTTCCCTTGGACTTCCATCTGATAATAGTTCGCCCTTTAATCAATCCTCAAATGAAAGCTCGTCCCTTGCCACTAGTCGGCAGGTTGTCAATACATAGTCGAGGCAAACGGTTCTCAACTGCCGCCTAGATGAGTTCTCGATAATCAGTACTCACACAAAAAGTCTTATCATCACGGATATAACTGGGGTTACCAAAGCGGAAACTAGGTCCGACAAAACTCCTGTCCAACAGTTCTCGTAGTAGCTTATATAGTTCTTACAACCCACCTGGTGCAAGACGGTAAGAGTACGAGTATTCGGAGCTGCCTCTGGCGTGAGATCAACTGGGATTCCGACTAACAGTTGTGGTAGTAACCTGAAAGTTCCCCGTATGGTACACTGAGATGAGTCACCACAATTGGTGGATCCTCGATCCTATTTTCCTTAGCCTTATCATCAGAAACGGTTGCTAATATAGCGGGCTCATCCTTCCGTAGACGCTTCTGGGCCCTCATAGCCAAAATGGTGCTACCCTTGCACCAGTCTAACGCTTTAGAACAAATAACAATCCACCACACAAAATTTTTCTCCCTACTGGGTACATTCGCGCGAGTTCTGGATAATCCAGTCCACACTAACTACTGCATTGTAGCCATCAATGATAGTAGAAAGAAGATCGATGTCGAATACCTGTCCACAAGGTCGAGTTTGCATCCCAACTAACATGTGCGGTTTCATCTGACTTGCCATCAACCGATTCCACAGCAGGTTCGGTTTCAAGAAGCATCAGGGTTAAGTAAAACAGTGACGAAGGGATTGATTACTAAGAACGTGTAGGTTACCATGTTGCTATAATCCTGGAGTCGCCCACGCCAATCCTGAATGTCCTTCGCGAGTACCATATCCAATGTTGTTGCTACTGTTACTAGAATTCCCGAAACTATCATTGCTCCTTGGGTTGTTGGCGTCTTGCCTTAACATCGGCCATTCCTTGTTGAAGCCACCATCATTTCCATACCGAAAGTCATGATTTGCGAGTACCTTGCTGTCATCATGACTGTTGCTTCTAATGCTGTTGCTCGAAATGGAGTCCTGCGATCTTTCACCAACAATGTCCATCTCTTCACATTCCGTACCACGTTCCAAGGCGCTACTCATGGTGCTGGCAGTTACACATTCCACATCATAGGCAATTGTCATCATTTATGTCCCGATTGATTCGTAAAAAGTCGGCTCCCATAAGTTGTTGACTAGGGTTAAGGATTTGTTTGGAGTCAATCGCTGATGTTCGTTACCAGTAACTAGAGTCGTTCAAATGCTGAAGTCGGTAAAGTACTACATTTACCCTCTTGTCCATCGTTCTTCCAAGTTGATTAAATACTACACGGTTTGCTGCGAGAGTGTTGCAGAAGTGATCACACTTCTGGATCTAATGCGCCAAATCTTTGAGTTCTACCATACGATGAGAAGTGAGAATGGTTAATCATTGACGTTGCAACATCTAACTCAGGGACGTTTGTACCCGCACCCAACATTCTACACTGTTCGCTAGGCGTTCAGATGTGTGTTCGGGTAATATTCGATAGCATCGAGATTCGAAAGGATTCAGAGAGAGGTGGAAAGGTCACATTCGGGTAGGAGACGATCACTGTTATGACTCCTATAAATTTGTTACATTTCACACTGATCAAATAGCAGAGCGAAACCCCTTCTTTACTTGTTAAGCCTCACTGGGACTCACATGCACCCCACATTATTATTATGTGTGCACCCACAATAATATTGTGATTTGCATGCTCATCTCAGCTCCTCCTAACTCATGTCGAATGATTCCTCAAACTTGGGTAGCAAACAAATGGGCATCACAAAACGTGAGTCACGAATGTTTAGGGAAATACCACTCTATCAGTCATATAACACGTGTAAGTAATACGTAAATTCATACTGTTGTGTTAAACGTGCAATCACATGCAATATCATATGTAAGTGTTCACTAGTTATGCAGTACAATGAGTATACGAGGGACGAACCTTGAAATCTGGAGCTGAGTGTCATGGTCGTATCCTTGTTGTCAAAACTGTTCGGTTATAGTCTGGTTTTATAAAAACGTTTTAAAACCAAGTTCACTATAACCAGTGGCTCTGATACCAAACTGTCACACCCCCAAAATACCACCTAGGGAATATCCCTGTTAGGAGTGTGACGTACCAATAACGAGCCACTAATTACATTGAATGCACACAGGTTTCAAAATAAAATCCTTAGTTATTAATGTAAAATACCATAAACGAGTTTAAATGAAACCAACATGTTCAGCGGAAGCAAATAGTAAACCAAAGTTAAAAGGTTCAAAACCAATGTACACTGTTAATAATCAATCAATAGAATCCTTCCAGTCGACCCATGACCTTTCCAGCTACTCCAGACAGCAAGTTCCCAATTCCAAGTTCCCTAACGACCTGCGAGCATGCAACAAGTGTATCAAACAATGCTGGTGAGTTCATAGTTTTACGAAAACGTTGGTTACCAAGTGTTTAGTTAATCCATTGAATTTAGTTCCGAAAGTAATGTTGATAATATCTCGATACTGAACAAGACGGCTCCTGATGTATGTTTTGTCCTTTCCCCAGTGCTCCTATCAAAGCACTGGACCCGACTGGGTAATTAGTTCACAATCGTCCTCCCCGGTACGGCGTGAGGGTGCCAAACCTAAGTAGCGCTACCAACTAATACCCCGCTACCACCCACGATAGCAAAAGATGGGACTTAAGAGATAGAGAGTGAGAATATTATCCAACATCCCAGTTTTACCCAAAAGATTTATCCCTCCCCGGGATACCCACTGATTGTCCTAACCACCGGGACGCATGCTCAAAGTAGTTAACTCACCTTCGATTTGCTCGGTATGTTTAGTTACCCGTTTCAAGTTAGTCAACCAAACCCCTACCGAGGATAACATAGACAGTCAGTTGCACATAAATCATGTATTCTACGTACACGTCACACAGGTAGCATACAAGTAAAACACATATCCCCATAACATTTATCGTAAAGTCGCATAGCAAGTGTATGGAATTCATGTACAAGTAAATCAAGTAACAGTGCACGTGCCCTAGCACGTTGCTCACAAACATTTATCATAATGTACATGCACATTTATAGTTTAACGGTGTACTCGTTCCGGAGGGCGGCCCAGTTTACATAACCCGGTGAACTAAGCACCTCACGTAATCTCTTGGCCCATTAAATTACGCAGCCCTATACATTGTGCAATCAGCCCAGGGGTGTGCGGCCAATTTAAGAACGGCCCAAGTACATTGTGCGACTGGGCTGTAAACATGCAACCTGCAGAAGTGCGATCATTGTTGTGCATCGATTAGTTGTTCATTATGCAGTTTAGTTTGTACAGCATTCTAATGTGTGACCAGGTAGTGTGCGGCTCGTTATTCAAGGTCGTAAGTCATGGTGTCAGTCACATGCTACCTAAACTCTCGGCTTGTCAGTTATGCAAATCATAATTCCCACATTCACTACTAATTTCCTTAATTCACAATTTCAACATTAATTCATTAATCGGTAGTTCATACAATAACATGCAATCAAATGGTATCATACTAATTCAGCATTAGTGATTAGACCGATTAACCCTACAATTTGATTGGACCAAATCTAATTTGTGCTTATCTAAATGGGTTGTTTGAATTTGTCTTTTGTACTCACATGGGCCGTCAAAACAATGAAATGATTATAAAATCTACAACAGCAGATGTGGTGACAACTAATCAACAATATCACGTGACTTTGGTTCAGCATTAGTAACATGCACATATATAATATTTTCAAACATGAATGCTTGCTGCCATATCTATCACCAAACAACTCGAAGTCATGCAACCATTGTTCTCATGCAATACAATCTGACATATGGATCCAATCAGTCATTCAATGAACAGGTGCACGGCGAAAACAACAATATGTGACGAAACATGAGTGTTTCATCGTGATCATCATTTACGGCCATGGGATGCCTGCAACCCTAATCGTCTAACTGTTACCTACAACAATCATCAAACCAACACATAATTCACCTAAGGAAATCAATACTAGATTCTCATAAATGTGCTCTTTATGATTACAATTCACCCAACACATACACATACACATAATCAGGATCATCAACAGGTAATCTACATCACATATCCATCATCATTATAGTTCTTATATGTTAAGGTGCAAGCGTAACCCTAATCAACGAGGATTACCATCATATAAACAACAAGGAATGAGAACAATTAATCTAACCGGAGGCTCGACCAAAGGAACTAATGCTTCGAAGGGTGAGGCTGCCATCGACTTCAATGAACGAGAGGGGGAGGGTGTTTAGGGTTTGCCACTTGTTTCTTCAAACAGTGCTTAACATGTTACCCTCCTCATATGTTTACGTATAATACATGGGTTGGGGTTTTGATTCAGGCCCGATCAAATGTGTGGGCCGAGATGAAAAGGACCCATCTCGCCCAAAAAGTGTGTGCGAGTCAAGTAAGTTTGCGGCCCAGCAGAGTTAGTACAAGTTCCCAAAATTGCTGGCTAGCACATCTAACGGTTAACGGTTCCGACATAATTTACCAGCACATACATACAAACATTTAACGGTGCACGAGTGTAGCCAATTAAGTTTCACATGGTCACAATATAAAAACAATTAAACACTTTACTAAACATGTAGCGCATTCGTAAGTTGCAACATAACATGTAATGTGAAAAGAAATCAATACATAGAGAAGACTTGAAATTGCGAATTGTCACATAATGACTAAAACATATCACATAAGTATGGTCCACGTATAAGCATCAAGTATAACAACATAGTATTCATGTATAAGGATTGTTTTCGTGCATTGTATAAAGAATAAGTTGAAGTGTAGTTTTATAAGTTAACATGTTACACCCCAAAAAGTGGTATTCATAAAAAGGGGGTTGCGAGTATACTCACAAATTTGCATATGGTTTTCGATTATCCAACGTGACGAAGTTGATGAGGTTAGAAGGTTGAATATGTTCGTGTAGGGATTTAGGAAGTTAAAACACAAGAATATAGGTATTTGAAAGTAATCATCCTTTAACACCAAGTACTTGTTCTTAACACTATGAAACCTCAAGGGTTAATATTTTCATGAGTAATATACTCATTAGAATCGTAACAAGTCTTATGTCTTAGATGATGTTATTCTAATATCTTGACGAATGAACACAAGTCCATCATCAAGGGTTCGAATAGTATATATATGTATAAGTATTATATGTAATATTTAGTCCATTAGTCAAGCATGTGGTAGAAGATAAATCTTCATTTAGGTACCTCTATTGTGTCATAGAATTCATGTAGGAGGTAGGAAGAACAAGCTTCCATTTAGGTACCTCTTATGGTTCACCACTACACTTGATGTAAAAACATACAAGGAGGGTCATGAACTAATATCAATACAAGAATAATAAACAACTATACTATGAGAAATCATCAAGTAATGTGGGGATTCTATGTTGGACAACCTAAGTTGGTCCACAATCACACCTTTTTCATGCTTGAAGCTTGAACACCACTTGTGGGTTAAAACCCTAAACAAAACAGAAAGTATATGAGGATTAACCTCTGATTTTGTATGTCTCAGCCCCGTTTTTAAGCTTAACTAACCATAGAAGTGGTTATAAGCATAAGGACGTGGGTTTGAGTGAGTTAAACTCAAGTTTGAACAAGGATTAGTAAAGATAAATGAAAACAGTGAACTTTGGAGCCTATTTTCCAGAGTTCCAGGGACTTATTCTCTGTGAAATACCCATGGAATCGAAGCTAAGGTCAAGCCAAGCGTTCTGGAAAAAGAATGAGCTAAAACGGAGGAGAAATGAAGAAGTTATGCTCACTTTAGTGGAGCTTGATGTTTCTGCTCGAACCTGCACTTTCAGCTACGAACTTGGGTGTTTTAGAGAGTGTTGAGAGTGTTTCTAAAGTGTAAAAGACTTGGGAGGCCTTGGGTATTTATAAGGAAGAGTTAGGTTAAATTTAGGTGAAGTAATTAATGTTAAAAAGTTGTTTAAACTCAAAAAAATCACAAAATCGCGCCTATTTTATGAGCAGAAACCAATTTCAGCGATATGGGCCATTGTGGCGTGCCGCGAAGTGGAGCTGGGCCTGGTTGCGGGCCCCGCCTTTGATCCGAGGGAGGCCTTAAATGCATTTAGGGGCCGGATTTGTTGGAAAAGAAGACCGCAGCCGAGCGGCTGGGCGGTTGTTTGGTGAGGCAGGAGACCCGGGTTCGATCCCAGCAGTCTTCAGTCTTTTTGTTTATTTTTTTAACTTAAAACCTTATATTTCCATTTATTACACAATTTACCCCTGCACTTTAATTAACCATGTTATATTATTTAAAAGTGAACTAACTTCATTGATTAAACTAACTAACTAAGTTATAAAATCTCTTAACCAATTAGTTTATTTAAATAATTGATTAAGTAATTTAACTAGGTTTATTAACTAGGTTATTTTCTAACTTTAAAATCTAACGGGACTAACTGGATTATTATAAAAATAAACTTTTAAATAACAAAATTAATTAAATAACCATATTTATGAACGAAATAAATAAATAAGAAGAACCTTTAACGATTATTCCTTTCACGAAACTTCCGAATCTCATTATTTTAAGATTTTAACTAGTCTAACGCGTATCAAGTGTCCAAATATGGAAAGTACAACATGACTTGCTAAAATTAGAAAGTTCGAAAATGCGGAGCGTTACAATCCAACTAGTATTCCAAGATCGATCTTCGATCAGGCTATCGCCAGCAGCAAATTTAGGAAGAAAGTATACCAAAGTACAGTGAGTCAACCCCTTGTTTTAAACATACGCTAATATTGTGTTTTCTACACGATGCACAAAACAGTATTACACAGAGACACGAAACTTTGAGAACCTAGGAAAACATGTACTTAGGACCTTCAGGAACTTAGGTCAAAACTCATAAAAGGTTATCACTTAGGAACCGCGTCTGTTAACTCAAACAAACCCCATTATTCTGACGTATATGCTATTTCAGTTAGCCGAACAAATAAAGTGCTTAAATTTCTTATATTGAAATTCCACCTTTGCTTCTAGCGAGTAGATTTTTGCATCTCTACTCCTCTTAATGGTAGTTACATCACGACAATTTTCTTCATTAAAGCAAACACTCCTTTGTCTCGATACTTGATCATTTCTTCATTAAAGCGAGTACTCATTGATTCATTACTTGAAAATTCATATGTTACGCATGCACCATTTGTTGTGCACGTGGTTTCGTTTCGAATAAGCGCTTCATCAAAGTTCAAATATTATTTTGCTAAATCTAGTTATTGATTTGTGATTCGAATGACCTACATTATTGTAATTGTTGACTCCTTTGCTATCAAGTCAACATACTTTCTTGAAATTTCTTTTCTTTCAAGTTACATACATGGTTTATCTTTGTAACCATGCCAAAAATTCCCTTGTTAATACATACGTTTATTGTCGGATTGCGCTAAAACCAAGTTGAATTGCTTGAACTTGTCCATTTCGCATCTTCAATTCAAGACACCATATGATGTATTAAGAGCATCATATTCAAATTCATTTTTGCAAATGTTTCTTTTGTCCCGAGTTGTAGTAGAATTGTTTGGTCTACGACTCCATTAAGTCGTCTGCTGATTTCGACACCTTGTGGTGATGTTTTCACAAGATTGAAGCTTGCGCTAAACTCATTTATATCTCTCATACACGGATTTAATTGTTTATTTAATTGACTTGCTCTAAATCCGTTCTGTTTTATCATGATTAAAGCAGTCTTAACACAATTGTGTGTCAAGACAATGGTACATAAGTTCGTTCTATATTTCAGTGTACCTCCTAATGGTTCTTTCATTATCGATCGAATGCCTTGCAGTATTTATTCCCTTTTCATCTTCGATTGGAAACAGTAGTTCTTTGGTGTTCTGTATTCAATTGAAAAATCCTATGATGTCATTTGAATCAAATTTTCAGGTTTGCTTCATTACACTTTCATTTGATTTCAAACACGGTGAACTTGTTCGGTCACCGCTATTGTTGAATCACGTCCTTACGACACCTATTGGTGTCGGTACAAACTTGTAGCTTGTGCTAATCGTAGTCAACCGTTTCACACGAAACTACACCTACTTTTGTTTGACTTGCCATTTAAACACTCTTAATGCAACTACGTATTGAGACAACGATACACTAGTTTCGGTTGAATTTCCTTTCAGTGTATTCTCGCGATCCAATAACGTTAACACACTAATTTTATTCATTCATTTGTTCGAAAGTTGAAGCATCATTTTCGTGTCATTATTACATTTGAGCAGGCTGATTCTAAATCCATCTAGCGGATGTTATTGTTTCTAGAACTTATTTGCATACTGTGAACGATCGCTTGGAATTCTATTGGTCGAAACTCCTCTTTTATTGAACCCCTGTGGAATAAGTTACACTAGATTGTACATCTATACGTCTCGTGTCCTTTGACATCAAATTCTAGAACACATACCTTCTAACCATTGGGTTCTTATTGTTGTCGTGTGCCCTTGGATTTATCTGATTCGAATAAGTTTTGATTCGGTTTCGTGGTTAAAGCACTTTGGTATTATTCATATCCATGCCCGTATGACGTAACCCTAAGAATTTAATGTAGTATAAATTTCGAGGACGAAATTTTCTTAACAGGGGGAGAATGTGACAACTGTCAAAATTCCAGGTATCTGTACAATTCTTAAATAATGATTAGTGCTTAGTGATTGTACTGAATTACAATTAATTGCTTGAATTGATTTCTGATTATTGTGATCATACATACATGTGCATCACATATTGCTTAATGCCATAACATTATTACATACAAACCTTATTGATTTAAATAATGCACGAAAACAAAGCTAGCACAGTTATCGGACAAATCAGAAAAATGCTGACGGAGTTCAGTAAATAGACAGACATTGTGTTGAGACACAGAATGAGCCAGGAACTAAGAATTACACTAATGTAGTGTGTAGGAAAGTAAGGATTACAAAACTGCCTTCCTAGAGATAGTTTGAGTGCCGGAAAGTGCCTAAAACTCACATAAACTGTAGAATTCTGCAAAATTCAGCATTTAAACAACTTAATATCATGCAGAAATATGGTTAAATAGTCCTAAATGCTTTCCTAAGTGTCGGGAATCAAAACTGTCATAAAAAGTAACATAAAGCACACTAAACTACATAGCTTAAAATTATAAGAAATCTTAAAGAAATCATGCTGTTTAAGGTTGTTGTGATACTTGGTGATTGATTGCTTATGATAATGATGTAGATCATCATATGATCTTGCTAGATCATGATTAAAAACATAATCTAGCAAGATGAGAGGATGAAAGTGTTAAAAATTCATAGATTATCCTCATGAAAGACATGAACTTGAAAGAATATAATGTTCTCTTATAGAGTGATGATCAATGTAAGATGTAAATCTTGTAAATCTAATATTTCAAGAATGATTTTCCAAGAAACCAAGTTAAAAATACAAGTTTTACTAAATCTTGGTTCTTAAAGAAATCAACCATATTTTTAGAGGTTAAACAAGTGTAGAAACACTTATGTAACAAGAAAAATTCATAAAGAAACATTTTTAGAAAATGTGACTACAAGTTGTAAAGATCTATTTTCTTTAAAAATGATGCTTTTAAAGAATCAACCACACTTTAAAGGGTAACAAGACTTACTAAATACACTAGTAAGCTACTACAAATTTTTATAAATTTTCAAGTTCATGAAGTGGTAGTTTATGCTTGTTTTTGGAAGTGTAGATTGTTTATTGTTGATTATTGGTTGATTGTGTTGATTTACAAAAGAAAATGATATGCCTTTAAGGCATGGAAACCTCCATTTTTAGGGGAAACTATGGCAAAATGTTTCTAGAAATTAAACACTTAGAAAAATATTTTTAAACAAATATTTACAAGTGTATTTTAAACCATAAATTTTCATACAAAGTTTGCCATAATTTTTGTTACAAAAATATAAATATTGGAGGTTGGTTTTTATAAATAAAACTGACTAAATATGTATTTAGGAAATATATATTTAGATGTCACCATGTGTGTGATTATTTGTATATTATGTGTATTAGTTATATTATTTTAGGACTTGAAATAATATATCTCATCAAAATACCAAAAATTTCAATCCAAAATATTACCGAAATTCCAAGGAATAGATATACAAAGAATACACAAAATATTGGTGAAACCGAACAAAGGAATATAACTCACAAAATATTCCGGAAAATTTATTCGCAAGTATATTTTTGGTAAATAATATTTTGGACACCAAGAGAACAAAAATATAATTTTTACAATTATTACAAGATTATATCATATTTTTTAAAAGAAGAAAATATATTATTTTTGGCAAGGTAAGAATATATATATTTTTCTTGGAATTATTAGAAGGTATATTACCTTTGGAAGAAATATATATTTTCTCAAATAAATATGAAATATATTATTTATGGGGAAAAATAAGTTTATGTATATTTTCTAAGTTACACTTGAAAATATTTTTTTTTTTTGGAACTAATATGAAAATACAAATATTTTTGCCAAAGGAAAATTATAAATAATTTTTCTAAGTAATATTTCTCAAAATATATATTTTGGAAATATATATTGATATATTTTTATTAAAGATATTATTCCGGAAAAGTTAATACAAAAATAAACAAGTATAAGAATACGAATACAAATACACCCATCCTTGGGAAGGATATACACGTATAAATACATAAATGTAACAAGTTAAAATATATTATTTTAACTATTATTCCAAAATTTAATAAATATCGTTTAAGTTAAAATATTTATTATTTTAACAAATAATTATATAACTTGGAATAATATTGAAGACACAAAGAACGTAACTCAAAGACACTAACTAATACTAAATCAAGGCACGACCCACCCGGCTAATGAACCGTAGTACACATGTAGGTAGTCATGCGTTTAAGAGAAGGTTTTGAGTTACATTGGATTCGAAGAACGTAAAACTGTGAGTTCATGTCCCCCTTTTCTTTTAACTGTTTTCCTTTTTTACAACTTCGGGGGTGAAATACATGTTACAAATGTTTCGATGATTACAAATGGTGTGGTTAGCTAAGGAATGAACTGTTAGATCATGTGAATGTGTAGGCGATTAACGTAAGACCATTAATCCTCGTAGTAGGACCAAGGGACATTAGTGATAGATCTATTTGGGTGTAGCGAGCCCCACCCATGCGCCCGCCGAGTGGGCCATGTGGTGACTATGTCTTCAAACTGAAGCCGGTGCAAAATCTGCTAGGATTGAGTCTTCCTGTGCCATGTCACATATATTAATGTATTAGCTACACATTAATTGATTTGTTTCCTTGTTGCTTCATACCAGTTTTCAAGAACACTCAAACATACTTACAAATGTTTTCAAGGATGATTCGTGCACACAAACAAATCACATGAACTCGCTCAACTTTTGTTGATGTTTTCAAACTACATGTATTTCAGGAAATTAAGTATGGATCTGGCGGGCGTTGAAGTTTACAAGTCATGTCTCTAATAAAAGGTGTCATCCGAAGTCGAAAGGTTTGGATTATGTATTTTTTTATCTTGGATAACATACATGGCTCGAATCCTAGTTTGTTTGTGTCTTTTGTGAAGTCATTATGGAATTCTAAAACAAATTGCATGGTTTGTAACTCAGATTCAAAGTCTGTGTTTGGATTCTAAAACAGTGTTGTTATTATGTTTTAAAACTTAAATTTATGGATGACATCATGGATTTATCATATAGTTGTTTGTTATGGTTGAATGCAATGATATTAAGCAAGTCACACCAAATCATGCTTCCGCAAAAGTCAGGATGTGACATAATGAGAATGATTACGTGCTATTGTCTTCGAATGGTTAGATGCATGATGATGAATCGGTGATTTAGATTTCATGTATAGGTTCGATCTTAATGTAGATGTATTAGGGTTACGTATATTGGTATCGATGACTTCTGATGATAAAGAAATTGTAGATTAATTATGAATGCGAATGATGATGAACTGTTGCTATGATCCAAAGGTGTGTATGATGTTTTAGAGTACATAATGATTAATGAGCATAGGAATAACGGTGTATTTGACTAAATTGGAATATTGATCATCGTGGTAACTGCCATTGATAACCTGCTAAATCTATGGAAGTTGGTTGACTATGTGAATATGGAATGTAACTGATTGATCGAGTATTAGTGAAAAGTATAACTGATAATGCATGGGTCACACACTTGCTTGCCACACACACACCCACATGCATACCGTACACCTGGAGATGCACACCGCACACTCATAAAGTGTATGTAGTCTAGCTACATATTGAACAATTACAAATTGCATGCTTGGTCGCACACTGACATGAGTCTGCACACTTTCATATAGTCGCACACTTGCATGTCTGCGCCGAAGACTGTTGGGCCATACGGTTTCTGGTCGCATACTCGGGGGAATGTCACACACTTGATGTGGGCTTTCCTCTGAGTGGGCCGCACATCATACGGTTGGGCTCATAAGCCCTTACTTGTGAGATCTGAATCGCACAACTGTGACTGGGCCGCACACTCTTATGAACATTGAATTAACTGCTACGTGTTTTATGAAAACATGAACTTATAATGTGAATTTGCACATGACCTGAATACCTGCTATGTGATGACCATGAACTGTTATGTGCATGATTAACTGTTATGATTAGTATTTTGTTGTGTGTATTTCTAGTCCGCTACTGGTGTAATATGTGCAAAGAGTATGTGATCTATGTGTTTACGAAACTGAATGTCTTTAGTAACCACGGTAGGGTTTGGTTGACCAACTTGGAACGAGTAACATAACATACCGAGCAATCTAATGTGAGTTCACTACCTCTTGAGCATGCGTCCCGGTGGGTGGGACAAACAAACGGGTATTCCTAAGAGGAATACGTCTTTTCTGGGTTAAACTGGGATGTTGGATAATACACTCACACCTATCTCCTTAAGTCCCATCTTACTAACG
Source organism: Helianthus tuberosus (assembly GCA_030545235.1). NCBI lineage: Eukaryota > Viridiplantae > Streptophyta > Magnoliopsida > Asterales > Asteraceae > Helianthus > Helianthus tuberosus. The sequence goes on from CM060413.1 coordinate 96,658,449, forward strand.
AACTAGTTACCTGAGAGGTAACGTGGTATTAGTTGATAGCGCTATTAGGCTTGGCAACCTCACACCGTACCTGAGAAGGCGGGAGTGAACTAATGACCTTAACCACATGACCAATGTTTGATAGGGCATTGGGGACGGGCAAACAAACGGACGTCATCTTGCGGTACTCGAGTTATTATCAACATGATTTCAAAACTAAACACTTGGCAACTAAACGTTTTTACAAAACTGTGAACTCGCCAGCTTTATGCTGATACACTTGTTTGCATGCTCGTAGGTTATTAGATATGTGGATGTGGAACTTGCTGTCTGGGATGCTGGAGTGGTCATGGGTCGTGATGCATGGAAACACGAAACGAGACTACTTGTTTACATACACTTGGGTTTTGAATTGATTAAACATTGACTTATGCTTCCGCTGAACACGTTGACTTTATAATTAATGTTTTGAGATACTTTATTTATAATGAGTGAAAACCTTTATTCAAAAACTTGTTATTAGTTCAATGTGATTAGTGGCTGAATCCTGGTACGTCATACGCCTCGCGGGGGTTTCCGCAAGTGGTATTTTGGGGGTGTGATAGTTTGGTATCAGAGCCACTGGTTATAGTGAACTAGGTTTTAAAACATTTTTATAAAACCAGACTATAACTGAACAGTTCCGAAATCGACCATGACACTCAGCTCTAGATGGCAAGGTTCGTCTTTCGATTATTTTATGCATTACATACCTAGTGTACACTTACTTATGAATTGCAAGCGATTGCATAACTTGTCACTACTGTATGATTTCATGTGCTGCTCGTTTAAAACATGGTACTTGAATAGTAAGACATTATCTTTAGACTTTTGTGACCCTCGATTTTACGACACCATTCATCTTATTACTCGAATCTGAGGAACCATTTAACATGAGTTAAGAGGAACCGAGATGAGCATGCAAATCATATCATTATTGTGGGGTGCAGGAGAGTCCCAGGGAGGCTTGGCAAGTGTGAAAGGGGTTTTGACCCATTATCCGAAATAATGGGGGATTCGGCAAATCTGTAGGAGTCATAGCGATGATTGCCTCCTACTCGAACGTGGTCCTTTCACTTCCCTCGGAACGTTTACGAATCTCGATGATATTGAGTGTTGCTTGAACACGTATCTGAACGTCCAGAGAACCATATAAGAACGTTAGGTGTTAGTGCGAACGTCTCTGAGATAGTTATCGAAGCATCGAATGTTTGGTTTGTACTTTCCTCACTATTCTCGTTTTCTTGAACTCAACGAATTGGCGCCTTAAATCAAGAAGTATGGTCACCTCTGTAAATCTCGAACAACTTATCGCGCATTATGCAGTTGACTCAAAAGACCAATGAACAAGAAGTTGAATGTGGTGCATCATCGAACATAGTATCATGACGACCCCGATTACTGACAACGAACACCAGTAGAGTGACTTCAACCAAGTCTCTAACCCTAGTCAGCAACCTTAGGGAGCCAACTGTTACGAATTAATCGGGGCATAAACGCTGGCAATCGACCAGAGTATGGGAAGTGGAGTTGCTAGTGCCCTAGGACGTGTCAAGAAATGCTAGAAGGTGGACATTTGGAGGGAAGATCGCAGGGCTCTGTTTCCAAAGAAACAACATTTGAGACAACAGCCACGGCAACAACAAGGTACTCGTAATCATAGCCTTCAATGTGACAACTGGCACCAAACCGGTAATTTCTGTACTATTTATTTATTATTTATTATCTGCAATTATGTGCTTAAACATCAACATTATGTGATTACTTTCTTTACATATGAATTCATGCATGTTTTATACTTCAAATATTGCATTGTGCATTACATTAAGCGTTGCGTCAGAAAGACTAGTAAACTCACCGGTAAGACACACTGTGTCAACACTTCCGTATGAAACAATCAGACAATAGATTTAGGGCCTAGGAGTAGGTCCAACATCAAAAACACATTAAAACCCAAGTGAGGATACAAGGGTTAGCAAATACACTTTCCGGAAACTAAAATATGAACTAAAAGACACCCGAAACTCACTTTAAATGCTGAATTCTGCAGAATTTAGCAGAAAATCAGCTAAAAACTGCATTTTAACACCAAAATATTATGCAGAATTGATGTTTTAGTGTCCAGGATAACTTACAAAGTGTCGGGAATTAAAACTGTCACAAAAGGTATTTTATACCTAGTAAAACTGCGCAATTTAGCACTTTAACGAACCGTTAACGAAACGAATAACCAGACACTACCCAAAACATCAAAATTAGACTAGAAGTATTGTTTTTATGATATTAAGTTGGTATTGGTGATAAAACACCTTAAAAATCATAAAAACACCTAAACACACTTAAACTAACTTAAACCTTCTAGTTTACATTATAAACCTCCAACTTTCAAGAATTTACATTTACCCCCCCCCCCCCTCATTCGAAAACCGGCCCCATGGGCCCCACTTCCCTTTTGAATAAAATAATTCATTATGTTTCCTTGATATTAAGCACATAATCTAGTAGTTAAAGCTTTGTGGAGGATAAAGGGACTAGAACACCTAAACTTCATCTCACTTTCATTCTTCACATTCAAAACACACACTTTTTCTCTCCCTCTTCTCCCTTGCTCTCGGCCGACCACACACACCCATACATCCACCATTTTCATTCACATTCCAAGCATTCCAAGGTCACTACAAGGTGTAAGAAGGTCATCAAAGAAGGTGTAAAGTGCAAGGAGTTGAAGGACCACTTGGAGGAGCTTTTAACCACTTGATTTCATCATTCTTCATCTTCATCCTTCTTGTGCCACTTGTCACACCCGCTCGTAGCGGAAGTGCGAGGTGTGATCTGATTGGTTCTCATTGCATAACAATATAAGTGAACATACTAAATGAATAAAAACATGCTCCAATGCCATTACATAGATGTTTCAAAAGAATACACAAGAGTTAAGTGTATCGGTTACAAACCATTAACATGAAAAATAAAGTTTCATAACTTCATACATCAAAATGTAAGTTCTAAAATGTTAAGGCTTTGACCACTATATCACCGCAAAGAGGCGGTATATAACGGGCAAACCCTTCAAATGGTGGCATGGAGTCTTGATAATTTCTTTCTTGCCTGAAATATTTGCATGGTCCACTAATTCCCTGAAATACATGTTAAGTTGAAAACATCAACAAAAGTTGGCGAGTTCATGCAGTTTAGTTGTATATGATGTATCTTGTAAAATGTGAGTTGTATAAATTGTATCTGTAAAATGTGAGTTGTATAAAATGTATCTATAAAATGTGAGTTGTATAAGATGAAAGTCAGTATGTAAAGCGTCAATGAAATCGTTGATCATTAATGTTTCGTGAGGACACTAATATGTGTGACGAGATAGGAAGCAATCCAAACCTAGACGATTTTGTGTCGACTACTATCGACTGGGACACAAACGCACTCTTCTGTATGGGTCCACGACTGTCACGACCCCCGTCCCGGTGTTACCCGGTTCAGGAGCCGCGGGACAGAAACCCGTGGTATTGATTATTTAATTTGGCAGCGAAAATATTTGACAGGATCTTTTTTAACTGAAAATGCCCAATTATTTTATTTCACAATTTGGGACAAACCCCATAATTTACAATAAAGGGAATTTCACGAGGAAATTCCTGATTTTACAAAACATGTTTATTTATTTTATTGAGCCACTACTTCAAGCTTGTTAGTGCTCCGTAGAACTTTTCCTTGATTCACAGTAGGTCACCTGAAACATGTTTAAAAAGATTTTTATCAGCGGGGAAATACTGGCGAGTCACTCAGGTTATATAAAACGACACCTTAGTTATGAATTACATCATAAGAGCGATTACAATGGCTACTATCTTATTTTTATCTGGCACCGTGTCACACCCTGGTGACGATGGTCATACCACTATTGGGTCCTTTCACCCAAGTAGTGATGATTATCACTGTTAGGTTGGTGAACCTAACCATGAGAAATTAGTAATGTGCACAATACCCCACTTGCCAGTGATTCAAGATAACCAAGACTTAATCCCTGTAATTATAACTTTGAAAATAATTGGAGTATTGTAAAACACTATTAATAAAAAGAGAATGACTCACATTGCAAGTTTAATTGGGTAGAGTTTAGCCTATTGATAAGCCTGATAACCTAATTTAAACAACAATGCACACGAACTAGGTCAGTAACTTAATACAACATTTACGATAAGCTCACGAAATCAAAACCCTCACGACGAATGACAAAGTATAGCCCTGATTTAGGCAGCACTTAAACATCCATCGGATCGGTTTCAATCAATCGGACATTGTATCGTAGCAGTGATCAAGTTAATACCCTGTATCGTAGCAGCGTCGTGACACCGTAAAACTCGTTTTTTAAGCAGAATATGGACGTTTTGATTGAAATTTTCGAACACAGAAGCAAGTCCCATGCACAGGCAATTTATAGCTGATTTTAAGGTTTTACACGGCTCGCGTAAACCTTAACAAGACCTTACGCGGCCCGCGAGGGCCACCTAGTCTACAACTAGGGCTACCGTGTCACCGGTAGGGTTGCCACGTGTGCGACACGTGGCCTGGAATGCTTATCCGGTCAACTTTACTTTGACGCGGCCCGCGTAAGCCTAAGCTTACGTTTTACGCGGCCCGCGTGAAACTCAAAATTCTTGTTTTCTTGGTTTTTCATGTACATTAGGGTTTCAGGGGTCCGGGTTTTCACTTACGAGTCGTTTTGGGACATTTTTGCAAGTCCTTACAACGACCAAGAGTGGGGCTCGCCAAAACCCATTAGATCTAACCCTCTGTACCTAGGTCTAAACTGGATTAATGGTGCTTAGATGTATGACCCTAATCGCACATGATCTAAGGTGTTTCATTCCATGACATAACATACAATTGAACATGTATTTTCCCCGATAGTTGTAAAGTTGTAAAGCATTTAAATGAATAGGGGACATGAACTCACAGAATTGCGTCCGTGAATAGTAGATAACTGTGATCTCACGTGCGGTCGTCCTAAATAGTGTCACGACCTACAAATGTTCTATATTTGTTAGACACTTCGGTCTTTGTAATGACTTGAGTACAAGTCTTTTGTCTTGGATATGTGTTAAGACTTGTATGTCTTTGTTATTCATTGAATTGTGTCTTAGATGTATTAACTGATAACTATTTAGTATATATTTCGCCAAATATATATATTCTTGTATCTCGTGAGTTGTATCGTAGTTGTATAAATATGTGTTCACCAAGTGTTAGGTGATATAAATGTGTATATCGTTGTATGTATAGGCATACGTATGTTCTCGTGTGTATTATATGTGATCTTGTATTCTTAGAATATATATACTTATATATTCTAAGATATATTTCATAAAAATATATATATATGTTATACTTGGTAAAAGGTATAGAAAATATCTTTAAAATAATCTATTTTTAAGATTAGTTCTAAAAATATAAGTTTAGTCTTTTACTAAAACAATATATTTTAGATGGTAAGAAATATATATGTATGTTTATATATTTAAAAAACAATACCTTTTTATTTCAAACCATAAGTAATATATTTTGTATATTGTAGAAAATATATAGTTACTTATTCTGTTTAGAAAACGTAGTCTACCAAGTCGTCGAAATATTGTGTATTATAGTCCGTATTATATATGTAGTCCGTATATTTGTCCGTAAGTCTGATTTGTCCATAAGTTGTGTCCGAAGGCTCGGAACGTCCGTAAGTTGTTTTTAAGGTGTATTTTTGTGTAGTCTTGTAAGACTTTAGTTGTAATGTGTCTTGTGTTTATTTATACCATTGTATTCAAGTTCCTAGTTATCATACATATAACTAATACAAACAAATAACACATAGCACATAAGTTGTTAAGATAACTAATATATATTTTCTCAAAAATATATATTTATAACTACTTTTACTTTTATAAAAACTATTCTTTAAAATCTTTTTATTCTAATAAAGATTTTGTCAAAAATGATAGTTTTTTAACACATGATTTTTAAGAAAAATGGCCATGTTTCCTTTGAAATATACACTTAGCCATGTTTAATAAAACATATCTTTTTCTTATAAAAATCACCAACAATCTTCTCATATTATTCTTAATAAAAACATATGAGATTTATATCCAAAATCTTAACAAGATGAAATCAATAACATGTAGGGTTTTGGTGTGATCATAACATATGTTAACTAGTTCAAAATCCATGCTTTACTTCTAGTTTTATCAAACTTTTTTATAAAAACCCATGTTGTATGTTTCTTTTGATAACTTTGTAAAAGTATTATTTTTAGTGAAAAATCTTATATACTTTAACAAAATCAAAGATTATGATCATCCATTCATACATTTAGGTTTAACAAAACCCTTAAACATTTTCATGTATACTTGTTAGATTATGTTTTTAAACATCATCTAACAAGTTATTCATATGCTAATCATCAACACTAGATCAAATATGCAAGTAATAATCCTTAAATCACAACATAAACAAACTTTTATATCATGATTTTTATTTTGCTTCTTTGTATTTTCATATTATTTTGTATGATTGTTTAGTTTATTACATGTTCTTTAAACAATAAATACATAAATAAGTATGAAAAAGGGATTTTAGAGGCTTACTTCTAGCACTTGTGGCTAGGGATGATCTATATGATGATCAAAGAAAAGAAAAAATTGTTGATCTTGATGTTCGGAAGCTATGGAATGGAAGGAAAAGCTTGCTTCTTCTTGTAGTGTCTTTAGATCATCCTAAGTATCATCAAGCTCCATCTTGATCATCAAAGAAGTTTAAAATGGTGAAAGTTTTTGAAGGCGTTCTTGGCTAAAATATGAAGATTGAGAGGATTTCTTAAGTGTGTGTAAAAGAAGGTGTAATGTTATGTAATGTGCTTTGATGATTATGGTAACTAGATGTTTATTACTTTCACCATGTTCACCAACTTGACCCACTTGGTAAACAACATGCAAACTAGGTAAATATCCAAGATATTTGTGGAAACAAGTTGGGAGGGGGGTCCCACATGTGAGTCGAGATAAGGGGGAGTACCCATGTTGTAACTTGTTTTCCTTGTTAAAAAGTGTTGGTTTTTATTAGGTGAAATGTTAGGAAACTTCATATGCTTAAGTGATTAAGTGTTTTTAATGTATTAAGTGACCATTACTAGTCTAACATGATCCAAATAACCACTAGATGGTCACCAAAAAAATATTTGATATTGTTCGGATAATCGTTTCGCTTTGTTTCTGTTAGTCGTTATTTGAACGCTAAGCTTGTGTAAGTTGTGTGAATTGATGTAGTTATTGGTTCGGATGATACCTGAAGGTATCCTCATATGAATTCTATGTTAACAGCACTTTTACATGTTGCAAAAAGATTAAATGGTTGATTTCTGCAGAATTTCTGCGGAAAAGTGTTGAAATTGTCGCATTTAGTGCTTTTCGGGTAGTTTTTAGTGTTATCGGACTTCGGCAAGGTATTAAACCAAACCCTTGCATTCCTAGTTAGGTTCTAATGTATATTTGATGTTGGACTTTCGTCTGAGTCCTAAAGATGTCGTTTGGATGGTTTCTGTGGATCTTGCGTTTTGGTCAGAATACTAGTTTTGCTAGGTGCTTTTCTAGTAGTTTCGATACATTGTTTAAACTGTTTCAAATGTATTCAAGAAAAATGAATCATGTGCATCAAAAATAAGTATTCCATGAGTATTCTAAGTGTATGTCATGAAATATGCAATTCGGGTGTTTAAAATGCAGATGAAAGTTGATGGCTCTATCGATAAGTATAAGGCAAGGCTTGTGATCAAAGGGTTTAGACAAAAGGAAGGTCTTGACTATTTTGATACATACTCGCCTGTGACTAGAATAACCTCTATTAGATTGGTGCTTGCAATTGCAACTTTCAAAAACTTGGAAATACATCAAATAAATGTAAAAACCGCATTTCTCAATGGGGAATTAGAGGAAGAGATTGACATGGAGCAACCAGAGGGTTTTTCTGCTCCTGGCCAAGGGGGAAAAGTCTGTAAACTCGTCAAGTCATTATATGGCTTGAAGCAAGCTCCAAAACAATGGCATCAAAAGTTTGACAAATTTATGCTTAACACTGGTTTCAAATAAATAAATGCGACAAATGTGTCTATGTGAAACACACTTCTAACGGTTATGTGATCTTATGCCTTTATATAGAGGATATGTGTGACAACCCTCATAATTACAGGTATCCGTACAATTAATTAATATTGATTAATGCTTAATGACTGTGCTTAATTACAACTGATGATATAAACTGCTCTCTGATATCTGTATCATACATACATGTGCATCACATTTCATACTGTCACAACATTTATCACATACAAACTTTAGTGACATAAACAATGCATAAAGCACAGTTAGCACAGTTAGCGGATAACTCAGAAACATGCTGACAATGTCAGTACATAGACAGACAGTGTTTTGAGACCCCGTAAGGGCCAGAAACAAGGTACTACACTAGTATGGAGTGTAGGGAAGTAAGGACCATAAAACTGCGTCACTAGGTGATAGTATAAGTGTCGGAAAGTGCCTAAAACCCATTCAAAGTGCAAAATTCTGCATTAATCAGCAAAATTCAGCTTTTTAACAAGCTAGTAATGTGTAAAAATATGGCAAAATGGTCCTGTATGCTTTCCTAAGTGTCGGGAATTAAAAGTGTCACAAAAGGGTACTTAAAAATCACTAAACGGAATAACTTGACACTTTAACAAACCGGTATCTAACCGAACAACCGGACATTACCCGGAACATCAAAATATTGCTAAAAGCATTGTTTTACTTTTTCTGAGCTAGTTATGGTTCCCGAACACTCTAACATATTATGTAATGCATCACACACTTGAAACACTAGACATTACACTTAACCCCTAACTAATTAACCTACTTACCATTTCAAATTACATTTAACCCCCCCCCCCCCCCATGCTAGTAATCGGCCAAGAGTGGCCCCCACCTAAGATCACCTTAATCTTCTCTAAGATTACATTTGATATTAATTGATTTAGTGGAAGATCTTGCATGTACTTGAGGAGACACTTAACCCATTGGTTAATAACATTGTGATTATAAGTATCAACATCATCCTTCATTCTCATCACCAACCAAACTCTCTCATCCTCTCCCCCAAGCTCCTGGCCAACCTCCTCCCACACACCACCACCATTATCAAACTTGTTCCATCCATTTGAAGGTTAACTCAAGGTGTAAGAAGGTGATATAGGAAGCTTGGTGTTTGCGGATCATCAAGGACCTCTTTCGTTTGCTTTTATCCATCACTTTTGTCTTCACCAACAACTAGTGATCTTCCCTAGCTTAAAGCTAGTAGTAAGACCCTCTTGATCCTTGTTTACTTCTATTTTTGATTGGTTAAAAGACATATTGTGTTGTAAATCACATGAATACTAAAAGACATACACTTGAATCTTGAACATAAAGCTTTCATATGATGAAATCTTGTTGAAATGGTGTTGTTTAGTATATGTATGATGATTGCTTGTTGATTACTAGAGATATTGATGTTGATCACTACATAGAGCTTGCTAGATTGTGGTTAAACACATGATCTAGCAAGTTAGAGGATGATTATGTGTTAACATAAGAAGATCATCTTCATACATAGACATGAACTGGAAAATAAAATGATTTCTTGAAAAGTAATAAACAAAGTGAGCTAGTAAACTTATAGATCCAAGATTTGTGAATGATTTTTCTAAAAGAACCAAGTTTAAAAAGGTGATTTTTGAAAGATCATGGTTTTTACTAAATTACACTATTTTTGGTGATGAAATAAGTGTAGAAACACTAGAAAAACAAGAAGGTTTGATAAAGAGACGTTTTTGTGAAATATGTTTACAAGTTGTAAACATCTAAAATTTCCAAGAATGAAGTTTACCAAGAAGTAAATATATTTTGGAGGGTAACTAAGGCTGCTAAACACTTTACCAAGTTACTACGCATTTTTGTGAAAGATCAAGTTCATGTTACTATGTAAATTGAATAGTTTTTGCACTTGGTAAGTGCAAGATGTTTAGGGATTGATTGTTGGTCATTGTGTGATGGTTTTGAAAATAAAAGGATATGCTAAATAGCATGGACACCTCCATTTTCAAAGGAAACTATGACGAAATTTTCTAAAAATATACAAACACTTAGAAATATTTTCTAACAAATATTTACTAGTGTATTTTAACTATGATTTTCAATAAAAACTTTGCCATAAATTTTGTTACAAAAATACAAGTATTGGAGGTTGGGTTTTGTAAATAAAAATGGATAAATATATATTTAGAATATATATTTTATATTAAAGACACTTGTGTGAATATTTGTATACTTTGTGGAATAATTATATTATTTTAGGGTAAAATAATGTAACTTACAAATACCAAGAATTTACAACTCCAAAATAATACCAAAAATCACAAGGAATAAAATATAAGTTACACACTTAATATTGTGGAACCGAACGCAAAAACGTAACTTATGAAATATTCCGGAAAATATCATTACATATATTTTTGGTAAATATTATTTTGGATACAAGAAGTGAAAGTGTGATTTTTGGGAAAAATATATTTTCTTGGGAATATATTATGTTTGACAAATACGTTATATATATTTTCTGAAGATAGACTTGAAAATATATTACTTCGAGAATACAAAAGTACATGTATGAAATACCCCCATCCTTGGAAAGGAAATACGAAGTTAAAATACTTGAGAAGTATTAATACAAAAATATTGATTAAACAATTATTCCAAACATTAAATATAATTTAAAGTTAAAATAATTATTATTTTAACAAATAATTATAACTTGGAATAACATAAGAAACGCAACTCAAAAACGTTACACTCTAAGCCAAGGCACGACCCGTTCGTCTAATAGACGTTAGTACACTGTAGGTAGACGTGTTTGCTGCGAAGACTTGAGTTGCTAGTTCTGAAGACGCAATACTGTGAGTTCATGTCCCCCTTTTCTTTTAACTGTTTTCAGTTTTATACTTCGGGGGTGAAATACATGTTACAAAAGGTTTACATACGAATACTATTGGTATGATTAGCCTAGGAAAGAACCATAGATCATGTGATTGGGTAGGCAGATACTTGGGCCCATTAATCCTCGTATAAGGACCGAGGGGCATGAGTGATAGATCTATTTGGGTGTAGCGAGCCCACACCCATGAGGCCAGGGTGGCCCATAGTGGTGACTATGTCTTCCAGCCGGAAGCCCGGTACAACTTTGCTAGGTTTGAGTCTTCCTACACCGTCACACATATCAGTGGCCTTGCAAACCATTGGTGATCTTTTCCTTGTTTGCAATCATACCGGGACATACATACATACATACATACACTGTTTACAAAGGTTTATACATACTTACACAAACACATGAACTCGCTCAACTTTTGTTGATATTTTTAAACTACATGTATTTCAGGGAACTAAGGGATCTAGCAAGTGTATGCATGTGTCTTCAAGCTGCGTCGTGAATAAAGGATGTTATCCATGGTCGTAGAGTTTAGGAGATGTATCCTATTCCTGTACGGGATACATGTTTCTAAACTTGGTTTTAGTTAACGTCTTTTGTGGAGTCTTTATGAACTCAGTTGAACAAATTATGGTTTGTAACTTAATTTGGTGTCGATGTTTTCAGAAAAGTATGTTGTGGTAATTCCCAAACTTTATTAATGGATGAACATCTCGTGTTTTTATCATATAGCGTTGTTATGATTGAATGCTATGGTATTAAGAAGTCACACCAAATAACCACGCTTCCACAAAAGTCAGGGTGTGACAGCTTGGTATCAGAGCTTCGATCGTAGCGAACTAGGATTCTTTCTCAAGTCTAGACTACGATCATTAGGGCTCACACGAAAACATTTTTACATTGCATATACAAAACGTCCAGATCCAGGGAACAAACATTTTTACAAATAAAAGACACAAAATACATTTTCAAAAGAATTCATTTATATTTTCAGTCTGAGAGACTGGGGGGTTAGTCTGAGAGACTAGCTGGGTAGTGCAGTCTGAGAGACTGGGGAGTTAGTCTGAGAGACTAGCTGGGTAATTCAGTCTGAGAGACTAGGGAGTTGGTCTGAGAGACTAACTGGGTAGTTCAGTCTGAGAGACTGGGTAGTCTGAGAGACTAGTTGGGGCAGTCTGAGAGACTGGGAGGTTTAGCCTGAGAGGCTGGGTAGTTCAGTTTGAGAAACTGGGAGGTTTAGCCTGAGAGGCTGGGTAGTTCAGTTTGAGAAACTGGGAGGTTTAGCCTGAGAGGCTGGGTAGTTCAGTTTGGGAAACTGGGAGGTTAGTCTGAGAGACTAAGTGGTTCAGTCTGAGAGGCTGGGTGGGATAGTCTTGGGAAGACTAGGATGCATACATGCTTACATTGTTATACATACATGCTTACTTGATGATTATTGATATATGTGCATATGTGTGATTGTTTTGCCACAGACACTATGTCATCTTCTTCTGAGAGTGGAGTATCCGATACATTAGACCCTATGGCCATAGTCTCAGATGACGAGATAGCCACAGACCCTGAGGTTTTCACTTCAGACACTACGAGCAGCGACGATGATGACTTTCAGCCATTCGCTTTACCAGATTTTGGAGATGACATACCTATAGCTGATGGTTTTCCTGACGGGGATCTACTTCTTGTTCCGATCCCTGCTCCTTTTCCTCTCGCTGCATTTCCTCTTGAGGATCTGCCACTTGATGCTATGTCCAACGACGACATTGATCTGTTTATCGAGGGTCCCCCTGAGGATACCCAGGATGGCGGGGCTCCGGTTGATGATGATGATGTCATCCCACTTGTCGAGATTCTAGTTGATGATGATGTTGTTATCCCTCTTGTTGAGATTCCAGTCGCTGATATCATTGCTGTTCCGTTGGTCGAGATTCTTGCTGTTGAGATCTCATCTGACCATTCAGGTCCCGACTCATTCGAGTCCGTATCATCTTCTAATTTACACGCACGGGGAGTGCAGCACTATCCCACTAACATTGATTCCGACACAGCGATGTCTGCCGCTCCTATCTTTCCACACGACTTTGACCCTGATCATGAGATTGAGTTTGTCCCTGATGAGCAGCCTTTTGAGGCACCTGTCATTCCTGACGGTCAGCTCTTTGACATACCCGCTGAACTTGAGTATGCTCCAGCTGACCCTGAGCCTGAGATTGCACCTGAGGCTATACCGGCACACGATCCTTTACCCGAGCACGATCCAGTACCTGTCGATGCACCAGTTGTTGCACCACCTCTGCCTAACCTGATACCTGCACTTATTGATCATGCTCCTTTTGCTACCCATGTAGACCCCAGATATGCTCACACCCGCAATGGGTGGATCGAGGATGACGACGAGTATCCTCCTTTTGTTAGACCCGTCACTCCCCCACCTGCACCTGTGCATGCAGCCATTGATATCGCTTATTTTCACCCACACGAGTAAGACAATCACCGCACAGATTTACCGGTCACGTTCCTTCAGGACATTCCTCCTCCCCATCCACGGGAAGGACCATCTAGCCAGCAGCCCAGTCACATACCTTCTGTGTCAGCAGCCGATCATTTTATACCACAGTTTATACACACTGCTCCTTCTTCTGCACCCATGGGCGAGCCACTGATTTGGTTCCCGCCCAATGTGATGCCTATATCTGATCCATACCATCCCTTCCACATTGGATATTCGAGGGATGAGTTGCTTTTGTCCCTACAGCTCCAGCAGGAGATGTTGTGTAGGAGAGTCATGGAGTTGGAGAGGATCCCGCGTCCTCCACCATGCACTTGCCAGTCACCATTTGCGGTTCCGCTTCCTCCACTCCTGCCATATCCTGATTTTGATGTCCGTTTGCTCACTATGGAGCAGCAGATTGCTTACCTGATGCGTATTGTTCATGCACTCGAGGAGGATTTGGTGCATTTACGCAGGTTGATTTTCGTTCCTCCACCTCCTCCTCCCCCAACAGCTTAGAGGTTTTTGGTTTGATGCAGATAGCATGCTTTTGATAAGAGTGCAGCTATTGAGCCAGATTGCACAGCTTTTGTAGACCACACCTTGACTTTTGACTTTTGATTGTTGTAGTTGGTAGATGATTTGGACAAGGGTGATGTGACCCTTAGTTCCTTTTGATGTATGATACATTGTGAAACTTGTAAAACTGTACTCGTGGTCTTGATATATGATAGCTCAATCGCAACATTCTCATTACATGCGTTGTTGGATTACTTATTGGTGTTATGACATGGGATGTTATGTGTTGATGAATGTTATTACATGCGCGTATTACATACTTACTATACTTATTATGGCCGGACCAACCCAATCTTCTTATAGAAGATGCCTCCACGAAGGGAAAATCGTTTGCCCACTGTAGGATCGTTTTGCAACCTATATGAGTCGTTCAGAGTCAAATCTAAGCTGTTTGAAAGGCGGAAACAGTCAAACAACTGAGAATCAGTGATAGAAAGGTGTAGAAACAGAGAATTATACTTAAAACAGGTTTTTCATGTCACACCCCGACCACGTAAAACATCAAATCGTGGCGGAAACGTCGGGGAGTGTTGTAACAGAATTATTGTTTCACAACCATGGTATGCAAAGTTATATTTTATTCATCAAACCAAAGAGTTACATTGTCTTAAACAAAATGAAACAAAGAGTGCATAACAAGTTTTAACTAGTCTAGCTTCATTTTATGTTACTAAGGCCCAAGTCCACCCTAGCGTGTCACGAACATCCTATGCATTTGCTCCTGAAACACATGTGAAAATAGGTACGTCAGCATAAAAATGCCTGTGAGATACATAGGTTTTGTGAAAATAGGGTTCATGATTTAAGTTTAAGAAAATGTTTAAGAAAATTCAGTCATGAACCTTGTAAATTGTTTTGTTTTGTAAACCATTTGAAAAGCGATAAAATCAGATGATATGTATAAATAAAAAAGAAATATGTATGGTTAAATGAATAACCAAGTAAAATAAGTTGTATAAAATAAACTGTTTTGTAAAACAAGGTCTTGTGAAAAGTATGTTATTTGTGTAAAAATGTATAAATCCAAATTGAATGATTTAAATAACGCTACGACATGTAATATAATACAAGCACTTATATATAGGAAGTACCAGCGGCGTATCCACCATGCTTGTATCACATTACACACGTCTCATTACTTAAATCACTTATCTAAACAAACCACCAATGTAAATTGCCCATGTCTAAGCTATTTGTCGAATGTCTTTGTGAAAGCCATGTCAAAATGTTTATGTCAAAATGTTGTCCAAGAAATGTGTATATCAATATCAAAATGTCTATGTTAAATATCAATCATGTAATGTGTAAACAAAATGTCATGTATGGCAAGTGAAATATGTATCAACTAAACCATAGGTAAAAATGCACAAAACAATGTATTGAAGTAAAACGTGGTTTAAATCAATATTATGTTTTGTGGGAATGCATGCTATACTGAATACAGACATTTATGCGGTATTGTGAAAATGCATACAGTCAAGCCTTGCGACTGTGGTGATAAACCCTTAAACAAATTAAAGGTCTATCTGTGTTATGTTTTAATCGAATTCGGTCATTCCTTCCATCCAAACATACCTGGGATGTCAGGAACGGGAGTTGTCAATTCCTATGGTACCATTACCTACTAACGAGCGGCGTAATCAAAGTTAATGAATGTATATGGTCCCACTTAAACAAACCAAATGTCATACCCAAAATGTAAGCATGTGATGAAAATGTACTAAGCATGATGAACATACATAGCATGAAAAGGTAATGTAAAACAATGCACTAGGTATGCACTAAATGGACATACATAGCGTGAAATGTCACGTAAAACGATGTACTAAGTATGCACACAATGGACATACATAGCAAAAACATAGTGAAAACATGTACTAATAATGTACTAATGAACATAGCAAGTATGTGATGTGAAAACAAGAAGGCACGAAAGTAACAAGTAGGCACATGTGTTTCACCCCAAAATGTTTGGAAAACAGTAAAAGAGGGGACTATGTACTCACTTGAGATTTCGCAATAGACTTTAAATATCCACCAAGCAAAGCTAGAAGATCACGGATTCAAACGGCACCTAATATAAGTATCAACATTAATAAACGAACCTAACGGAGGATCGGGTAGTACGAGGGTTTGTAAACCAAATAAGTGTGGGAACTTATGTAATATGGTTTAACAAAGCCTGCATACTAAAACGAAACTTATCCTAAGTGCTTTTGACCCGTTACGACCCGTTTAGGTAGCTTACGCCACTTTAACGCGTCGTTTGCGTAAAACGCGTTTGGAACGCCTAACTAGCCCTATGAAAAGAAAGATATGCCTTAACATGTTTAATATTGTTTCCAAATCAGTTTATGTGTCAAAAGTTATGTTACATAGGCTTAAAATGAATTTTAGCGGAAAAAGGGTATTTTGGTAATTCACCTAAGGCATAAGAACTACTTATCATACAACTACTTAAACGACGTGACCATAAGGTATCACCTCGGAAGGTTATTCCCTATACACTATGGTCACCTAAAGTGTTTGGTCGGATTCTAATGATCGACCAAATGGGTCGGGTTCGAAAGTATAAGCGATTGATTAGATCGCTTACCTTTACGACCCTAAACAGCACAAATCTAAAAGCAACGAGCTAAACATGCTAGAACATGTTTAGTAAAGTTAGAAAACAGGATTGGTATTAAAACAAACGGTTTTAATACCCTAGAGTAGTTTGGTTACAAAATACGTGAGAAAACGCATTTTGGCCGAAACTACGACTCGTCACTGAGCCTAGACAACGTGGTAATCAGTAGGTATAGTCACTAGGGACTATAACCATCGTGATTACGCTCACGTTATGAAGTTCAAACGAACTTCGCATTGACCATAAACTGGTTAATGTAGAACGTCAAACGCAGTTTGACTTTTATGATAAAAATGAATAAAAGAACGAAAGAATACTTACAACGGGTCCAAGAACGGAAGCTTTGATCCGAATATTCTCAGGTATGAAGTGATAAACACATCAACTTAGAGAACCAATTCAGATTCAAAGGTGTGAGTTGAGAGTGAAGTGGGTGTTGGGTATTTATAGAAATTCAAGAACCGTTAGGATCGTTTCTCGAAGATTGAGCTTTAATCTTGGCCCTCCATGTGTGCCCATGGTTTCTAAATACAATGGGTGTCAAAAACCAGCTCATGGTATTGAGAAAATTGCATAAAAACCCCTGAAAAACAAGCTGGTTGCTGAAAACTAGACTGCTGAAAATGGGCGCTCTCGCGCCATGCGAGAGGAGCACATGGTTCTTTCGCGTGGCATGAGGGAGCCTGTTTTTGGCAAAAGTTTCATTTTTGGCAGAACAGGTCCCTGCATGCTATAAAGTTGATTTTTGACATGTTTAAGCCCCGTTAATCAATTTTCAAGGCTCAATAAAGATGCCAAAGTATAGGGAACTTAAAATATGTTCAAAAATATGTCGGATGTCGGTTCGTTTGGTCGTACGGTTGCGTTGTTCGGTTAATTACGACGGAAATCGTAACGGACGCAAAAACGATCCAAATTACGCGACGAATGGATTTTTAGCATGCCAATCACTAAAATAAACTATTTTAGTGATTACAAAAATTTTTGGATGTCCGGATATATTCAGAACGTAGGATATGCGCGAAAATGCAAACTTATGAACTTTTTGACGCTTTTAGTCCCTGAATGAGCATAAAGTTTATTTTAGCACACCGAACACCTCAAAGCCTATTTCTAAGCTATGTAAAGGATATTTAGGGTGTGTTTAACTTATGATCATGTTGCAGAATGTTCGTTACAGTTCAAATTGGCATACTTTCGCAGTTTTGTCAATTTTAGTCCCTGTAAGCGAATTAACTTGATTTTGCCATACCAAAGCCTTCAAAACTTATTTCTAAGTTATGTAAAGGTTATTTAAGGTATGTTAAGCATAAATTGATGTTCCGGAGTGTTTGTTGCATTAAACTAAGTACGTTTACGCACCAGTTTACGTATAATCCTCCAGAAAGCGATATAGAGATTGAAACTGAATAAAAGTCAAAACATGAAAAACATCAAACATAAACAAACAAACATTGGGATTAAATAACTTTATTTCATTGATAACTGAATTGTTCACAATTATTACAAGCACAAATGTCACAGTCTCTCCTACTTGCGGAAATTTCGTCCCGAAATTTGTTTAGAGGAAACTCGTGGGAAAAGATGCGGATACTTCGCCTTCATTTGATCTTCACGTTCCCAAGTAAACTCAGATCCACGTTTAGATTCCCAGCGAACTTTAACCAAAGGAATGCGCTTGCGTTTAAGCCATTTGACTTCACGATCCATAATTTCCACAGGTTTCTCAACTAAATGTAGTGTTTTATCAACACGGATTTCGTCAAGCGGTATGTGGAGGTTCTCATCAGCTAAGCACTTTTTGAGATTGGATACGTGGAAGGTTGGATGAACATTACCTATTTCAGGAGGTAATTCAAGTCTGTAGGCTACCTTGCCGATTCTTTCGAAGATCTTGAATGGTCCAACATATCTAGGTGCAAGTTTTCCTTTCTTTCCAAATCTGATCACACCTTTCCAAGGTGAGACCTTAAGTAATACACGATCACCGACTTGAAATTCCAAGGGCTTGTGTCGTCGGTCCGCGTAACTCTTTTGACGGCTTCGAGCTGTCTGTAGGTTATCACGAACTTTCTTAACCTTGTCAGTTGTCTCTAGAATGAGGTCAGGTCCAGTAAGCTGAGCCTCACCTATTTCATTCCAGTAGACTGGTGAACGACATTTTCGACCATAGAGAGCCTCGAAAGGAGCCATGTTGATGCTGGAGTGATAACTGTTGTTGTAGGAGAATTCAATCAATGGGAGATGTGAATCCCAACTACCACCAAAGTTGATCACACAAGCTCTAAGCATATCCTCCAAAGTCTGGATTGTTCTTTCAGTTTGGCCATCTGTTTGTGGATGATAAGCTGTGCTCAGATTAAGTTGGGTCCCCATAGCAGATTGCATGGTTCTCCAAAAACGAGAAGAGAAGCGAGCATCTCTATCAGAAATAATGTTCAAAGGAACACCATGTCGAGCTACGATTTCATCCACATAGATTTAAGCCAGCTTTTCAGCAGAAAAATCCTCACGGATTGGCAAGAAATGCGCTGATTTAGTAAGACGATCAACAATTATCCAGATGGCATCATGACCTTTCTTAGTGCGCAGAAGTTTAGTAATGAGATCCATAGCAATGTTTTCCCATTTCCAAACTGGAATCTTTGGTTGCTCCAATAAACCAGAAGGATGTTGGTGTTCAGCCTTAACCTTAAGACAAGTAAGGCATTTTGAAACGTACAAGGCAATGTCCTTCTTCAAACGAGGCCACCAATACTGAGTACGAAGGTCCTTATACATCTTGTCTGAGCCAGGATGAATAGAATAACGAGACTTATGGGCTTCATCCATAAGCAGGGTGCGAAGATCATCTTGGCTTGGGACCCACAAACGGTCCATGAAATAATATGATCCATCATCTTTTAGCACAAGATCAGGCTTAATGTGATAGGGTAATTCCTTACCCATCGAGTCTTGTGAAACACAAGCATGTTGAGCCTGAGAAATGCGTGCCTGAATATCGGATTGAACTTGAATATCAGATTGAACACGAACGCAATGAAGCTTAGTACGTTCCTTACGACTCAATGCGTCAGCCCCAACATTTGCTTTACCAGGATGGTAACGAATTTCGCAATCATAGTCGTTTAGGAGTTCAACCCAACGTCTTTGCCTCATGTTGAGTTCTTTCTGATTGAAGATATGCTGAAGACTTTTGTGGTCAGTGAAAACCACACATTTTGTACCATACAAATAGTGTCTCCAGATTTTGAGAGCGAACACAACTGCACCCAACTCAAGATCATGAGTGGTGTAGTTTCTCTCATGCACCTTCAACTGCCTTGATGCGTAGGCTATGACTTTGTTCCTTTGCATCAGAACACAGCCAAGACCCAATTTCGATGCATCACAATAAACGACAAAATCATCCTTACCCTCAGGAAAAGTCAGAATAGGTGCATCACAGAGCTTCTGCTTCAAAGTCTGAAATGCTTCTTCTTGCTTAGAACCCCATTCAAAGGACTTATCCTTCTGATTTAGAGCTGTTAGAGGAACTGCAATCTTCGAGAAGTTCTCGATGAAGCGGCGGTAATAACCCGCCATACCAAGAAAAGAACGAACCTCAGTAGGAGTAGTAGGCGTATCCCAATCCTTAATCGCACTGATCTTGGAGGGATCTACATGAATACCTTGTTCGTTGATGATATGCCCCAAAAATTGAACTTCCTTAAGCCAAAATTCACACTTGGAGAATTTGGCAAAAAGTTGCTCTTTCTTTAGGAGTTCCAGAGTAAGACAAAGATGTTGCTCATGATCAGCTCACGTCTTAGAATAAATCAAGATGTCATCAATAAAAACGATGATGAACTTATCCAAATAAGGCTTGCAGACCCTATTCATCAAGTCCATGAAAATAGCAGGAGCATTGGTCAAACCGAATGGCATGACTGTGAACTCATAATGCCCATATCGAGTGCGAAAAGATGTCTTGGGAATATCTTCTTCATGCACACGAAGTTGATGATACCCAGAACGAAGATCGATCTTCGAAAAGCAAGTAGCACCCTGTAACTGGTCAAAGAGATCATCAATGCGAGGTAGGGGATATCGATTCTTGATGCTAATCTTATTCAGCTCACGATAATCGATACACATTCTGAAGGATCCATCCTTCTTCATGACAAAAAGAACGGGAGCACCCCAAGGTGAAAAGCTAGGACGAATAAAACCTTTGTCAGAAAGCTCCTGAAGCTGCTTAGAAAATTCCTGCATCTCAGACGGCGTAAGACAGTATGGAGCTCTGGCAATAGGATTTGCACCAGGTATGAGATCAATACGGAACTCGACTTGGCGTGCTGGAGGTAGACCAGGTAACTCTTCGGGAAACAGCTCCGGGTAATCCCGAACAACAGGGATATCTTGAATAGACTTACCTTTGCCTTTATCTGCTGTAACATGTGCCAAGAAGGCCACATAGTTCTTTCGCAGATACTTCCGAGCTTGGAAACAAGACATAAGCTTGAGACGACTAGCAGGTTTCTCACCACGAACTTGTAGGATCTCACCTGACTAAAGCGGCACACGAACAATCTTCTCAAAGCAGACTACTTCTGCATGATGCTTGGCTAACCAATCCATGCCCACAATAATGTCGAAGCTTCCCAGTTGCATAGGTGTGAGGTCAATGGGAAAAAGATGGTTGTTAAGGTTCAACTTGCAGTTACGAAGAACAGAATTAAGAACAACGGGTTCACCATTCGCAACTTCGACTGTCAAAGGCTTACCTAGTTTCGTTCTAGACACGCGAAGAAATAGCTCAAAAGATAATGACACAAAACTCTTATCGGCCCCTGAATCAAAAAGAACAGACGCAGGTTGGTTATTAACAAAGAACGTACCGTTCACCACTTCATTGTCTGCTTGCGCCTCAACCGCATTCATATTAAAAGCTCGCCCACGAGCCTGAGCCTGAACTGGATTAGCCTTGGACACTGGTTTCGATAATGGGTCAGATCTCCACAATTAAAGCATGAGCCAGGAGGATAGTGAGGTCGTGCAGCTTGTGCTTGCTGTTGAACAGGTGGTTGAGCTACCTGTTGAGCGACCTGATTTCGAGCAGAACGACAAACTTCTGCAAGATGTACAGACTTCCCACAGTTGGTACAGAAACGGCACGAAAGTTGCTGATGATGGTGACTATTCCACCTATTGCACAAAGGTGCATTCCCTTCATACCGCTTCTTTGCGGGAGGCTGCGTTGGCTGATTGGGAGCTGCCTGGTTCTGTTGGGCAGTGATGGCAAAATTTTGGGAAGCCTTATGCTTCCTTGAACCCTTTGAGGAGCCATAATCCTTTCCCTTCTTATTTTTACCTTTCTTGCTATCCCCTTTGTCAGACGCCTGTTTCTTGCCCTTGTCACCCTTTCTATGCAGTTTACCCTTTCGAATCTGCGACTCAGTCAACGTCGCAGATAGCTCGATCGCCTGACGAACAGTGGTAGGATTACTACCAGTAACGATGTCTTGCATGGAGTCAGGTAGGCCATCGATGTACCTCTCAATAGCCTTATCGAGTGGGGTAACCATTGTTGGGCAAAGTAAGCTTAACTCCTCATACATGTCAGTATATGCCCTGTGCTCACCACTTTCCTGCTTCAGATCATCAAATTCCCTCTCCAATGTTCGCAGCTCATGACGAGGACAAAACTCCCTCATCATAAGAGTTCTCAGTTCAGCCCATGTTTGTGCAAGAGCAACTTCTGCACCACGGTCTCTCATAACCCCGTTCCACCATGTCAAAGCCCTCTTCTGAAATACGCTGGAAGCAAACTCGACCTTCCGATTCTTAGGACACAGAACGTGGCGGAATGTACTCTCAATGCTCTCGAACCATTGAAGGAGCCCAGTTGCCCCTTCGGTACCACTGAACTTGAGTGGTTTAGCCGAATTGAAACTCTTGAAGTTACAAGGAGCATTCTGATTGTTGTTGGCTTGGTTCACCTGAGCGATAATGTTTGGGAGTGCGGCAGCCATGTGCTGTGCCAGAATATCTGCCATTTTGGCATTGGTTAACGGGTTTTCACGACGAGGAGGCATGCTAAAAAAAAGGAAAACATGAGAGGAAACGAGTGAGATGCTTAGATGAAAAGAACGAGATGAAACAAAATCAACAAAAGCAAGGATAGTGGTCATTCGTCCGTATCACAAAGCAAACAAATGACACACAGTGACTAATCAAAGTAAATGGGTCCAAAAATAATGCTTAGCGAAGACATGCTCGCCTATAAGTGAACACTCACCCCAAGAGTTCCCAGGTAAGAGTGACTGGTCCGATTATGTGGATTTGTACGAACACTCTAGCCTTAGACAGAAAACCCAGGGTACAGGCATTCACCCTTCCAGTTTGCACGTGTTCACACTATTTAGAACCCAAAACTTTAACGAGATTTTGAAAACTTGGAAGGCACAAGGCCCAAAAGAATCATTAAAAACAAATGATAAATTTTCAAAATCAATTTGAAAAATCAAAAGGGTTCAAAACCATATAATAAATCATTTGAAAACAGAAGATGGTTTTTCAAAAATCGTTTCAGAAAACTGGGTTCTTGTTTTGGTGATCACCTAAGGATAGGTGAAGTGCATGTTTTAAGATCTAAACACAAGACAACTTGTGTTGGGGTCCTAGAAAGGTTATAGTCTAGGTCAAAGCATTACTAATAACATAATTCCCTATAACCATTGGCTCTGATACCAACTCTTCTGTCACACCCCGACCACGTAAAACATCAAATCGTGGTGGAAACGTCAGGGAGTGTTGTAACAGAATTATTGTTTCACAACCATGGCATACAAAGTTATATTTTATTCATCAAACCAAAGAGTTGCATTGTCTTAAACAAAATGAAACGAAGACTGCATAACAAGTTTTAACTAGTCTAGCTTCATTTTATGTTACTAAGGCCCAAGTCCACCCTAGCGTGTCACGAACATCCTATGCATTTGCTCCTGAAACACATGTGAAAATAGGTACGTCAGCATAAAAATGCCTGTGAGATACATAGGTTTTGTGAAAATAGGGTTCATGATTTAAGTTTAAGAAAATGTTTAAGAAAATTCAGTCATGAACCTTGTAAATTGTTTTGTTTTGTAAACCATTTGAAAAGCGATAAAATCAGATGATATGTATAAATAAAAAAGAAATATGTATGGTTAAATGAATAACCAAGTAAAATAAGTTATATAAAATAAACTGATTTGTAAAACAAGGTCTTGTGAAAAGTACGTTATTTGTGTAAAAATGTATAAATCCAAATTGAATGATTTAAATAACGCTACGACATGTAATATAATAAAAGCACTTATATATAGGAAGTACCAGCGGCGTATCCACCATGCTTGTATCACATTACACACATCTTGTTACTTAAATCACTTATCCAAACAAACCACCAATGTAAATTGCCCATGTCTAAACTATTTGTCAAATGTCTTTGTGATAGCCATGTCAAAATGTTTATGTCAAAATGTTGTCGAAGAAATGTGTATATCAATATCAAAATGTCTATGTCAAATATCATTCATGTAATGTGTAAACAAAATGTCATGTATGGCAAGTGAAATATGTATCAACTAAACCATAGGTAAAAATGCACAAAACAATGTATTGAAGTAAAACGTGATTTAAATCAATATTATGTTTTGTGGGAATGCATGCTATATTGAATACAGACATTTATGCGGAATTGTGAAAATGCATACATTCAAGCCTTGCGACTGTGGTGATAAACCCTTAAACAAATTAAAGGTCTATCTGTGTTATGTTTTAATCGAATTCGGTCATTCCTTCCATCCAAACATACCTAGGATGTCAGGAACGGGAGTTGTCAATTCCTATGGTACCATTACCTACTAACGAGCGGCGTTATCAAAGTTAATGAATGTATATGGTCCCACTTAAAAAAACCAAATGTCATACCCAAAATGTAAGCATGTGATGAAAATGTACTAAGCATGATGAACATACATAGCATGAAAAGGTAATGTAAAACAATGCACTAGATATGCACTAAATGGACATACATAGCGTGAAATGTCATGTAAAACGATGTACTAAGTATGCACACAATGGACATACATAGCAAAAACATAGTGAAAACATGTACTAATAATGTACTAATGAACATAGCAAGTATGTGATGTGAAAACAAGAAGGCACGAAAGTAACAAGTAGGCACATGTGTTTCACCCCAAAATGTTTGGAAAACAGTAAAAGAGGGGACTATGTACTCACTTGAGATTGCTCAATAGACTTTAAATATCCACCAAGCAAAGCTAGAAGATCACGGATTCAAACGACACCTAATATAAGTATCTACATTAATAAACGGACCTAACGGAGGATCGGGTAGTACGAGGGTTTGTAAACCAAATAAGTGTGGGAACTTATGTAATATGGTTTAACAAAGCCTACACATAAAAACGAAACTTATCCTAAGTGCTTTTGACCCGTTACGACCCGTTTAGGTAGCTTACGCCACTTTAACGCGTCGTTTGCGTAAAACGCGTTTGTAACGCCTAACTAGCCCTATGACAAGAAAAATATGCCTTGACATGTTTAATATTGTTGCCAAATCAGTTTATGTGTCAAAAGTTATGTTACATAGGCTTAAAATGAATTTTAGCGCAAAAAGGGTATTTTGGTAATTCACCTAAGGCATAAGAACTACTTATCATACAACTACTTAAACGACGTGACCATAAGGTATAACCTCGGAAGGTTATTCCCTATACACTATGGTCACCTAAAGTGTTTGGTCGGATCCTAATGATCGACCAAATGGGTCGGGTTCGAAAGTATAAGCGATTGATTAGATCGCTTACCTTTACGACCCTAAACAGCACAAATCTAAAAGCAACGAGCTAAACATGCTAGAACATGTTTAGTAAAGTTAGAAAACAGGATTGGTATTAAAACAAACAGTTTTAGTACCCTAGAGTAGTTTGGTTACAAAATACGTGAGAAAACGCTTTTTGGCCGAAACAACGACTCGTCACTGAGCCTAGACAACGTGGTAATCAGTAGGTATAGTCATTAGGGACTATAACCATCGTGATTACGCTCATGTTATGAAGTTCAAACGAACTTCGCATTGACCATAAACTGGTTAATGCAGAAAGTCAAACGCAGTTTGACTTTTACGATAAAAATGAATAAAAGTACGAAAGAATACTTACAACGGGTCCAAGAACGGAAGCTTTGATCTGAATATTCTCAGGTATGAAGTGATAAACAAATCAACTTAGAGAACCAATTTAGATTCAAAGGTGTGAGTTGAGAGTGAAGTGGGTGTTGGGTATTTATAGAAATTCAAGAACCGTTTGGATCGTTTCTCGAAGATTGAGCTTTAATCTTGGCCCTCCATGTGTGCCCATGGTTTCTAAATACAATGGGTGTCAAAAACCAGCTCATGGTATTGAGAAAATTGCATAAAAACCCCTGAAAAACAAGTTGGTTGCTGAAAACTAGACGGCTGAAAATGGGCGCTCTCGCGCCACGCGAGAGGAGCACATGGTTCTTTCGCGTGGCATGAGGGAGCCTGTTTTTGGCAAAAGTTTCATTTTTGGCAGAACAGGTCCCTACATGCTATAAAGTTGATTTTTGACATGTTTAAGCCCCGTTAATCAATTTTCAAGGCTCAATAAAGATGCCAAAGTATAGGGAACTTAAAATATGTTCAAAAATATGTCGGATGTCGGTTCGTTTGGTCGTACGGTTGCGTTGTTCGGTTAATTACGACGGAAATCGTAACGGACGCAAAAACGATCCAAATTACGCGACGAATGGATTTTTAGCATGCCAATCACTAAAATAAACTATTTTAGTGATTACAAAAATTTTTGGATGTCCGGATATATTCAGAACGTAAGATATGTGCGAAAATGCAAACTTATGCACTTTTTGACGCTTTTAGTCCCTGAATGAGCATAAAGTTTATTTTAGCACACCGAACCCCTCAAAGCCTATTTCTAAGCTATGTAAAGGATATTTAGGGTGTGTTTAACTTATGATCATGTTCCGGAATGTTCGTTACAGTTCAAATTGGCATACTTTCACAGTTTTGTCAATTTTAGTCCATGTAAGCGAATTAACTTGATTTTGCCATACCAAAGCCTTCAAAACTTATTTCTAAGTTATGTAAAGGTTATTTAAGGTATGTTAAGCATTAATTGATGTTCCGGAGTATTTGTTGGGTTAAACTGAGTACGTTTACGCACCAGTTTACGTATAATCCTCCAGAAAGCGATATAGAGATTGAAATTGAATAAAAGTCAAAACATGAAAAACATCAAACATAAACAAACAAACATTGGGATCAAATAACTTTATTTCATTGATAACTGAATTGTTCACAATGATTACAAGCACAAATGTCACATTTCATTGATTTTCAACTTGATTACACGGTGAGAATTGGGCAGCACTTCGTTACACGTTCACCTATTTCGTACTAAATGAAAAACCCAAGTGCCATATATATAGGCAACACTATTTCGCATGAAATAACAACATCTCATTTCGTACGAAATGACAACATCTCATTTCGTACGAAATGCCCAAAACTCATTTCATGCGAAATGACCAAAACTCATTTCGTGCGAAATGACCAAAACTCATTTCGTGCGAAATGACTTTTAACACAAAATTACATTTTCCATCCCTATACAAACTACTTTGGCACGACCTTGACTGTTGAGATAGGCGATAGACATTATGCACTAACAAACTCCCCCTTGGATATTGTCGGAGTCTTCAGTCAGATCTTTAGCGCTTTCTTCACAGTGACTTGAATTTTTCTTCCCTTGGCTTAGGCTTCCTTAGTAACAACTTCCTAAGCTTTTCATTCTCTTCGACCTTTCGCTTTTCCTCTGCAGCCATCCTTTGCACCACAGTATGCCTTAGCATCTTATCTTTCTCTTCTCCAGCTTTCCTTTCTTTCTCAGCCTTCCGAGCTTCTATTTTCTCAATCTTTCGCCACTTAGATGACCATTTACTCTCAGCATTGATTCCTTTCTGGAAGCAGATAGATACAACCTTCTGAAACTGCATTGCCTGGTCTTTATCTTCAGCTTTAAACCCAATCTTGTTAACAAACAAACATTCTATATCTTTTGCTGAGCAATTAACCAATCACAAAGGATCATACACGGAGATGTATCTGACTTCATTTTCAACTCTGTAGGTGATCACAGCCTCAGTTGTCAAACAGCTGTACACCCAATACAAGAAACCTGTATGGAAATCCTGCTCCATTTTTGGCACAGGAATGTTCTTTATCACTTTTGGCTTCTTTATCTTCAGGATTGTCTCTTCAGCACCTGTTTCAGGATCCACTCTCTTCACTTTCTTTGGATAGTGAGGTTTCCAGTGTTTGAATTCTTTGAACGCTTCATACTTCATCAAACCCCAAATAGGCACATCATGTTTTCTGATAGGATAGTTCAAAGTTCTAACTTTTGACAATTCTTCAACATCCCACCAGGGTAGAGACATGATATCCTGAACATACTCAAAATACTGCACCCCATATTCTCTTCTGATTGCATACACGTTCACTTGTGGCAAGAATCCCCAGCTGATAATGTCACCAAGAGAAATTTCTCGGTCTCCCTTATAAAACTTCAGTGGACGTTTGAATTTTCTTTTAGTACTCTTTCTAAACCATTTCTTCCTTTCTTCACGACTTCATCTTTTGTCGTCTCATCAAAATTCTTGTTTTTCAAACACTCTTCAACTTTCCTTCTCAATTCATCAATGTTCTCTTGACTGAAAAATTCAACCAGCGTTGGAAAGTTAGAAGTATCTACATTCACACTTCTTCATCGCTGCAGTCTTAAACCTCAACTCTATCATAATTGTCAGCTTCCTCAACATACTTGTATTCATATTCAGGCTGCTGATTTATGTCGAACTGATTCAGCTCTTCTTCGAAATCAAACTTGAAAGTACTTTCATCAATATGCGTCATCTTAATGATATCATCCATTGTGTAAGTATGCCTGATTTCACCTTCCTCTACATCAGGTTCTAGACGCAGAATCAACTTTTCATAATCATCAACATTCTGATCATCAACATTCTCCCCCTCACCTTCAGCATTATCTGGTTCTTCATTAGCATCGTCTTGAAGATAATCATTGACATTCTCTTCAGTTGACGCTTCTGTAACTTTAATGCCTGAGGTACCTTGATCATCGTCATCACCTCCATCATCATCGTCATGGCTACTAGCAGAAAATACATCATCTGCATCATCTTTTTCAACTTCATCATCTTCTTCTTCTTCATCATCTTCCTCAACATCTTCCTCATCATCATTAACATCATATATTAACACATCCTCTTCAAATATACCAGAAACAGCAGATATAGGACGAGGATTTTGAACAGGTGATTCAGAAACAGTAGATGGAACAATTGCCCTCTCAGTAACTTCAGAAACACCTTCAACACCTTTACTCTTATTTTTCATTTCAGCATCAATCGCAGCTTGACGACGAGCTCTAACTTCTTCAACTTCAATTTCTTCAAACTTTTGCTCAACAGATTTTCCAAGCAAATTTTCTAACACTTTGTTTATCATATACATCTCGTGTTCTTTCTTTGCAATGGCAGCCTCTAACTCTTTGTTCTTTAACTTGAAATACTTGTTCTGCTCATCTCTGCGAGCTTTTTCATCTTCCAACTCTGCAATTCTCACTTTCATAATATCAATCTCAGCCTGATCAGCTTTAACTTTCTTCAACAATGAGGAATTTTTAGCTTCCACGGTCTTTACACGTTTTTCAAGCTTCTTTTCACGGTCTACCAACTTTTTGTTCTCAACCAACACTTCTTCTACCTTCTTTTCCAACTTCTTCACCTGCTCATCATTCACAAAGCTGAAATCTCCAATATCATCAAGAGGAATATTTTCTGGAACACTTGGAAAATTTCTGTATCCAGAAGAACCAGGAGTTGTTTGTACATGTGATTGGGTGGATGGAGGTGTTTGTAGAATATGTTGTGATGTGATAATAGGTTGTTCTAGAATTGGTGATTGACGTGGTGGTGATAGATGTGGTGGTTATAGATGTGGTGGTGATAGATGTGGTGGTGATTGATGAAGTGGTGATTGATGTGGTGATGGTTGTTGTTGTGGTTCAGGTGGTGTAGGTTGTTTTGGTGGAGTAGGTGGTTTTGGTTTTGATGCACGTTTAGGATTGAGCTTGATTGTTAACTTTCTTCTTGCTGCTTTAGGAGATACAACGCGTTTTCTTGCACTAGCCTTCTTCCTACCACCAAATGAAGGTGGTGTTTAAGAATCTTTTTGAACATGATCTGGAGAAGGAATGTACAAATCATCATCTTTATCCTCTCTCCTTTTTCTTTTTAACTGTTTTTCTTTTTCAATTTCAGCATTAATTCTTCTCAAACATTCAGTTTCATCAACCTCTGATTCAGATGAGCTTGATGAACTGTTCTCTTCATTATCACCTTCAATCTCTCCAGCTGCTTCGCCAGCTTTAAAACTTTCTTTAAGAGCTTTCAATAAACGATCAGATTCTGGAGATAGACGAACTTCATCTCCTTCAACATTACCTTCACCTACAGCTTCAGCTTCATCTTCTTTCTCTGATTCATCCACTAACATTGTCTCAACACTCTTCTTTTGACGCTTTTGCTTTGGTTGAGAAGATGAACCCTCCTCTACTTGAACTTTAGGAGTTGTTTTTCTGCTCCTCTTTTTCTTCTCCTCTTTCAAGAACCACTCGTTTCGAGTTTCTTTGAAGTTTGCAAGTGTTTTCAACTCCTCTGCATAACTTGCTTCATTCATTTCTTTGTTATTCCTCCACTTGAGATGATCAACAGGATCTGGATCAACATAATTTTCATCCTTGATATACCCAAAAAATTCTGTTTTTGTTGTTGATTCCGGATGATTTTTGTGATATCTGGCCAATACTTTCAGCGTCTCATTATCCATGTGGTATAAAGCCAACAAATCATTTTCTTCATCTTTCTCCAAATCAGGATAAGCATGATCTAACATCATCTGTACAAATCTAGGATAAATCCATTTTTGCTTTTTGATGTAATATTCTCTTTCATGTAATGAAAAACAATCTTTGAAAAGTTATACTTCTTGTTCAACACAAGTGCAGTTACCATGCACATTTGATAATCCCGCATCACATCATAACCTCCCTTCCTGTGACTCAGTGCATGAAGAATTGAATGAATAAAAAACTTGTAAGGCTTTGATAAATTTGCTTTCAAGTAGTTTGCACTGTTCAGTGGTCCACTATATCCCATCCTTAGCATACAACCCTTCACCATCCTTCCTGGAAACTTTGTAGGAGAATTTTCATCGTCAGGAAAGTCTAACACTCCTCAAACCAGTTGTTCTGTAATGATGATCGGTTTATCTTGGCCATTCAAGCTCACAATCGAATTTATCGTTTTGCTTTCTTCGTCATATGTTGCATTCTTCCAGAAACGTTCAATGTGTGATTCAAAAGCAAGATGTTGATCTATTAAGACCTTCTGAATAGGTAACCTTTTCATGAACTTCAGAATCCCCTTGAAATCGGCCATCTTTGGAAGTTTCTCATCGTACACACAACAAATATTGTGTAGTGGATCAAATTGAACATTCGACGCCTGAAAAAAAACAACAACATACATTCAAGTTAACACTTAGAATATTTTTCAACACAAACACTTCATTCAAATGAAATGCCCTCAAGTGAAATGACCTTACATGCGAAATAGCACATTCACACGAAATGACATTTACAAATGAAAAGACATTTTCAAGCGAAATGATTGTTTCAAGCGGAATGACTTTTCAAACGGAATAACCTGATTTCAAACGAAATCAACTTCAAACGAAATAGTCATTTCGTTTGAATTTGATACATTCATCAACAAGCTATTTCGTACGAAATACCTTATCATTTCGTTTGAACTCAACTTTATGAACAGTGAATTTAATCATGATCAACAACTGAACTGATCATGAAATTGATCTTCCGGTCCTGTTCGTCGACGTACAAACGAAATCAGACAAATCTGTGTTAAATCGACAAGATATCTCACCTTTCCCATAATACAAGTTGTACCAACCAACTTATAAATGGATTACAAGCAACAGATTTAACAGATTCAGGCTTGAATCAATGAAAACAAGTGATTTCGTCTGAAAGTATTTTGACAGAGTTTTGATACGAAATGAAGAGACTGATGTCTTCAAGCGAAATAGGGACACCTATTTATAGACTTGCTCATTTTGTGCGAAATAAGCACTGAGACATTTTCATGCGGAATCAAGTTTCAAGCGAAAAAGCTATTTCGTACGAAATAGTCATTTCATTTGAAAACTCAATTTTTCAAAATTTCAACTTTTCAACTTTTTGATTTTTTTACCATCACACCCAGTTAACCAAGTCCAAGTTAATGACCCTGGTCAACTGTTTAGCCTGCCAAGTCCAAGTTAATGACCTTGGTTGACCAAATTATGAAGTTGCTGATTTTCTGAAACTGGTTTTAATTCAAATTAATGAACTTTTAAACATTCAAGCAATTACCAACACTTTTTCTCAAACTTCTGCTTACCCAACCCGCATGATCGAACTTGTTCAGCATGCAAGACTTTGATCATAAAATCCCCAACGTCCGTTGTCGAAAATAATTTGAAAATCAAATCTTTTTGGATTTTAATTTGCTAAACAAACAGACAATCTTTTTGGATTTTTGATAAGCAACAAACTGTTCACACAATATTTTTGGTGAGCGTGTTAGGGGATTATATCAGCTGCTGACAAGATACAAGTACCGTTAAGCTTTGATTTCATACTAAGCATTAAACTATTCGCTTTGATTGTCGATATACTGATCCTCTTAAATTTTCACACAAACTTCAATCTGTTCAGGATACGAATTTAGTGTTTTAAAGTCGTAACTTTTACGCGTGTACCACCTCAGAATATACTCCCGTATCCAGATCACTATATTCATTCTTACAGATGAGTGCACACTAATGATATCTGTAATTAGGTGAATGCGAGGCCATGAGAGCTCAGGCTAGAACTTCCGTTCAATCAGAGAGATGATGGCTCGACTTTCGGTGGGTTCACTTTGGGAATCTTTTTTACAACAGCACATGATTAGCATTTTGCAATGTTTCATCATTTTTTATGCTGAGGGGAGGCTTTATGAATAAAGCTGTGCAGAGTATTATACGAGGACTAGGCTATTGCTTCCGCAAAATCAGAAGTCCTGGTATAATACCCCAGATATCATCACGTACAAAGACCTAGTATGTCAGAAATAGGATCTTTCAAACGAGATTTCAGGGGTTACCTATATATCCTGGAGATGTTCCCCACGTAAAATCAAGTTATGATTTATGTTTATATCCCAAACAAACTTACTAAATGTGTAAAAACCTATCGGCACATCATTAGCAAGACTGCTTAACACATTTTAAACATTACATTTCTTTAGCGTACTGCATCTGTCTAGCTGATGTACTATCATTTCCCCTTTTTACACAAACTCTTTTTTCTGATTTTCTAATGTTTTTGGATTTTGAAATTTTATCATGTTTTTGGATTTTCTGCAAACTTTCTCCCCCTAAAAACAAAAACATATTTTTGTGTTTTTGGTTTTATCAAAAGCAGAAAATAAATTGTACAAAAACTTTGACAACATGACGTGGATCACTTCAGATCGCCGTCCTCCTCGGCTTCACACTCAACAACCCTCCCAGAAAACAAATTTTTCAAACCATTTAATTTTAAAAGATAGTTAAATCTTGTTCTATCAAAAGGATTGGTATAAAAATCAGCTCTCTGATCATCGGTGTGTATATGTTCAATGCAAATCAATTTCTTCTCGTGACAATCACGGATGAAATGATGTCGGATTTCAATATGCTTTGTTTTAGAGTGGTGTACCGGGATTTTTGTTATGTTTATCGCTGCCTCATTGTCCACAATTATAGGCGTGTCCAAGAACTGCAAACCAAAGTCCCTCATCTACTGCTGGATCCAGAGGATCTGAGAGCAACAGCTGGAGGCCGAAACGTATTCAGCCTCGCATGTAGAGAGAGCGACTGAGGTTTGTTTCTTGCACTGCCAGGTGACTAGTCGAGTTCCAAAGAACTGACAGCCAGCAGTGGTGGACTTTGCATTTTGCTTGCGGCTACCAAAATCCGAATCAGCATAACCTGTGAGAGAAAAGTCACCAGACTTAGGATACCACTAGCCGGTGCTTGGGCAGCCTTTAAGATATCGTAAGATTCATTTCACGATCGTCAGATGTGACTGTCTTGGGCTGGACTGATATCGGGCGCATAACCAAGTCGGATACATGATGTCTAGGCGGGAAGCCGTTAGATACATCAAAGAACCGATGATTGACCGGTAATACGTCTCATCCACTTTCTCTCCACTCTCGTCCGGACAGATCCCATGATTCTGAGCCAGGGGGTTGATGTTGGAGTAGATTCAGACATGTTGAACTTTTCCAGAACATCGTTCACGTATTTAGTTTGATGAATGAAGATTCCTTCGGGCATTTGCTCCACCTGTAGCCCTAGGAAGAACTTCATCTCCCCCATCGAACTCATTTCAAACTTTCTTTTCATCACTTTCTCAAACTCTTTACATAAATCATCTTTTGTCGATCTAAAGATGATGTCGTTGACGTAAATCTGGATAATCAATAGATGCCCTGCAACCTCTTTTGTAAACAAAGTACTATCAACCGTCCCTCTGGTGAACCCGTTGGTCAGCAGATATTGGGAAAACGTCTTGTACCAGGCTCTCGGGGCCTGGTGTAGTCCGTAAAGCGCTTTGTCGAGAAGATAGACTTTGTTTTTGTGCACTGGATCAGTGAACCCCGGCGGTTGTCCAACGTACACTTCTTCTTTGATTTTTCCATAAAGGAATGCAGATTTCACATCTAGTTGGTAGACTTTGAATCCTTTCCAGGACGCGAATGCTAGGAAGATTCTTATTGCGTCGAGTCTAGCAACAGGTGCATATACTTCCGTAAAGTCAATGCCTTCTTGCTGACTGAAACCCTGTACTACCAAACGTGCTTTATTTCTGACAATCACTCCTCTATCATCCCTTTTACACTTAAAGACCCACTTAGTCTTTATCAGCTTCTGATTTTCAGGCAGATCCACCAATGTCCATACTCCTAGCTTCTTGACGTGCTGTCGTAGGTACACGCAAATTTAATCCAATTACTACTAATAGCTAGCGGTAAGTGGGTATCGAACTCAGGGAGTATGTGAAAAATATGTTGATTTTTTAGCTTTGAACTTTAACTAAAATTAAACTAATTTGCAGAAAGTAAAGATCAATAATTTGGATTGTTTGGTTTTAAAACTAAAATTAACTAAATAACTTCAAATCAAAGGTTGGTTGTAAAGCAGATTAGGAGAAAGCGACCATCCTAAACTTCCAGTTTGCTTTTGACAATTGTGTTAAATTCACTAGAAAGAATCACATAGACATGATTCATGTATGATTGTTTGTTCGTGATAAAAGGGAACTAAGTACTCGGATTATGAAAACGCGAGGTTGTTACCCGATAACCAATTGACTAATATCCAACCCTAATCCCTCCCGTGATATCTCGATTGTCAGCGACACCAAGAACGTACGGTTTAGAATATGATCATAACATCAATCAATAATTTACAAACACACATTCACACACCATAATAAACAAACAAACATTGCAAGTCTATTATTCTAGAAATACGAATCCAAACACAAAAGTCATAGACAAACCTTCAATTTAGGATGATCACCATAAGTTTAGCCACACATAGCTTGGTGAATCATCATAACAACAAGTTTAGTGTTCATACCAATCAAAAACATAAACCGAATGTTAGAAATTGTTTGGAACCAAGTACAATCAGCCAAAATCGCCCCTAAGATGCCAGAGAAACGTCCAATGATGAGATAATGTGAAAAGACACCCAAAAACGGTTTTAATGAAGGCAGTTACGAAATTCCTCGTAGCCTCCACCGTAAATTACGGTACCCACCGTAATTTACGGTGGAATTCAAAGCGTTACGGTGTGCAGAGACTGAGTTACGGTGGAAAATTTCAGCATTCAGGGCCACCGTAAATTACGGTGCCACCGTAAATTACGGTGGAGCCCTGATTCAAATGTTTTGTTTCTTTGTTCCTTCCACGCACGACCCGTTCATCTCCAAACCTTCCAAAGCTGCGTTTTATCCCTTTTTAGCTCCCGAACCGCACCTGAAACATAAGAAACCGTAGTCATCTAATTCAAGATAATTACGCGATTAAGTGAAGGATTAATTCATCTTTTAACATGATTAAGGGTTGTCCAACGGACCACCCGTCACATCCCCACACTTAACCGTTGCTTGTCCCAAGCAACTCATCAAACCGTTTTCAAAACAAGTGATCAATGTAAACCAAACATAAACATGTAGTCCTTTTACTAAACCCTTTTTAACACCCAAAATAATGCACCCCTCGCTATGTCTCTCCTCTCGATAACAAGTAAGCACTAGCAATATGAGCTAGACACACAAAGGCTAACGGGCGATTGCACAACTATAGGCTTGTACCTAAATCAATCCTTCTCCTTAAGCGTGTCAAACATGAATGGAAATCAAAGGGACTTTTAAGGTTGTAACGTGGCTAGGTGTACGGGTAGGAAATGGAATATATATGAAGTAGCAAAAATTTAACACGGTCTTTTATTACACAAAGAAACAAACAAACAACTACCAAACTAACTACTATATACAAGATAACTCAACATCATTTTTTTTTCTTTTTCATTGCTTTTTCTAATTTTTTTTTCTTTTCTTTCTTTTTTTTCTTTTTTTTTTTAACAAACAAACATCAAATCATACTAAACAACTACTAACACTATAAGACCGAGTCAAATTGGGTAAATTTTTAGGTAACTAGCTAGGGGTAACAAACGATAGGCTTTTAGGCACAAAATTGGGCAACTAAATGTCCAAACCCCCGACCCTCTCACTACCATGCTAATATATATAACTTATGAGGTCCAACCCCCCAAATCCCACACTCGCTCACACCAATGACGAGGCTACCTAAATGCCCTTATCCTTTTCGCATTCATATCCAACTAAGGATTCAAACCGTATCAAGGCACAAGTTCTAATGCACCCCCACCCGTAGCCACTCTCAACAAAGATAAGTATTATTTATTTACATGTGTGGCTTCAACTCTCACCAAGAATAAAAGGGTATCAAGGGTTGCCGGTGCATCAATTGGGGTTAATCTAGGGTGTTCAAATTATCACATTGTTTTGCTTGACTTAAAAATTTTCAAAATCTTCAAAAATTGCCCCCCATCCCCACACTTGGGATACATTAACCCCAATGTATGGTTTTAGGAGGATTTGATCACTAAACCTCTTTCACATCATCCAAAAGCTCAACACTCAAACCACAAATTTCTTTTTGGTATTTTCATTTTATATTTTTTTATGTTTTTTTCTTTTAACAACATCACACCACCAACTTGCACCAACCCAAACGTAACATGACAACTAACACCACCCAACCACCCGACCATAAACAAAACAAGCTAACAAATATTCACAAAATATACAAGGAAGGAACACGACCTGACTAGTAATAGCGAGGCTGCAGAGGCCCAAAAATGGAAGACATCATGTCATTCCATTCTCCAAATGCAAATGTACCGCTACTACTACCACCTTGTTGCTGAGCTCCTTCTTGTTGGCGCGGATCGATCCATTGTGAATGATGGAGCGGCGGGGTCGGATACGATATACTACCATCATAAGGTGGTAGAGACGCATAATCCACATGTTGTGGATCCACAACCACCGGCCGCCCGGCGTGCCAATCTGCATGCAATCTTCTTGCTTGATCATCATGGTATCGGTTGTTCATCTCAAGCTCGTGGGAGTAAGCGTGTGTACGATTCCACGCCTCTTGACGATCAAAGTTGTGCTTCAAAGACCGCTCCATGCTTGCACTCATCATTGTTCGTTGATCAAATAACGTGCGCTCCGACCCCGACCATGATTCAAAAATAGGTGCCGGAGGACGTTGGTTCTCAATAACCTCTTGCATCGTGCCATCATGAGCCCAATTTGGCTCATAGGAACGCTCCGTGTAATCGTAAAAGACACCACCATAACCTCTACCCGGGCCCCCTTGGCCTACATTCACATTCTCACCACCATGCGGCTCGTCCGCATAATAATCATCACCACTCGGGACTTCCGCATCACTTTCGGGTTCGTCCTCTTCACCCGGTAGAAGATCTCTTGCACCCACCTTTAATGCTCTCCATCTCTGCCCCTCCGACTTGAGCTTATGGTACCGTTCCGATTGCGTGTAAGTCCAACCAATCCCCAACTTGTCTAAAGTAAAAGGCTGATGCCTTTTTGTTGCCCCTCTATCCTCTGATGTGATTGCCTTTTGCTGCTTCATCAATCCCGTGATAATTCGGCAAGACGGGATAATATCTCTTCCTAACTTGTTTCGGCAAATCCAGAGGTGGTTCATGATCAAATATCGGATTGGAAAACGCGGAGCCCCGTTGAGTAGCGAATAGAGGACGGGTACTTCCGGGTACCTCACTTGCTCCTTGTCCCCCCTTCGTGGTATGACATTTAAGAGGCAAATCGCCAACAACAACTTTGCTTTGATTTTCAAATTCTTCCGATACAAGACTCCATGATAAGTACCGGGAAAAAACAACATCGCTAACATATCATTCCAACGAGGGTGCTTCTCCGGCTTTATCAAAAGGTTATCAAGGTCAGGAATCATGTAGTCACGAGCATGTAAACTGTCATACTTCCCCAATTTCTTTAGCGTGTCAAAAGACATCTCCACCAGAATCCCATGCACTTCACCCGTTAACTTCATTTGTGACGGCTTATCATATTTATTACACTTTAGGGTTGCCACCCATTCTTGAATTTCGGTTATGAACAAGTTGTTTTTATCCTTATCATAACAACTAAGTGCCGACTCCCATCCTAGAGCGCGGAATTTGGCAAACACACCAAACGGGCCAAATTCAACTTCTCTCACCTCCCTTTCACAGATGAATGCAGCTGCCTTATTTTTCAATCGGTTCATACTGTCGTGAAAGAGTGTTGGTTGCCAATGCTCTGATTGGTCATCCAATGGACCCGACTCCCATTTTGGCTTTTCAGCCGGGTCCAACTCCATTTCTTCCTCGCTTTCACTCTCATCAACTCGACCCAAATATTGCCTCTTCTTTGGTTGCACTTCCGGCTGTTTGCCCTTTCCTTTCGATGAAGAGGATGAACTAGCTCCCGCTCTCTCTTTTGTTTTGACCATTTTCCTACACACATAGAGCAAACAACGCAACCAAACACAAAAATTAGTCCTTTCTCCCAAAATATCCCCACACGTGCTTGTTACTATGGTTGTAGATGCTAGTGAACCAAAATTTTATAAATCATTTTCAAAGAAATTTGGGCATGGTGTCTCTACAATGTAGAGATTCCCAAAAAGTTCACTACTTTACCATCAATCCTACATCTACCAACCATAACAATGTTCAAGTAACCATTTTTATGACACAATCTAAGAACAAACAAGCGGGCATGAACAAGTAACAAAAATAACCTTCTTCTTCTCACAATGCATCAACAAAACATAGTAAATAAACTTCATACCTTTGTTAGAAGATGCAAGAAACACACGTAAAGCAAGAACTTCAAAAACCCCCAAAATTTTCGGACCTAGGGTTTGTGATTCAGACCCAAAAACTTCGTTTTTTCCGCAAATCTCTTAGCAAAATCAGATAGTACGTGAAAAATTAGTCAATTTAGACCTAAATTTCACTTGATTTGGTTGAGAATTGAAGAAGATATGAGGGATTGAAGGTTGAAGAAGGCTATGGATCTTGTGGGTCTTGATGAAAGTGATAGATGATAATGTTTGGAGGAGAAAAGTGAAAGAATTCGTGTGGTTGGGGAGTATTCACATGACCGATTATTGTTTATTTTTTTTTTTTATAAACCCCGCTGCCCAGCTTGACCCTTATGTTCGCCTGGTCCACCGTAAATTACGGTGGACACCGTAATTTACGGTGGATGCTGGCAAAGAAATTCCACCGTAACTCAGTGTGTTTTCACCGTAAAGCACAAAACTTTTCACTGGCCACCGTAAGTTACGGTGCCACCGTAAATTATGGAGGCACCTGGGCATCTCTGGTTCGCTGAAAATTGTGATTTTAAGTGTCTTTTTTTTAGATTTTTTTAGTTTTTTCGAATTTTTGTGTTTTTAAATTTTTCAAAAACATGTAAAAATCACCCTACCCCCTCGAAAGTCCCGTGTTGTCCTCAACACAATGTTAGAGTAATTCGTGACCCGAATATCCCCACACTTGTTTCAAACACGGATTTCAAGGAAATACGGTAATTGTGCAAACTATACAAAACAAAATGAAATGAAATGCTACTATTTACACTACCAAACCTGGGTCTCTCATGGTTGTTCCTCATCGACCGGGCGTAGAATGTAGCCCACTTTGTCAAGCTCCAAGTTGTTTATGTCATTCCCCTCCAAGTACGGCTTCAACCGATGACCGTTCACCGTTTGTTGTTTGTTCGTTTGCTCGTCTTGGATGTCTACATCACCAAACCTTCCAACTCGCCGAACGACATACGAGCCCATCCATTTACTTTTGAGCTTGCCCGCAAACATCTTGAGTCTTGAGTTATACAACCAAACTTTTTGACCCAGTTCAAATGTTTTCCTCCTCAATTTTGCATCATGTACCTTTTTGAGTTTGTCTTTATACGCCGATGCACATTCATACGCCTCGTCTCTAAGCTCTTCGATTTCGCACATTTGTAACTTCCTCATCTTTCCCGCTTCATTGTAGTCCACATTGACCGTAGTGATCGCCCAATATGCCCGATGCGCTAACTCCATTGGCAAATGACAACCCTTCCCATAAACCATCCGGTAAGGTGTTGTCACACCCCGATTTCCACGTGTCACCGGTGGGCCCGGTGGGGGAGTATCGTGACGTCATGGTTGGCAACGTAATAGTCAAACAACACAATATAGTAATGCACAGCGGAAGCAAGTTTAAAAATAAGATACAACCGAATTTATTTATTGTAATCAAAGTCACAATATCCGGTGTTTATCCACAGTAGGATCGAAACAAAATAACATTTAATAGTTCAACAGACTTCTGGCATCCTAAGCTTGCGAGACTTTTATTGATGCTTAGGAGACAATCCAGCCAAGTTCGTTTAGTACCTGCATTCAGTCGTTTTGGGAAAATACGTCAGTTTACACTGGTAAATACATTCAACTGACTCATTTTGGAAAATGATTGAAAATTGGTTTGGATGCACTAGGCATAAATATTATTATTTAACTTGGGAGAATTATTTAATATTATAATCTTGTGAACGAATTACATGTTACTTATGCGTTCAGTAGCCCGGATCTAGTCCGGGTTAAAGATCAATAGACACACCACATCAATGAGTTATACACGGGAGTACGCCTACAACCCGTGCTCAGGTCGTGGCCAATCTCGTAAGATGATGCCAAGGATATCCGGGACATGGTCATTAACCCCCCAAAGGCTGTAAAGTAAACAAGACTGTTTAAACGAGCCGATCAAATTATTCAATTACCCACTAAGCGTGGAGATTTGATGCTCGATCAAGCGGTACGCTATGTACCGTAACCCAAGCCCGTATAGGGAAAATAAGTTAAAAGTATTTACCTGATGCAAGTATAAATCACAATAAGTAGAAGGCACGTAGCTTTTACTGTCTCTCCTAATCTGGAACGAAGGTTTATAATAACCTTATTAGAATTCTAACGGGTCTTTTATTAAGCTTAAGCTTAGACCGGCTAGTTTCAAGATACGGTTCGTACGCACGATTAAGCGAAGACCGGATAGAATGTGATTCAGACCCGACAAGTTTGAAGACTTGTTTAATATGGGTTTATTATTCACATTCTGGATTTTGAGATAAAACCGTTAAGGTTTGACCCGTTTCGGCTAATTTATGTAAACTTGTTACATAAACCGAACCGTACGCGTAATAAGCGTGACGGGTAGTCATGAGAGCTATATACAGGTTTCCTAAGTTAATTATGTCTCAAATATGTTGTGACATCAGTAAGGTGTCTTTCGTTATGCCCGAAATTAATTTAAACACAAACTATGCCCCGTAGGGGTAGTTTGGTCATTTTAAAGTTTGTGAAAGAGTTTAAGTGGCAACCTGAGTTACAGGTCTGATGTAATCAGCAATTATTCTTAATTTGCTAAGTTACATCAGTAGGTTTAAGCATGTATGTGAAATTTATCATATTTAACCAAACTAGGCCCCGTAGGGGTATTTTGGTGATTTCACATAAGCCGAAAAGCTCAAAACTGAAGTCTGAGTTTATCAACCTTTGCTTACTGTTAAAATATGATAATTTGCCTCTTATATCAGTAGGTATCAACCCGGGTATGTCCAATAAAATTTTAAAACATACTATGCGCTAATAACGCTAAATAAGGCGATTAAAGGCCATTACCGGGTTCGATACTTAAATCTGATATTTTTATATTTCCAGAAGGCTTAAAATAATTTATTTATCATAACTAATCAGTAGCAAAAGGTTTGGAGTCATTCAGATGTGTAAAACTCATTTTATGGCCCGTAAGGGCAAAACCGACAATTACCGAATTAAGCCTACGACTATGAGTTATGCTCAGCCTAAAATTAATTAAAAATCTTTAAAATTCCCAAAATAATATATTAAATCAGTGGGTAATTCGTTTGATACTAAAAAGTATGTTTAATTAGGCTATACGCTAATTACGCCATTTTATTAACATAAAGCACCGTAACTACGCTAATGAGCATAACTCTTAATCTACAAGTCAAACTGATGTCAAACTTTGCATACAAGTTTATATATCAGTATTTAAGGTTTCTACACTTTTACTTTTCCAAAAATCACGTTTTAATGTAATAAGGGCATAACGGTCAACATATGAGTAATTAACGGAAACTTGCATATTAATTGGATAACTAATGAACCGAGGTGCATAATCACAGAGGGTTATTCTAACATGTAACCTAGTCCAATTAA
The DNA here is from genome assembly GCA_030545235.1 of Helianthus tuberosus. Lineage (NCBI taxonomy): Eukaryota > Viridiplantae > Streptophyta > Magnoliopsida > Asterales > Asteraceae > Helianthus > Helianthus tuberosus. The sequence goes on from CM060413.1 coordinate 96,701,402, forward strand.
AGCTCTAAGGCATTTCTAAAATATGCCTAGACGGGTCAGAACTGAAAGTCAAAGTGAAAGTCAAACTACGTGACTTTCGGTTCCGAACCGAGTCTAAACAGGAAATAGTCGGGTTAAACAGGTTTGGACATGTTCTTACACTAATTACTAAGTTATAACAATGATCAAACAGGTTATATATGTTCTAGATAGCTAATTATGCATAAATGACATTTTAAGTATTATGTTGACTTTTTAAGAACATGTTTGACCCGACATTTGAACTAGTTAGAGTGGTGATCAGGGGAAACCCTTTTGGGGTTTTATTACCCACATAAATACCAATCTATAACTACTTTTAATTTGAGATATGACTGAGCCATTATTGACTAATCTCGAAGTCAAACCGTAATTACGACGGTTTGACTTTTAGCTAATTAACCTAGCTAAACTCAAACAAAGAAGAACTAGAAGACTTACAAGAGTCCTATGCATGACTTAAGATCAATTGAGAGAGTTCCTTTGCTCCAGAATTGCTCCAAATGATCAGATGCAAGTGTGAAGAATGTTTGCAACATGAAGTGCCTTATATAGTGAAAATACTCACCATGATTGGTTGACAACTAACTCTAGAGCTGACCACAATCATCCAACAAGTGTCCTAGTGCTCTAGGATAGTTTAGGGGTCTTTTATTAGTGCAAACAACCAGTTAGATCGGTCAGAAATGCGAACAACCGGCTGCAGAAGGTTTCCTGGTGCTGGGCACCTGCTAGCGCACCGTTACGCTACAATTGTAGCGGTGCGCTAGCCTACAACTTTTGGCCAATGTTGACTGGTAGCGCACCGTTACACTATCCTTGTAGCGGTGCGCTAGGACTTCTCCAGGTGCGAATTGTTGTTGTTTGTTGAAGTTTTGAAAGGGCAATCAACTTGTACGATTTTTAGACCTCAATTATCAACTTAGGACCCTCACAAAGTGTATGATCCTGTATAATACCCTACCATTTGAACTTGTTCTATTTGAATGCATTTACAAGACCCGAAAATGAAGGTTTTCCATTGCTTTATCTTCGTAGGAGTCCACCACTTTAATCATAAATCATTCAATGTTATTATTCACTGAATTATGAATATGTATGAGATGTTTTTAATAAAATTTGAGCCTTGGGATTTATAACGAGGTCGTTCAGAGGTGCAAAAGTTAACATAACGACACTTTTTAAATCCTGTCAAACATCTTTATTAAATCCGGTTTTACAACGCGTTTTGTCTTACATGACACGTGTCGTTTTATTATTTAACCCGAATTTTCGAGGTGTTACAGGTGTTGTGCCAATAGGAGTTTTGTAGGCCGTTCGGTATGCCCACAACGCATCATCCAATTTACTCGACCAATCCTTCCTATCCATTCTTACCGTCTTCATGATAATTTCCTTGATTTGACGGTTGGACACCTCGACTTGTCCACTCGTTTGCTGATGGTAAGGTGTGGCAATCCGGTGATTCACGCTATACCTCTTCAACAGTTTCCCGAAGTTAAAGTTTTTGAAATGCGAACCGCCATCACTTATGATAACCCTCGGAATGCCGAAATGGGCAAAGATGTTGGATTAAACAAACTTACAAACAACCGAGTGGTCATTTGTTCTTGTTGCAATAGCTTCAATCCACTTTGATACATAATCCACCGCTACCAAAATATATAGGAAGCCATTCGAATTTGGGAAATGACCCATAAATTCAATACCACATACATCAAATATCTCTACTACCAAGATTGGTTGTAATGGCATCTCATCCCTCTTCAAGATGCTTCCCATCTTTTGACAATTTCTTGCAAACTCGCACGCGTCTTTGAAAATTGTGGGCCAATAAAACCCACATGAGAGAACCCGATAGCCCGTTTTGTGCCCACTAAAATGACCTCCACATGCGGATGAATGAGCATGGGTCAAAATTTCCAACACTTCTGTCTCGGGCACACACCTCCGTATAACTTAATCCGATCCAATCTTGAAAAGATCCGGTTCATCCCAAATGTATTGCTTCACTTGGACCATAAATTGTTGTTTTCGTTTCTTGGTCCAATGATTTGGGATGGCACCCGTGGCTAAGTAATTTACATAGTGAGCGTACCACGGTGCAATAAAGGTAGACACGGCTAAGAGTTGCTCGTCGGGAAAACTTTCATTTATTTCACTAATATCGTCAAGCCCTTCAACCGGAATCCGAGACAAATGATCCGCCACTACATTCTCACTTCCCTTTTTATCTCGGATCTCTAAATCAAACTCTTGCAGCAATACTACCCATCGAATCAAACAAGGCTTCGCGTCCTTTTTCTCCATCAAGTACCGAACTGCACTATGATCCGGATAGACTACAACTTTACTCCCCCAAATATACGAGCGAAACTTATCCAAAGCATACACCACCGCTAATAATTCCTTCTCGGTTGTGGTGTAATTCAGTTGCGCTTCGGATAAAGTCTTGCTTGCATAATAAATTACCACCGGTTTCCTATCAACCTGTTGACCCAAAACTGCACCAATAGTAGTGTCGCTTGCGTCACACATAATCTCAAATGGCTTTGACCAATCCGGCGTTTGCAAAATAGGAGCTTTGACCAAGTGTTCCTTCAAAACAGTAAAAGCTTGCATACATTCATTAGTAAAATCAAATGGGACATCTTTTAATAACAAGTTGCATAAAGGTTTTGTAATAACACTAAAACCTTTTATGAAACGCCTATAGAACCCCGCATGCCCCAAAAATGATCTTACACCCTTAACATTTTTCGGAGGTGGCAAAGATGATATTACCCGTATTTTTGCTTTGTCCACCTCCATGCCCCTCTCTGATATCACATGACCAAGCACAATGCCCTCTTGCACCATAAAGTGACTTTTTCCCAACTTAGCACTAAATTTTTCTCAACACACCTTTTTAAAACTTTTTTGTAATTCGTTGAGACATGATTCAAAACTAGTGCCAAAGATTGAAAAGTCATCCATGAACACCTCAAGCGACTCTCCAACCATGTCCGAGAAAATACTCATCATACATCGTTGGAAAGTTGTCGGAGCATTACACAAACCAAATGGCATTCGCCGAAAGGCAAAAGTGCCATATGGACAAGTGAAGGTGGTCTTGTGTTGGTCATCCGGGTGTATTGCTATTTGATTGTAACCCGAATACCTGTCCAAAAAGCAATAAAATTTTTGACCCGACAGTTTTTCAATGATTTGGTCAATAAAAGGTAACGGGAAGTGGTCCTTAGAAGTGGCGGCATTCAATTTCCGGTAGTCAATGCATACACGCCACCCGGTGACCGGTCGGGTGGCAATTTGTTCACCATTTTCGTCTTTGACTACTTGAATGCCGGCCTTCTTAGGCACAACTTGGGTGGGACTCACCCAAGCGCTATTCGAAATCGGATAGATGATTCCCGCATCCAACCATTTTATTACCTCTTTCTTTACTACCTCCCTTAGGTTCGGATTCAATCGCCTTTGAGCTTCTCGTGTCGGCTTTGCATCATCGGTGGTAATAATCTTGTGCATGATGATAGATGGACTAATTCCTTTGAGATCGGCAATCGTCCATCCAATAGCTCCCTTATTTTCTTTCAAAACTTTCAACAATGCTTGCTCTTGCACCAACTCTAAATTAGAGGAAATAATGACCGGTAGAGTGTCATTATCCCCTAAGAAAGCATACTTCAAGTGGCTCGGCAAGTCTTTAAGTTCTAACTTTGGCGGGTCCTCTAGCGATGGTTTAGTACCCGAGTCTATCTCCACCGACAAGCTTTCAAATTGATGAGTCCATGGTGGTCGACCTTCCTTTAAGGCCATAGCATCTTGCCTTTCTTCTTCAACCCCTAGTGCACATGCATGTACCTGTTCAGAAAAATCACACAAACAAATATATATGCCATCCTCCTCGTACTCGTGCGGGTTGCATCCATCGACTAAATCTGCCATGAAACACTCATCAACACCAACATCATTAGAATTGTTAGTAAAAACATTCAAGCGCATTTTTCGATTCCCAAAAGTCATATCAACTGTACCAAATCTACAGTCGATCACAGCATGCGCGGTGCCCAAAAATGGCCGACCCAAAATAACATTTTGTTGTTGTTTTGGGTCCGCGGATGAGTAGTCCAAAACTAAAAAGTCAACCGGGTAATAAAACTCATCAATTTTTACAATCACATTTTGAACCATCCCTCGGGGTAACTTATGAGACAAATCGGCCAAAACAACCGTTGTCTCCACTCTTGCTAACGGACCAAAGTCATATTGGTCATATAAGCCCCCCGGTAAAATGCTTACCCCGGCTCCAAGATCGAGTAACGCCTTTTCCATTTGAAAATTACCAACTTGTATATTTATCAATGGCGTACACGGATCTTTGAGCTTAGGGGGAAGCTCCCCGTTCAAAACCGCACTCACTTGCCTGGTCAAGTCTACCCGCTTAGGCATTTTCTTCTTTTGTTGCCTTTTTTGAGTACATAATTTTTTAAGAAATTTTGCATAAGCAGGTACTTGTTTTATTGCATCAAGTAGTGGAAGATTAATTTTTACTTGTTTGAACATATCCCACAATTCTTCTTTTTGGGGACCTCTTGATGCAATAAAATTTTTCCTACCCGGGTCAAGTAAGGCCGATGGAAATGGGACTTGACTCGGTTCACCCTCAACTTTTTCACTTTTCTCGTTTTTACCCAACCCCGGTTTGTTAACATTTGATTCTTTATGTGTAACCGGCGAAACATCATCGTCACTTTCATTACCCGTGACATCCTCAACTACCCCCTCAACCAAACCCGGTGACAAATTGGCCTTAAATTCTTTGCCACTTCTCAAAACACTAACATGATTAATATTAACATTGTTACCTCTTGACGAACCATGCGAAGGATTTATCTTAGTGTCGCTAGGAAGTTGACCCTTGTTTTTCTTCAACTCCGCCACATCGATCGCCAATTGACCCATTTGAGTTGTTAGTGATTGGATGCTCTTGTCACGAACTTCATCCTTTTGCATCCGGACTTCATCGAGTTGATTCCGCTTTTGCATATCTTGTTGCATAGCCCGAAGCATATCCATGACTTCATTCCCGCTTGATGAACTTTGACCCGAACCACCTTGACCCGTTTGTTGGAATTGGCCTTGATAACCATAATTGCTTCCACCCCGATAATTGCCTTGATTGTATTGTTGGCGAGGTGCAAAATTACCTTGAGCTCCTTGAAAATTTGGGTTAGCTTGGTTCGTCGCGTTCCCATAACGAAAATTCGGATGATTTCGTAACCCGGGGTGGTATGTGTTGGAGTTCATGTTGAAATTTTGACCACCCCCTCCTTGAATTGCATTAACCTCTTCTACTTGCTCATCAACCACTCCCACAACACAAACTTCCGCCGTATGGCCTATTTCATTGCAATTGGTGCACACGTTGTACACTTGGTTTGTGGTTTGAACATTGCCACTCTCTACTCCATGCACTTGTGGTCTTTGTGTCACATGCCTTGCTCGCCTTGAAGATTGAGCTTTCCTCTTCGAGTTCACTGCCATTTGTTCTAAAAATGCCCAATCAACATGTTCATAATTCGTACCGAATGTACCATTGGTGATTGACATTAGATCCCGTGCATCCTCCGAACTCAACCCTTCATGAAACGCATTCAACAATTCCCAAATTTGGATCCCGTGATGAGGGCAATTCCTTAACATCATGTTGAACCTTTCAAAGGCTTTGTGGAACATCTCCCCCGATTGTTGTTGAAAACTTCTCAAACCTCTTCTAGCATCGTTGGTCTTTTGAGAAGTATAATATTCATCTAAGAATATTTGTTGCATGTCGGCCCATGTAAAAATGGACGCGGAGGGCAAAGTGTGGAACCATCTCTTTGCTTTATCTTCTAAGGAAAACTAGAAAAGGACCAACTTGACATCATCCGCAGAAAACCCTTGACCTCCAATAGTGTTGCAAATGGAGGCGTATGTCTCCAAATGAAAGTAGGGTTCTTCCGTTGCTAACCCTTTGAACTTGGGTAAACTTTGGAGAGCGGTTGTTCTAACTTCAAAGGTTCTTCCATCTGCTCGATAAGGAATCACTACCGGCGAAGGATTGTTAGTAATAATGGGCCGGAAGTGAGCTTCAATTCCCCGTACTACTTCCCGTTGATGTCTTTGAGGGGCACCTAATGGTGCTCTTGGTTGACCCATTTACCCTTGCATAGGCCCTTGAGGAGCAAACTGTGGTTGATATTGATGTTGATGCATTGGTTGTTGAATAGGCCCTTGAAATTGAGGTTGCATGTTTTGAGGCCGCACTTGATGTAGCGGTGTAGGGCGTTGCAATTGTGGCCCTTGTGGTCTAATGTATTGCACGCCAACCGGTAGTCTACTCATATTTTGAAATTGTTGAATTGGTTGACTTTGTTGACCCGCTTCGCCTTGTAATCCCAAATATCCTCCATCACCCCCATAGTAAAAAATTTCCTCTTCATATCCCCTAAATTCCTCTTCATACCCATCGTCGTATCCATCCCCTTGAATTCCCAAAGATTGCCCAAAGGGAAGAGTTGAATATTGAAAACCCGATTGGTTTTGTGGTCTAAAAGATGGCGTAGCATGCATAATAGTTGAATTTGGTGCGATTGTGAAGTTAGAGGATGATTGACCCGTAGTTGGGGGAAAGAAATGGGAAAGTGGTTGGATTGTGGTAGAAGGGTTAAAGGTAATAGTGGGTTCAACTTGGGTAGTGATTGGTTGCGTGGCATTGGTTGGTGTGACTTCGGTAATGGTGTTAGGTATAGTGGTGTTTGGTGATGGTTGCGTGGCAGTAGGTGTGAAAGTTGAGGTCGTTTGACCCGTTGTGGGTGGTACTTGAGATTCTTGCATGATGTTTCTTGGTGTAATAGGTGACGTGGGTGAACCAACAATTCGATTTTCTCGTAATAAAACCCTGTTTTGCCTCGATGTTCTCTCAATTTCCGGATCGAACGATAGTGGTGACGACTTGTGAGAGCCTCTAGTATGCATACACCTGAAAGTACCTGCACACTAAACACAACCAGCGTAAACCCGAAAATAACAAAACAAAACTATTAAACTAACACACGTTGCCCACTACTCCCCGGCAACGGCGCCAAAATTTGACGTGCTGTCGTAGGTACACGCAAATTTAATCCAATTACTACTAATAGCTAGCGGTAAGTGGGTATCGAACTCAGGGAGTATGTGGAAAATGTGTTGATTTTATAGCTTTGCACTTTAACTAAAATTAAACTAATTTGCAGAAAGTAAAGATCAATAATTTGGATTGTTTGGTTTTAAAACTAAAATTAACTAAATAACTTCAAATCAAAGGTTGGTTGTAAAGCAGATTAGGAGAAAGCGACCATCCTAAACTTCCGGTTTGCTTTTGACAATTATGTTAAATTCACTAGAAAGAATCACATAGACATGATTCATGTATGATTGTTTGTTCGTGATAAAAGGGAGCTAAGTACTTGGATTATGAAAACGCGAGGTTGTTACCCGATAACCAATTGACTAACATCCAACCCTAATCCCTCCCGTGAAATCTCGATTGTCAGCGACACCAAGAACGTACGGTTTAGATTATGATCATAACATCAATCAACAATTTAAAAACACACATTCACACACCATAATAAACAAACAAACATTGCAAGTCTATTATTCTAGAAATACGAATCCAAACACAAAAGTCATAGACAAACCTTCAATTTAGGATGATCACCATAAGTTTAGCCACACATAGCTTGGTGAATCATCATAACAACAAGTTTAGTGTTCATACCAATCAAAAACATAAACCGAATGTTAGAAATTGTTTGGAACCAAGTACAATCAGCCAAAATCGCCCCTAAGATGCCAGAGAAACGTCCAATGATGAGATAATGTGAAAAGACACCCAAAAACGGTTTTAATGAAGGCAGTTACGAAATTCCTCGCAGCCTCCACCGTAAATTACGGTACCCACCGTAATTTACGGTGGAATTCAAAGTGTTACGGTGTGCAGAGACTGAGTTACGGTGGAAAAATTCAGCATTCAGGGCCACCATAAATTACGGTGCCACCGTAAATTACGGTGGAGCCCTGATTCATATGTTTTGTTTCTTCGTTCCTTCCACGCACGACCCGTTCATCTCCAAACCTTCCAAAGCTGCGTTTTATCCCTTTTTAGCTCCCAAACCGCACCTGAAACATAAGCAACCGTAGTCATCTAATTCAAGATAATTACACGATTAAGTGAACGATTAATTCGTCTTTTAACATGATTAAGGGTTGTCCAACGGACCACCCGTCACTTCTCGAACTGCTGCAGCTCTTCCCAGCTTTCTTCAGTTAAAGCTTCCTTATACGTTTGTGGTTCAACCTGCGAGATGAAACATTTTAGTGAGAAATCAACTTGTAAAGGAGCGACAGTTGTATAAAAACATGTAAGAGCTCTGTTGATCTGATCCCGCATTTTTACTCCACTCTGAAGATCACCAATTAGTTGCTCTGAAGGATGATAAGACAAAGTTCTTGGCATGATAGTGTCAGGCACGTTCACTTCCGATTGCCAGTTTGTGATGTCTTGATCACCGGGGTGATCAACAGCTTATGTCGTTATAGTATTTGGTTCTTCATCAAAAATCGGACCGTCTTCCGATTCTGAGTCGTCAGAGTGATCAAATACAGGAGCTGGTTCCTCTGGGGCTTCGTGTGCTGTTCCACTAGGACCGGCCTCGTGATCGTTTGCACCCACGGCGGGCTGAGAAACTACCAACGGTCTTGGCACCTGATCTTGTGACAAAGATAACAGATGTTGGTATAATAGTACGAGTTCCTCTACACTTGGCTCAGTCGGCAGTTGGAAAGACTCCCAGAATTTGTCATAATCGAACAGCAATCTTTTTCCAGGAAGTTGAGGTGGAGGTGTAAACCTCTGACAATCAACATGCTGAACCTGAATTATCTTCCCCAGGCATGGAACGAACACCCTCTTCAGCGGACTCGCATAACCTACAAAGAAACCCTCATTACTTTTAGCACCAAACTTACCATTTGGATCAATAAAAGTACAAGGCGATCCAAACGGTTCTAAAAATTTTAAATTTGGCTTATAACGATGAACAAATTCGAAACAGGTTTTCTTGTATTTCTTCACTGTTAGGACACGATTCAATGTATAACACGCTGCTGCAACTGCTTCACTCCAGAAAAATATTGGCAACGTGGAATCGGCGAGCATAGTTCGAGCTGTTTCAATTAAGGTGCGATTCTTTCGTTCAGCTACACCATTTTGCTGTGGAGTGTATGGTGCACTAAATTCATGAAGAATTCCTTTCTCATTACAAAACTCGAGCATGTGATTGTTTTTGAACTCCGTTCCATTGTCGCTTCGTATTCTTCTGATCGGCAGTTTGTACAGCGTCTCCATCTTCTTGAATAAGATCATCAGTGAATCAAATGTTTGATCTTTTCTTTCCAGACACATCACCCATGAAAATCTAGTGAAGTCATCAGTGACTACTAGACAGTACAAGTCTCCACTAATGCTCTGTACATTAACTGGTCCAAAGAGATCCATGTGGAGTCTCTCGAGCGGTACCCTGATTGAGTTTAAGAGCTTCTGTGGGTGTGTCTTCTTAGTTTGTTTTCCCTTCTTGCACTCTACACAATCATCATTCAAATGAAAATTTTTAAGATTTACACCTTCAACAAGATCATTGTGTACAAGGAAATTCATTTTTCTGACATGAATGTGGCCCATCTTTCGATGCCACATTCTTGACTCCTTTTCTGTTGCTTTCGTTTTTGTTACAAAACATTGTTTCTTTTGATTTATTGTTGTTGCGACACTCATATCCAGGACATACAAATCGTTTTCCCGGGGAGCTCGCATCAACACCATGTCCTCAGGAATTTTAAAACCAGGTTTTATGATTAAACATTCATTTTTTGTAAAGTGTACTGTAAAAGACTTGTCACAGATCTGTGAGATGCTCAACAGATTGTTTTCAAGTTCGATGATATAGTTCACTTTGTCAAACGTTACGACTCCATTTGTTAAAGTTTCTTCACCAACAATTCTGCCACCCTGATTCCTTGCAAATCCAACATATCCTCCGTTGATAGATTTGACATCATAGAGCAAAGCCAACATTCCCGTCATATGCCACGAAGCTCCGTTGTCCATGATCCATTTTGAGATTATTGATCTCGGAAGCCCCTGCATACATCAAAGAAATTCATTCAAACAATGAAGCCCATGATTTCTTTACCTTTGGAACACTACCAAACACAAGATCACACGACACATCAACTTTCGGAATGTTAAAGATGACGTTTGGAACAACAGGTTTAGATTTTAGTTTTAAATCTCCCTCTTTAATTGGTGGGAATTCCTCAAGCAACTTGTCTAGTTCAAATTCAAGTTTTTCAACATCATTTGCAAAAACTTTTGGTTCAGATTTTAGCTCATTTTCCATCTTCTTCTCTTCAACTGATTGTTTTGATTTTACCACCCATGATTGGTTTTTAAAAATTTTCGTCTTCGGATAAATCTTTGAAGACTTTTGGATTTTCGAAGATTCGCCAATCTCAAAGGTTGATTTTGGCTTTTCTTCGGACTTCAAAGATTCACCTCTTTTCAAAATTCGAATGGGGGAAATCATTGGTGTTTTGCCCTTAACATCAGTTGAAATTTTAGGTTTGGGTTTTTGCAAAACTGGTTTCTCAAGCTTTTTCACGCACTGCTTGGCCATGTGACCAATTTCATTGCAGCGGTAACAGATTCTTTTGTCATACTCGATAAAAGTTGATCTGTAGGTCTCTTCTTTCAACTTTTTCGCTGCATTGAAATCATCAACAGCTTTCTGACTAAAGATATAATCTTTTTCAGCTTCAGTACTAGGACCAGCAACAAAAACATCACTCATCTTTTCTTTTGGCTTGACATTCTTCTTAGCCATTTTCTTTTCAAAACCAACACCTTTGTTTTTGAAATTGTTTCCATTTGTCTTGTTATTACCATGATTACCCACCCACTCTTTCTTTCCCAAGTTTTTTGGTTGTAATTTCACAAAAGACTTTTTAGGTTTGGAAAGAAACACATTGTTGTTAACCTCTGAAATGTCAATTTCAACCAGTTTAAACACCTTCTCCACATTTTCCAATTTGGCATTTTGAATTGGATACTCATAATCAGAATAGAGTTTGTCAGTTCCGGTCATTGTGTAAACCACAATGATCGAATCATCATTCACAACTTTATCTGATTTTGGTATAAATTTGTCCAAGAAGTTACCATCTTCTTCAGAATCAGAAATGGAATTTTCAAAATGAGTTTTCACAGTACAAATTCCGAGTTATCACTTTCTTCATCTAACACTTGGTCAACAATGGTTTTGATCACCTGTGACTCGTTATCAGTGTCGGATGGAGAAAATGTAACATCAATATTCTCAGGCAACTCATTCTCAATGGTTCTCAACTTGAGATTCAAGGCAGCTTCCACCCCATCTAGATATTTTTGTGTATAATGATTCCACATTGGGGGTGGAACACTGTTGAAGGCAGGTGTCGCATTAGGTTGTTGCGGAACAATTTGATCAATCACATATGATGAAGCAACATAACCAATTAATTTCTTGTCAATTCTTTCATTTTCAATTCTCATTAATTCTAGTTCCTTTTTTAACGAAGCAATTGTGTCCAGGTGAATGTTAATTTCCATTTGTTTATCCATGACTGTGGATTTTAGCAAATTTGTGGCTTTATCATTTTCAAAACTTTCTTTCTGAATCATTTTGACTGATCGTGCCAAAGTGTCATATGCTTCTTTTACTTCACTGAGATCATATTTTACTTCATATGTATATTTCTTCAATTCTTGAAATTGTTTGTCTTTTTCAAGACAATCCATGCAGGGTTTTGAAAGTTTTTGCATGGAATTTCATGAATTGAATCAACCTTTTCAGAAACCTTTTCTACGTTATCAATTTTAACATCCGGTTTACCAAAACCATCAGACTCTGACTCAGACTCTTCTCCTGATTTGATCTCCTCATTTTCTGATTTCTCGCCAGACTCCTTTTGGACTGACTCCGTTTCGACAGACATATTTTCAACTGACTCTGTTTCAGCAGACTTTGTTTCAACAGATTCTGTTTCTACCTCTTTTAGCTTGCCCATCAACGCTTTGTCAGCAATTTCTTTTAGAGTCTCTTCATTCATTTCTTTGGAAACGTCTATTATCTCTTCAACAGGAGCTTTCTCAACGTCGTACTGTGGATAGAAACCTGTGGTTGGCTCACTGAAGAATCCTGCAAAAGAATCAAACATGTTAGGAGGCATTATTGATTTGAAAGAACTAGCAATAATCTCCTATTCAGATTGATAGTAGTAGACTTCTGCAGCTGCTTCTTCAAGATCAGCCAAACTCTCTTCAGACATGACTTCACTGACTTCTTCTGTTTCAAAAACGCATTCCGGTTCTTCCACAATCTCTGCCATCATGGCCATACCCTCACTACCAGGGATATACTTATCCCAACTAAAACCTTCAGCAACCTTCTCATCATCCTGATTGACTAAAAGAGCTTTTTCAGGCTTGTTTTCGATCTGAGGTCTTTGGGTGAATGGTTGTTGATTTGTCTTGTGATAGATTGCTTGTCTGTAGTAGTCGTTTGTGAATGGATTTTGATGATTGTTGACTTCCCGATTTGGACATTCACATTTGAAATGTCCCTTCTCTTTGCATTTGAAACATGTGACTTTCGATTTATCAAACCCGAGCTTGCTATCTGGTCCAGAAAGACAGTTTCGACCAGTAATTTCCATAAATCTTTGAGCTCTCCTCACCAAGCTTGCCATTCCCTATTTGATATCGATCAACTCCAGCTCCTCTGGATCAATCTGATCATAATCTTCCTTTGTCATATCAGGGTTCCCAATTCTACCTGCAACCAAACTTTCATAAGATTCAAGCACCGAAGCAAGTAGTGCTATGTGCTGTTTTGCTGATGATTCGGTAAAGTCTTGAGCATTCTTTATGTTCACCGCTATGTTGCAAAGTATTCCTGGACCTTGACTTTGACTGTTTGATCCTGACGAACTTTGGGTATAAGATTGATCTGGTGAGTTTTGAACCTTTGGATTTGGTTCAAAACTTGCAAATGGTGAATTATTGTTGCTTGATGTGCCAGGTGAAACTCCGGATGTCGAATCAGCACTAAAAGTTGTCTGGATCTTTGGACTTAGATTCGATGTTGCTGACGAGCTTCCTTTGTAGTATAATGAAACATCTTGTTGTACACTTAAAGATTTCATTTTTCTGATCTTTTTCAGCTCAAGTTCATGTGCTTCAATCTTCTCAATAAATGTGCTAAGGTTGAATCCGACATACTCCAAATTATTTTTCAACACCAACAGATAAGTACCCCATTCATCGTATGGTAAGGCATCTGCCAGCTTATCAACCCATTCTTCATCTGTTTTGTTTATGCTCAACCTCTTCATCTCAACAACCAGATGGAAGTATCTCTCGATCAACTCCTTAGTTGTCTCACCCTTGATACCCGTGAAAATATCAAACTCTTTCTTCAGCAAAGCAGTTTTGCTTTTTATCATAGACACACTTCCAAGAAACTTTACTTTCAATGCATTCCAGACCTATTGTGAGTTACCCTGATGTTGTAGAAGAACCAAGATATCCTCTTTGATAGCTTGCTGTAGGATACTCATCATTTTCTTTTCTGCTTTGAAACCTTCTTGTTCAAGTGGAGTTAAACTTCCGATAGTTTTCTCTATTCCCGAACCATTCGTTGGAGGAACATACTTAGACTCGATTTTCATCCAACATTCGAAATGGTTGGCTTGCACCCAATTCTTAAACCTTTCTGACCATCCAGCATACTCATCAATGTTCATCAACTCCGGCGGTTTCTGCAATGTACCGAGTTCATTTTCCATGTTCACATTTTGCACGATACTGGCTGGAGGTTGAACTGCCGCCATTCCCCCACCGGCAAACAAGTTGTAAAACTCTTGGTTATCCATTTATACGAAAACAGTTTCGAAAATTTTTCAAGTTTTTGAAAACAGTCACTTTCAAGCGAAATAGCTTCTACACACGAAATGAACTTTAGAACGAAATCACACAAACGAAATGGACTTCAAGCGAAAACAGATTCTCAAACGAAATCAACTTTTCAAACAAAATAACACTTTCATGCGAAATCAAGTGCCATTTCGTACGAAATCAGTACAAAGTTTCTTTTCGTGCGAAATACTCAAACAGAATGATGTTTCAAACGAAATGAGTCATTTCGTACGAAATGAACTCAATTTTTCAAACGAAATAGTGCTCGTTCAAACGAAATGAAGTTTTTGGCCCATTTTTGTCACTTTTAGTCTGAATTTAGGTCTGATTCTTTCAAGGATTTGTTAAAACGGTATTTTACACGTTATATCAAAAGATCAGTCCATTTTGTCCGTGAATTTGTTCAGAAATCCAAGAATGAGTAGAAAAACAGAGTTCTAAGCACTGGTTCAAATGAATTGACTCATCCTGAGCTCTAAAACCACTTGTAGGATCGTTTTCCAACCTATATGAGTCGTTCAGAGTTAAATCTAAGCTGTTTGAAAGGCGGAAACAATCAAACAACCGAGAATCAGTGATAGAAAGGTGTAGAAACAGAGAATTATACTTAAAACAGGTTTTTCATTGATTTTCAACTTGATTACACGGTGAGAATTGGGCAGCACTTCGTTACACGTTCACCTATTTCGTACCAAATGAAAAACCCAAGTGCCATATATATATAGGAAACACTATTTCACACGAAATGACAACATGTCATTTCGTACGAAATGACAACATCTCATTTCGTACGAAATGACCAAAACTCATTTCGTGCGAAATGACTTTTAAACATAAAATTACATTTTGCATCCCTATACAAACTACTTTGACACGACCTTGACTGTTGACGTAGGCGATAGACAATATGCACTAACACCCACTACTAAGGCCAAATTACAAGAAAGGATCTCCCGAGAAATAGCAGATTACGAGGCCTCACGCCCCGAAACTAGCGGGGGTACCTCGAGGAACAACCCACCACATGGTAATGTTTAAGTCGCTTGGGACACACTACGTTACCTTTGGATATTCCGTGTGTGTTTGCTAATGCTTCCTGTGAATGACGTTACTTATACAGGCTGTACCTTTAAGCAGTTTTTAGACTGTAAACCGCTGAATTTTGACGGCACCGAAGGTGCTGTGGCTTTTGTTTGATGGACGGAGAAGACCGATTCAGCGATAAGAATGAGCAAATGCGCACCAGAACAACAAGTCACCTACATCTCCGGATTGTTGATAGATGGAGCGCTTTCGTGGTGGAATCTCCAAGTCCAAACTCTGGGGGAGGCAGCAGCGTACGCTTTGACTTAGAATGAGTTAAAGGAACTCATGCGTAAAAAGTATTGCTCCAAGGCCGAAATTCAAAAGTTAGAAACTGAATTCTGGAACCTCAAGATGGACGGCCCAAAGATCGCCGAATATGTGCAGGAATTTCACGATCTATCTCACGTGGTACCATACATGGTCAGTTCGGAATTCAAACGCGTTGAGCGTTTCATTTGGGGGTTGGCACCTCAGATTATGAGTATGGTGACATCGTCAAAGCCTGCCACAATTACTGAGGTGATCGATCTGAGCGTGTCACTAACTGAAGAAGCTATCAGATTAAACAAGTTTTCGACCCCTGACCAGAAAAAGAAAGACACTCACATTGAGTCCTCAGGAGAGAACAAAAGGAAGTTCTCCAACTTTAAGAAAGGTACCAGCAGTTCGAACAAGAAGGATGAGACAAGCGCACCGGCCAAGGCCAAAGGAAAGGGGTATATGGGCACCTTGCCCAAGTGTGACGCGTGTCAGTTGCATCACAATGGACGATGCCGATCTGGAAAATGTGAATCTTGTGGAAGAGTAGGTCACTCGAAAGAAACATGTTGGGTTGGTACTGGCCGTGGCAGTCAAAGAGGTTTTGGAAACAACAACCGTGGAGGTAATGGAAATGGGAACTGCCCACAAGGAGGAAATGGCAGAAATGGAAATGTTGGGAATCAAGTTGGAAACCATGGAGCGAATAACAATCAAGGTGGTAATAGGAATGGTAATGGTCGAGGACCAGGTTGTTTCAATTGTGGAGACATGGGGCACTTTAAGCGAGAATACCCAAGGCTCAATCAGGAACAAGGAAGAATTTTTAATATCGGAGCGAGGGAAGCACGCCAAGATCCAAATGTGGTTACTGGTACGTTCCCTATCAACCAACGCTTTGCATCTGTACTATTTGATACCGGTGTCGATTATAGTTTCGTATCGCTAGAATTTAAGAATATACTTGGGTTGGTAGCCAGTAAGCTAGATATCCCATATTCGATAGAACTAGCAAATGGAAAGCTAGTTGAGGCAAATGAAGTCATCAGAGGTTGCGTGATAGAACTGGGAGAACACGAGTTTACACTGGATCTACTGCCAGTCGAGTTGGGAAGCTTCGATGTGGTAGTAGGGATGGATTGGTTGTCAAGCAACAGAGCCGAGATTGTATGTCCTGAGAAGATCATACGCATTCCAATGGAGAATGGAGAAACGATTGTGTTACATGGAGAGAAGCGCGATACGCCCTTAAGGATCATTAGTTGCTTGAAGGCTAGAAAATGTTTAAAGAAGGGATGTGTTGCCTTCTTGGCACACATCATGGATAAAGAAGCCGCTGAGCCAAAGTTAGAAGATATTCCAGTCGTGAAGGAGTATCCTGAAGTCTTTCCAGAAGACTTGCCGGGATTGCCGCTGCAAAGGCAAGTCGAGTTTCACATTGACTTAGTTCCAGGCGCCGCGCTTGTAGCTAAGGCACCTTATCGACTTGCGCCTTCGGAAATGCAGGAGTTGTCGACGCAACTTCAGGAATTGTTAGACAAGGGATTTATCAGACCAAGCTTCTCGCCTTGGGGAGCTCCAATTTTGTTCGTTAAGAAGAAAGACGGTAGTTCCCGCATGTGTATAGACTACCGCGAGCTGAATAAGTTGACTACCAAGAATAGGTATCCTTTGCCAAGGATTGACGACCTGTTCGATCAATTACAAGGTTCGAGTTTTTACTCCAATATCGATCTTCGATCAGGTTATCACCAGTTGAGGATTCAAGAGGAAAGTATTCCAAAGACGGCCTTTAGGACTCGATATGGACATTACGAGTTCCTGGTTATGCCATTTGGGTTGACAAACGCGCTAGCCGTGTTTATGGATCTGATGAACAGAGTCTGCAAGCCCTACCTTGATAAGTTTGTGATTGTGTTTATTGATGACATTTTGATCTACTCGAAGACGAAGGAAGAACATGAGCAACATCTAAGAGCCATCTTAGAGCTGCTTAAGAAGGAGAAATTGTACGCAAAGTTCTCGAAGTGCGAATTTTGGTTGCGCGAAGTTCAGTTCCTTGGTCACGTGGTTAACGGGAATGGAATTCATGTGGATCCGACAAAGATCGAGGCGATCAAGAACTGGGAGACTCCGAAGACGCCAACCGAGATTCGACAGTTCCTAGGTTTGGCTGGTTATTATCGCAGATTTATTGAGGATTTCTCAAAAATCGCTCAACCATTGACCTCCCTCACACAAAAAGACAAGAAGTTTGAATGGGGAGACAAGCAAGAAGAAGCATTCCAGTTGTTAAAGAACAAGCTTTGCGACGCACCGATTTTGTCACTACCCGAAGGCACTGACGACTTCGTGGTATATTGTGACACCTCGCGTCAAGGTTTAGGTTGCGTGCTGATGCAGCGACAGAAGGTTATAGCATATGCTTCTCGCCAATTGAAGGTCCACGAGAAAAATTATACCACGCACGATTTGGAACTAGGCGCGGTGGTATTTGCATTGAAGATCTGGCGACATTACTTATATGGCACGCGATGCACAATCTATACTGATCACAAGAGCCTGCAACATATATTCTATCAGAAAGAGCTTAACATGAGACAGAGATGCTGGGTTGAGCTATTGAATGATTATGATTGTGAGATTAAGTATCACCCAGGGAAGGCGAATGTAGTCGCTGATGCCTTGAGTCGAAAGGAAAGAATTAAGCCCATAAGGGTTCGAGCATTGGAAATGATCATACAAACAGACCTCTCGTTGCGCATTCGTACCGCGCAGAGAGAAGCTCTTAAGGAAAGGAACCTTGAAAATGAATATCTCTGTGGGATGGAGAAGCAGTTGGTACCAAATGGGGAAGGAACATTGTGCTTCATGACACGAATTTGGGTTCCTCTATTTGGTGGTTTGAGAAATGTTATTTTTTATGAAGCTCACAAGTCACGATACTCGATCCATCTAGGATCGGATAAAATGTACCAAGATCTAAAAGATTTCTATTGGTGGCCGAGAATGAAAGGCGACGTTGCGACATATGTTGGCAAATGCTTGACTTGCGCCAAAGTAAAGGCCGAATACCAGAAGCCTTCAGGTCTTCTGCAACAACCTGAAATACCCCAGTGGAAATGGGAACAGATTTCAATGGATTTTATAACGAAGTTACCAAAGAGACCCAGAGTTCACGACACGATTTGGGTAATCGTAGACCGTCTGATGAAATCTGCGCACTTTTTGCCAATCAAGGAAAAAGATAATACAAGCAAGCTTGCTGAGCTATACCTGAGAGAGATTGTTGCACGACATGGAGTGCCTCTCTCGATTATCTCTGATAGAGATGGAAGATTCGTGTAAAGGATTTGGCAATCCTTTCAAGAAGCATTCGGTTCTCAGTTGAATCTGAGTACTGCCTTTCATCCGCAGACAGACGGACAGAGCGAACGAACGATTCAAACGTTGGAAGACATGTTGCGAGCTTGCGTAATAGATTTGGGTGGCAGTTGGGACACCCACTTACCATTGGTTGAATTTTCATACAACAACAGGTACCATGCAAGCATTCAAGCCGCACCGTTCAAAGCTCTCTATGGACGCAAGTGTCGATCACCGATATGCTGGGCAGACGCGGGTGATAGACAGCTTGTTGGTCCCGAATTGGTCCAGGAGACGACAGACAAGATTACACAGATCTGAGAGCGCATCAAAGCGGCTCGCGATCGTCAAAAGAGTTATGCGGACCGAAAAAGGAAACCTTTGGAGTTTCAAGTGGGAGATATGGTTTTATTGAAAGTTTCACCCTGGAAAGGGGTAGCACGCTTTGGGAAGAGTGGGAAGTTGAACCCAAGATACATTGGTCCATTCAAAATCCTGGAAAGGATTGGTCTTGTAGCTTACAAGTTGGATTTACCCGCTGAACTGAATGGCGTTCATGATACATTCCATGTATCAAATCTAAAAAAGAGTCCAACTCAAGAAACAGTGGTCATTCCTGCCGACGAAGTTCATATTGACGACACACTCCACTTTACTGAAGAACCTGTTGAGGTTACTGATTGGAAGGTCAGCAAAACACGCCGGAGTAGTGTCAAACTAGTCAAGGTTCGATGGAATGCACGACACGGCCCGGAATTCACGTGGGAGCGTGAAGATCGCATGAAAGCCAAATACCCACATTTGTTCCCCCAGACCCCTGCATCTAGTAGCAGAACTAAAATTTCGGGACGAAATTTTCTTAACAGGGGGAGAATGTGACAACCCTCATAATTACAGGTATCCGTACAATTAATTAATATTGATTAATGCTTAATGACTGTGCTTAATTACAACTGATGATATAAACTGCTTTCTGATATCTGTATCATACATACATGTGCATCACATTTCATACTATCACACCATTTATCACATACAAACTTTAGTGACATAAACAATGCACAAAGCACAGTTCGCACAGTTAGCGGATAACTCAGAAACATGCTGACAATGTCAGTACATAGACAGACAGTGTTTTGAGACCCCGTAAGGGCCAGAAACAAGGTACTACACTAGTATGGAGTGTAGGGAAGTAAGGACCATAAAACTGCGTCACTAGGTGATAGTATAAGTGTCAGAAAGTGCCTAAAACCCATTCAAAGTGCAGAATTCTGCATTAATCAGCAAAATTCAGCTTTTTAACAAGCTAGTAATGTGTAAAAATATGGCAAAATGGTCCTGTATGCCTTCCTAAGTGTCGGGAATTAAAAGTGTCACAAAAGGGTACTTAAAATCACTAAACGGAATAACTTGACACTTTAACAAACCGGTATCTAACCGAACAACCGGACATTACCCGGAACATTGTTTTACTTTTTCTGAGCTAGTTATGGTTCCCGAACACTCTAACATATTATGTAATGCATCACACACTTGAAACACTAGACATTACACTTAACCCCTAACTAATTAACCTACTTACCATTTCAAATTACATTTACCCCCCCCCATGCTAGTAATCGGCCAAGAGTGGCCCCTACCTAAGATCACCTTAATCTTCTCTAAGATTACATTTGATATTACTTGATTTAGTGGAAGATCTTGCATGTACTTGAGGAGACACTTAACCCATTGGTTAATAACATTGTGATTATAAGTATCAACATCATCCTTCATTCTCATCACCAACCAAACTCTCTCCTCCTCTCCCCCAAGCTCTCGGCCGACCTCCTCCCACACACCACCACCATTATCAAACTTGTTCCATCCATTTGAAGGTTAACTCAAGGTGTAAGAAGGTGATATAGGAAGCTTGGTGTTTGCGGATCATCAAGGACCTCTTTCGTTAGCTTTTATCCATCACTTTTGTCTTCACCAACAACTAGTGATCTTCCCTAGCTTAAAGCTAGTAGTAAGACCCTCTTGATCCTTGTTTACTTCTATTTTTGCTTGGTTAAAAGACATATTGTGTTGTAAATCACATGAACACTAAAAGACATACACTTGAATCTTGAACATAAAGCTTTCATATGATGAAATCTTGTTGAAATGGTGTTGTTTAGTAAATGTATGATGATTGCTTGTTGATTACTAGAGATATTGATGTTGATCACTACATGGAGCTTGCTAGATTGTGATTAAACACATGATCTAGCAAGTTAGAGGATGATTATGTGATAACACAAGAAGATCATCCTCATACATAGACATGAACTTGAAAACAAAATGATTTCTTGAAAAGTAATAAACAAAGTGAGCTAGTAAACTTATAGATCCAAGATTTGTGAATGATTTTTCTAAAAGAACCAAGTTTAAAAAGGTGATTTTTGAAAGATCGTGGTTTTTACTAAACTTACACTATTTTTGGTGATGAAATAAATGTAGAAACACTAGAAAAACAAGAAGGTTTGATAAAGAGACGTTTTTATGAAATATGTTTACAAGTTGTAAACATCTAAAATTTCCAAGAATGAAGTTTACCAAAAAGTAAATATATTTTGGAGGGTAACTAAGGCTGCTAAACACTTTACCAAGTTACTACGCATTTTTGTGAAAGATCAAGTTCATGTTACTATGTAAATTGAATAGTTTTTGCACTTGGTACGTGCAAGATGTTTAGGGATTGATTGTTGGTCATTGTGTGATGGTTTTGAAAAGAAAATGATATGCTAAATAGCATGGACACCTCCATTTTCAAACACTTAGAAATATTTTCTAACAAATATTTACTAGTGTATTTTAACTATGATTTTCAATAAAAACTTTGCCATAAATTTTGTTACAAAAATACAAGTATTGGAGGTTGGTTTTTGTAAATAAAAATGGATAAATATATATTTAGAATATATATTTTATATTAAAGACACTTGTGTGAATATTTGTATACTTTGTGGAATAATTATATTATTTTAGGGTAAAATAATGTAACTTACAAATACCAAGAATTTACAACTCCAAAATAATACCAAAAATCACAAGGAATAAAATATAAGTTACACACTTAATATTGTGGAACCGAACGAAAAAACGTAACTTATGAAATATTCCAGAAAATATCATTACATATATTTTTGGTAAATATTATTTTGGATACAAGAAGTGAAAGTATGATTTTTGGGAAAAAATATTTTCTTGGGAATACATTATGTTTGACAAATACGTTATATATATATTTTCTGAAGATAGACTTGAAAATATATTACTTCGAGAATACAAAAGTACATGAATGAAATACCCCCATCCTTGGGAAGGAAATACGAAGTTAAAATACTTGAGAAGTATTAATACAAAAATATTGATTAAACAATTATTCCAAACATTAAATATAATTTAAAGTTAAAATAATTATTATTTCAACAAATAATTATAACTTGGAATAACATAAGAAACGCAACTCAAAAACATTACACTCTAAGCCAAGGCATGGCCCGTTCGTCTAATAGACGTTAGTACACTGTAGGTAGTCGTGTTTGCTACGGAGACTTGAGTTGCTAGTTCTGAAGACGCAATACTGTGAGTTCATGTCCCCCTTTTCTTTTAACTGTTTTCAGTTTTATCCTTCGGGGGTGAAATACATGTTACAAAAGGTTTACATACGAATACTATTGGTATGATTAGCCTAGGAAAGAACCATAGATCATGTGATTGGGTAGCCAGATACTTGGGCCCATTAATCCTCGTATAAGGACCGAGGGGCATGAGTGATAGATCTATTTGGGTGTAGCGAGCCCACACCCATGAGGCCAGGGTGGCCCATAGTGGTGACTATGTCTTCCAGCCGGAAGCCCGGTACAACTTTGCTAGGTTTGAGTCTTCCTACACCTTCACACATATCAGTGGCCTTGCAAACCATTGGTGATCTTTTCCTTGTTTGCAATCATACCGGGACATACATACATACACTGTTGTGACACCTGTGTCACTTCAACCATCAAAAAAATACCATACCAATGAAATATTACATTTCATACTTGGGATTTGTAAAAATATGTGTATCATTTGCACATATCAATTCTTGTTCGATTTCGGGCTTTAAATCACTTTCTGGAAGGTTATATGAGCACTGATGCGTAAATATAACCAGTTTAATGCAACAAACATTCCGGAATAGTGACATAGGCTTAACCTACCTTAAATAACCTTTACATAACTTAGAAATAAGTTTTGGAAGGTTTGGTGTTCCGAAATCAAGTCTATTCGCTTACAGGGACTAAATATGACAAACTGCGAAAGTATGTCAATTTGAACTGTAACGAACATTCCGGAAGATGATCATAAGTTAAACACAGCCTAAATATCCTTTACATAGCTTATAAATGGGCTTTGAGGTGTTCGGTGTGCTAAAATAAACTTTATGCTCATTCAGGGACTAAAAGCGTCAAAAAGTGCATAAGTTTGCATTTTCGCGCATAACTTACGTTCTGAATACATCCGGACATTCAAAATTTTATGTAAGCATTAAAATATTTTATTTTAGTGTTTGGCATAAGAAAAATCCATTCGTCACGCAATTTGGATCGTTTTTCGCGCTTATGCGCATTCCGTCGTAATTAAGCAAACATCACGATCGTACGACCAAACGAACCGACATCCGACATATTTTTGAGCATGTTTCATGTCCCCTATACTTAGGCATCATTGTAGAGCCTTGAAAATGGCCTAACGGGCCTTAAACGCATCAAAAATGGCCTTAAAAGCATGCAGGGACCAAAACTTCAATTTCTGAAACTTATGTGCAGATCAGAAGGCTCAGGCGGCCCGCGTAAGCCCCCATAAAACCTTACGCAGCCCGCAAGAGCATGTCAGATATGCAAAAATCATTTTACAGCCTGTTAACAGCTGTTGCACCTGGTTTTACCTATTGCAAATGGTATTTTGGACACCATGGGCTCATTCTAGGGGCTCTAATGGTATTACAAAACAAGGGGCACACATGGAGGGCTAGGATCGAAGCTCGTTTCCCGATAAACAATCCTAACGGTTCTAGATTTCCTAAAAATAGCAACACCCATTTCATTCTTCCTCATATTTGAATCTGATTCAAGCTCTCTAAGTGGATGTATATGCTTCCTACCTGAGAGTGAATCGGGTCAAATCTTGCGGGGACCTTCTGTAAGTATTCTTTCGCGTTTTTCGTTCGTTTTAGCGTTAAAGTCAAACTGTGTTTGACTTTCTGCTTTAACCAGTCAATGGTCAATGCGAAGTTCGGTTGAACTTCATAACGTGAGCGTAATCACGATGGTTATAGTCCCTAGTGACTATACCTACTGATTACCACGTTATCTAGGCTCAGTGACGAGTCGTAGTTTCGGCCAAAATGCGTTTTCTCGCGTATTTTGTAACCAAACTACTCTGGGGTATCAAAACCGTTTTTTTTATACCAAACTTGTTTTCTAACTTAACTAAACATGTTCTAGCATGTTTAGCTCGTCACTTTTAGGTTTGTGCTTGTTTAGGGTCGTAAAGGTAAGCGATCTAATCAATCGCTTATACCTTCGAACCCGACCCATTTGGTCGATCATTAGGATCCGACCAAACGCATTTAGGTGACCATAGTTGTATAGGGAATAACCTTCCGAGGTTATACCTTATGGTCACGTCGTTAAGTAGTTGTATGATAAGTAGTTATTATGCCTTAGGTAAATTACCAAAATGCCCTTTTTGCGCTAAAATTCATTTTAAGCCTATGTAACATAACTTTTGACATATAAACTGTTTTGGAAACAATATTAAACATGTTAAGGCATATCTTGCTTGTCATAGGACTAGTTAGGCATTCCGAACGCATTTTACGCGAACGACGCGTTAAAGTAGCATAAGCTACCTAAACGGGTCGTAATGGGTCGTAAGCACTTAGGTTAAGTTTCATTTTAGTATGTAGGCTTTGTTAAACCATATCATATGAGTTCCAATATTCATTTGGTTTACGAAACCTCATACTATCCAGTCTCCCGATTTAGGTCCTGTTATTTATGTAGTTATCTATATAGGGTGCCGTTTGATTCCGTGATCCCTCTAGCTTTGCTTGGTTGTTATTCAAGACTCCTAAGCACCCTCAAGTGAGTACATAGTCCCCTCTTTTACTGTTTTTCAAACGTTTTGGGGTGAAACACATGTGCCTACTTGTTACTTTCATGCTTTCCACGTTTTCACAACTTATGCTTGCTATGTTCATTAGTACACTTATAGTACATGATTTCATTATGTTTTGCTACGTATGTTTACTTGACATGCTAGCACATTGTTTTACATTTCCTTTGCTATGTATGATTCATTCAACATGCTAGCACATTGATTTACATGACTTTTCTGCTTTGTATGTTTATACTTAGTACATTGTTTTCACACAACTTGTTTACATTTGGTATAACATTTGGTTTGTTTAAACGGTTCTTTATTACATTCATTAACATTAGCTACGCCGCTCGGTAGTAAGTAATGGTACCGTAGGACTTGACAAATCCCGTTCCTAAAATACTAGGTTTGTTTGGATGGATGGAATGACCGAATCCGAAAACATTTCTTTTTGATAACTTTTACTCTAAGGTTATCCTGCTGTCTAAAGGCTTGAATGTATGCGTTTAACATACCGCATAAATGTTTGTATCAATAAAACATGCAGTTATTTTACAAAACATAACTTTTGATTTATTTCAAATACTTGTTTTGTTCATTTTTACTTATGGTTTAAGTAGTCTCATTTTTACTTACCATACATAACTTTTGTTTACACATTACATGACTTATACTTAACTTGGGTTATACTATGACATTTGACTATTGGTTTAAACATGAACATTTTACATTGGTGGTTTGTTTGGGTAAAGTGATTTAAGTAACGAGGCGTGTGTAATATGATACAAGCATGGTGGATACGCCGCTGGTACTTCCTATATATAAGTGTTTGTATGATATTACATATCGCAGCGTTATTTAAATCATTTCAGTTTAGACATATAACATATTTTTCACAATACAATGTTTTACAAACAACTTATTTTATACAAACTCATTTTTACTTGGTTATTCATTTAACCTTACATTACTCTTTTACATATCATCTACCTTATTATCGCTTTTCAAACGTTTTATAAAATCAAACACTTAAACTGGATTCATGACGAGTTTTCATTAAACATTTTCTTAAATCTAAGTCATGAATCCTATTTTCACAAAACATATGTACTCGCCGGCATTTTTATGCTGACGTATTTTCACATGTGTTTCAGGTACTATAGTTGATGATATTTGATGATGATATTGATGCATGCTCACGTAGGATTGGACGAGGCCTTAGTGACATTAAAAGATGCAAGACTAGTTAACTATGTTATATCTTCTTTGTTTGTTAAGACATTGTAACTCTTTTAATCAATAAAACAACGATTCAATTTTCCATGTGTTATGAAACAATGATTCTGTTACAACACTCCCCGACGATTCCGCCACGTTTTGTTGTTTTACGTGGTCGGGGTGTGACAGAAAAGTTGGTATCAGAGCTCATGGTTATAGGGAATTAGGTTATTAGTAATGCTTTGACCTAGTCTATAACCTTCTTAGGACCCTAACGCGAGTTTACTTGCGTTTAGTCATAAAAACAATATCGTCACCTATCCTTAGGCGACAACCACAATAAGAACATAAATTTCAAAACCGCTTTGAAAACTAATCATCTGTTTTAGGATGATTGATTACTAGGTTTTGAACCCTCTAAGCTTTCAAATCTCGTCAAAGTTTGGGTCTTATAATGTGAACACGTGCAAACTGGAAGGGTGAATGCCTGTACTCTGAGTTTTCTGTCTAAGGCTAGAGTGTTCGTATAAATCCGCAGTATCGGACCAGTCACTCTTACCTGGGAACTCTTGGGGTGAGTGTTCACTTATAGGCAAGCATGTCTTCAGCGATACATTATTATGACCCGCTTACTTTGATTTGTCACCATCTCATTTGTTTGCCTTAGGTAACAAACAAATGATCGCAATTTTTATGCATTGCCGTTCTATCCGATAACATTTCATTTGTTGCTTCCTATGTCTTTCATTTTCTTCTAGAATGTCTCTTCATCTCAACAACGGTCAAATGTCCGAGCAAACAGCCAAATTTGCCCAGCAAATAGGCGAAGTGATACTGAAGTCTGTGGATCTAGGCATTGCCATGTCTCGTCTCAAAAATAGAGCTACTCAAGAGTCACCGAAGGAAGCAGAAGTTGAGCCTGCACCAAAATCAAGGAAGCGTAAGGCTTCAAGGAAACCCGCAGCAAGTGTACTAAATCAAGCAGGACCTAGCCAAGTGGCAACACCACTAGCTAAGAAGCCCTACAACGGAACCGCACCCTTGTGCAACCGATGTACCCTTCATCATCATGTCAGTGTAAAGTGCCGCAAATGCCTAACTAGTGGACTTATTGGCCATACAGCAAGAGTTTGCCCAGCTGCAGCAGCACCAAATCAAGCTGGCAACAATCCTACACAAGCTCGTTCTTGCTACAACTGTGGCGAGATGGGCCATTTCCGAAGGGATTGCCCAAAGCATGCTAATGCAAATCCGATCCAGGATGAGCATTTGGCTGATTAAAAGATGCTGCTGTTTTAAATAATTTGTTTCTGTTGCTTTTGTTTCTTTTGTTGAACTCGGAAACAATGTGTTCAGTTTATGAATAAATTGTTGTTCACAATTCTGATGTACAAGTATATGTGTATGGCATTTCCCTATGATACCTACATCAAAGAACTATGCTCTTTACAAGCTACTCTTGTGAATTTCCCATTCCTATGTCTGCTCATGATTCCCTCGAAAATTTTCAGTAATCGTTTCATTCTAAGAAACAAAGTACAAGAAAATAAAGTGACATTATGAGTAAATTTGTTTTTTGCACATCTGTACCTTTAAATCCTTGGTTAGAAAACTAAGGTATTTTCTCAATCCCATACCCATATCATTACACTCTGGTTTTTATAACAAAATACCTAGTATAGGTTCATTTTCAAAAACAACCTTCATGATTTCAAAAACATTTTTAGTTCGAAAACATTTTTATAGTGCATTTATTTAACATATCAAATGCATGATTTCAAAAGCATCTTTCATATTTTCAAAAACCTTATATATAATTTCAAAATTCATCCCGCATGATTTTAAAACATTTTTATAAATATACCTACCTAATACACCTACTTTATGATTTCAAAAGTATTATATATAAGGTTTCCAAAAACATTGAACACATTTTAGAACCCCATGCATAGTTTTCAAAATATTTTCCTCATACATTGACTTAACCTTCAAATTCCGCTTCATATGTCGCCTTGGCATATCTAGCATCTCAATTTCATAAGCATTTTTTACTTCATGTTTTGACTTAAGCACATCCAGTGCAAGGTTTCAAAACATCTTCAATTCCCAAAATCCATACGGGATCTTTTTATCTTCACAATTAGAACCCTGTGGATGATTACCATTCAAATCAGAGTCCTTAATTGGATTCCTTGTGTACCTTAATTCGAACATTTCGGTTCCTTACAATCGAAATCGAAATTTCTCTTTAAGATCTTTCTATCCTCATAGTTAGATTCTTGATAACGTTTAAAGTACCAAATGAAATCGACAGAATGGATTCCTAGTGTGCTTTAAATACTTGTGCGCAATTAGCAAAATGATAACAAATTTAAAATCAAGTTAAACAATTATATGATTATGTGTTTATGCATTTTGTGTTTTCTTTTATACATTTTGTGTTTTTGTATACTCTGGATATTCGTTATCCAAATCCTCGTAGAACCTTTCATATCTTTATATGAGGGATTCGTAGTAGGATATTCAAAAAGGTACTACCATAAATCCTTAATGGGCTTCTACGTAATCGTTAAATTGGATTATATAGTACCATTCCATGATTCAAAGAGACCCTTTGAGGGATCTAAGTCTAAAGATTAATTCAGAATCTGGTTAAGAATGACATGTGGTGATATAGCTTAGCAGACTCATTGGTAGTCTATTTAGATCAATCATTGATTTAATTAAAAGACCCCATGGTGGTCTAAGCACAATCATCACCGGCTCGTTCATTGTTTCCTTCCCCTACACATTATAAGATACACTACGTGACTATGCAAGG
This sequence comes from Helianthus tuberosus, assembly GCA_030545235.1. Taxonomy (NCBI): domain Eukaryota; kingdom Viridiplantae; phylum Streptophyta; class Magnoliopsida; order Asterales; family Asteraceae; genus Helianthus; species Helianthus tuberosus. The sequence continues at coordinate 96,730,438 of CM060413.1, forward strand.
AATTACGTAATTATGGATGCATACATAATTACGAAGTTTAGTGCACGGAAACCGTGGTAAGACTTATTATGTGTAAGAAGCAATAGTGGCAACCGTAACAAAATGTGAACAATGTAATAGAGGTACGGTGGACGCACCAACAACGCTTTATATACTTGTATATAAGTGACCCTCTCACATTGCAAGCATGATGTTATATAAAGTTACTAGAAGTTCAGAACTCTAACCAGTGTTGATCTTTTCAACTTCATGTTTCAAGCTCTCACAAGTTTCCTCTAAAATAAATTTCGGGACGAAATTTCCTGAAGTAGGGGAGACTGTGACACCTGTGTCACTTCAACCATCAAAAAAATACCAAACCAATGAAATATTGCATTTCATACTTGGTATTTGTAAAAATATGTGTATCATTTGCACATATCAATTCTTGTTCGATTTTGGGCTTTAAATCACTTTCTGGAAGGTTATATGAGCACTGATGCGTAAATATAACCAGTTTAATGCAAAAAACATTCCGGAATAGTGACATAGGCTTAAACTACCTTAAATAACCTTTAAATAACTTAGAAATAAGTTTTGGAAGGTTTGGTGTGCCTAAATCAAGTCTATTCGCTTACAGGGACTAAATATGACAAACTGCGAAAGTATGTCAATTTGAACTGTAACGAACATTCTGGAACATGATCATAAGTTAAACACACCCTAAATATCCTTTACATAGCTTAGAAATGGGCTTTGAGGTGTTCGGTGTGCTAAAATAAACTTTATGCTCATTCAGGGACTAAAAGCGTCAAAAAGTGCATAAGTTTGCATTTTCGCGTATAACTTACGTTCTGAATACATCCGGACATTCAAAAATTTATGTAAGCATTAAAATATTTTATTTTAGTGTTTGGCATAAGGAAAATCCATTCGTCACGCAATTTGGATCGTTTTTCGCGCTTATGCGCATTCCGTCGTAATTAAGCAAACATCGCGATCGTACGACCAAACGAACCGACATCCGACATATTTTTGAGCATTTTTCATGTCCCCTATACTTAGGCATCATTGTAGAGCCTTGAAAATGGCCTAACGGGCCTTAAACGCATCAAAAATGGCCTTAAAAGCATGCAGGGACCAAAACTGCAATTTCTGAAACTTATGTGCAGATCAGAAGGCTCAGGCGGCCCGCGTAAGCCCCCATAAAACCTTACGCAGCCCGCGAGAGCATGTCAGATATGAAACAATCATTTTACATCCTGTTAACAGCTGTTGCACCTGGTTTTACCTATTGCAAATGGTATTTTGGACACCATGGGCTCATTCTAGGGGCTCTAATGGTATTACAAAACAAGGGGCACACATGGAGGGCTAGGATCGAAGCTCATTTCCCGATAAACGATCCTAACGGTTCTATATTTCCTATAAATAGCAACACTCATTTCATTCTTCCTCACATTTGAATCTGATTCAAGCTCTCTAAGTGGAAGTATATGCTTCCTACCTGAGAGTGAATCGGGTCAAATCTTGCGGGGACCTTCTGTAAGTATTCTTTCGCGTTTTTCGTTAGTTTTAGCGTTAAAGTCAAATTGTGATTGACTTTCTGCTTTGACCAGTCAATGGTCAATGCGAAGTTCGGTTGAACTTCATAACGTGAGCATAATCACGATGGTTATAGTCCCTAGTGACTATACCTACTGATTACCACGTTATCTAGGCTCAGTGACGAGTCGTAGTTTCGGCCAAAATGCGTTTTCTCGCGTATTTTGTAACCAAACTACTCTAGGGTATCAAAACTGTTTGTTTTGATACCAAACTAGTTTTCTAACTTAACTAAACATGTTCTAGCATGTTTAGCTCGTCACTTTTAGGTTTGTGCTTGTTTAGGGTCGTAAAGGTAAGCGATCTAATCAATCGCTTATACCTTCGAACCCGACCCATTTGGTCGATCATTAGGATCCGACCAAACGCATTTAGGTGACCATAGTTGTATAGGGAATAACCTTCCGAGGTTATACCTTATGGTCACGTCGTTAAGTAGTTGTATGATAAGTAGTTATTATGCCTTAGGTAAATTACCAAAATGCCTTTTTTGCGCTAAAATTCATTTTAAGCCTATGTAACATAACTTTTGACATATAAACTGTTTTGGCAACAATATTAAACATGTTAAGGCATATCTTGCTTGTCATAGGACTAGTTAGGCATTCCGAACGCGTTTTACGCGAATGACGCGTTAAAGTAGCATAAGCTACCTAAACGGGTCGTAATGGGTCGTAAGCACTTAGGTTAAGTTTCATTTTAGTATGTAGGCTTTGTTAAACCATATCATATGAGTTCCAATACTCATTTGGTTTACGAAACCTCATACTATCCAGTCTCCCGATTTAGGTCCGGTTATTTATGTAGTTATCTATATAGGGTGCCGTTTGATTCCGTGATCCCTCTAGCTTTGCTTGGTTGTTATTCAAGACTCCGAAGCACCCTCAAGTGAGTACATAGTCCCCTATTTTACTGTTTTTCAAACGTTTTGGGGTGAAACACATGTGCCTACTTGTTACTTTCATGCTTTCCACGTTTTCACAACTTATGCTTACTATGTTCATTAGTACACTTATAGTACATGATTTCATTATGTTTTGCTACGTATGTTTACTTGACATGCTAGCACATTGTTTTACATTTCCTTTGCTATGTATGATTCATTCAACATGCTAGCACATTGATTTACATGACTTTTCTGCTTTGTATGTTTATACTTAGTACATTGTTTTCACACAACTTGTTTACATTTGGTATAACATTTGGTTTGTTTAAACGGTTCTTTATTACATTCATTAACATTAGCTACGCCGCTCGGTAGTAAGTAATGGTACCATAGGACTTGACAAATCCCGTTCCTAAAATACTAGGTTTGTTTGGATGGATGGAATGACCGAATCCGAAAACATTTCTTTTTGATAACTTTTACTCTAAGGTTATCCTGCTGTCTCAAGGCTTGAATGTATGCGTTTAACATACCGCATAAATGTCTGTATCAATAAAACATGCAGTTATTTTACAAAACATAACTTTTGATTTATTTCAAATACTTGTTTTGTTCATTTTTACGTATGGTTTAAGTAGTCTCATTTTTTACTTACCATACATAACTTTTGTTTACACATTACATGACTTATACTTAACTTGGGTTATACTATGACATTTGACTATTGGTTTAAACATGAACATTTTACATTGGTGGTTTGTTTGGGTAAAGTGATTTAAGTAACGAGGCGTGTGTAATATGATACAAGCATGGTGGATACACCGCTGGTACTTCCTATATATAAGTGTTTGTATGATATTACATATCGCAGCGTTATTTAAATCATTTCAGTTTAGACATATAACATATTTTTCACAATACATTGTTTTACAAACAACTTATTTTATACAAACTCATTTTTACTTGGTTATTCATTTAACCTTACATTACTCTTTTACATATCATCAACCTTATTATCGCTTTTCAAACGTTTTATAAAAGCAAACACTTAAACTGGATTCATGACGAGTTTTCATTAAACATTTTCTTAAACCTAAGTCATGAATCCTATTTTCACAAAACCTATGTACTCGCCGGCATTTTTATGCTGACGTATTTTCACATGTGTTTCAGGTACTATAGTTGATGATATTTGATGATGATATTAATGCATGCTCACGTAGGATTGGATGAGGCCTTAGTGACATTAAAAGATGCAAGACTAGTTAACTATGTTATATCTTCTTTGTTTGTTAAGACATTGTAACTCTTTTAATCAATAAAACAACGATTCAATTTTCCATGTGTTATGAAACAATGATTCTGTTACAACACTCCCTGACGATTCCGCCACGTTTTGTTGTTTTACGTGGTCGGGGTGTGACAACTGTTTACAAAGGTTTATACATACTTACACAAACACATGAACTCGCTCAACTTTTGTTGATATTTTTAAACTACATGTATTTCAGGGAACTAAGGGATCTGGCAAGTGTATGCATGTGTCTTCAAGCTGCGTCGTGAATAAAGGATGTCATCCATGGTCGTAGAGTTTAGGAGATGTATCCTATTCCTGGACGGGATACATGTTTCTAAACTTGGTTTTAGTTATCGTCTTTTGTGGAGTCTTTATGAACTCAGTTGAACAAATTATGGTTTGTAACTTAATTTGGTGTTGATGTTTTCAGACAAGTATGTTGTGGTAATTCCCAAACTTTATTAATGGATGAACATCTCGTGTTTTTATCATATAGCGTTGTTATGATTGAATGCTATGGTATTAAGAAGTCACACCAAATAACCACGCTTCCGCAAAAGTCAGGGTGTGACAAGATGCTTATCATTGGGAGTGATGATAAGATGATCAGATCTACTAAAGACATGTTGAAAGCGAGATTTGACATGAAGGATATGGGTCTAGCTAATGTGATTCTTTGAGTAAAGATCATTAGAACCCAAACTGGTTTGGTGCTAAGTCAATCTCATTATGTTGATAAGATCCTTCAGAAGTTCAATCCAGAGGACACGAGTGTAGCTCAAACTCCAATTGATACCTCTCAACATTTGTCAAAGAATAGAGGCGAGAGTGTTGCTCAATTGGAATACTCAATGATCATTGGCAGTCTTATGTATCTCATGTCATGTACTCGGCCAGACGTAGCATATGTTGTGAGTAGGCTAAGTAGATATACTAGTAATCCTAGTTCAGAGCACTAGAAGAGTATCATAAAAAAATTAAGGTATTTGAGACACACGAGAAACTATGGACTGCATTATGGCTAAAATCCAGCTGTTATGGAAGGATTCAGTGATGCCAACTGGATATCCAATATGGAAGATTCTAGATCTACAAGTGGTTATGTGTTTACCCTTAGAGGAACAACTATATCTTGGAAGTCATCCAAACAAACTCTTATAGCTAGATCCACGATGAAATCTGAGTTTATCGCGTTAGATAAAGCTGGAGAAGAGGTAGAATGGTTACGCCAATTCTTGGAATATGTTCCAAGATGGCCTAAGCCTTGACAACAATTTGCATACATTGTGGTAGAGCTCAAAATGCAATGTATAATGGCAAATCAAGGCACATATGACGTTGGCATAACATGATACGACAACTACTCCAACTAGAGTTATCACGGTTGACTATGTGAAGTCAAAGGATAACATTGTAGATTCGCTTACAAAAGGCTTAAGTAGAGAGGTAGTATATAAGTCGTCGATGGGAATGGGACTAAAGCCCTTGGAGTAAGTTTGTACAATGGAAAACCTATCCTAGAAGATTGGAGATCCCATGATCTAGGCTCAATAGGACTACCTACCTGTACGAACTGAGGTCACTGTGCGGGAGTACCTCAACATACAAAGGGAGTTATAAACTTCCTAGTCCATTCCTACTTGAAATCAGTGATATCAAGAGAGGTTAAGCATATGGATTTTAATGATTTGTAAATCACATATGTTAGAGAGAAGTGGGGTCGCTTCGAATGGAATTGGAGGCACAATTCCTAGAGCTCTCGCAGAACCAGGATGATGTTCCATGACCATAACATACACAACTATGAGGGGTTATCCAGACCAGGAAGAGTAATGTGTGATGTGTAATAACGTCTACGTAAAAAGGGGTTGGTTCAAGGACATCGCGTCTACAAACCGCGAGGAGACTAAGTATACGTCACAAAGGAGGGTTCAAAGGGAAACCTACCAGTCCTACATTACTTAACCTGGGAAAACTCGAGTTTCCAAGATTCTATCTTCGCATTAATTGCACGTAATTTGTTAAGTTGTTTGTTTACACGACTTGTTTGTTTTGTAACCGTACGTGTTTGTGATATGTTAAAACGTATTGTGATTTTTGTGTTATATGTTTGGTGATTTAAACTGGTAACCTGTTAACCTGTTTAGAAGTTAGAATATTAAAATGTTGTACCCCGAGATATCTCGACGAAACCCAGAGTTTCGTCATCAACCATATTGACGAAACAGGGTTTGTTTCGTCACAAACACTTCGACGAAACAGGTGTTTCACCGGCCCAAATTCTCTGAAGCCCAGTAAGGGCCCAAGACTTTATAACTTACGTATATAAGGGTATAGGTTACGTGAATTGGTATTGGGAAACCCTAGCTATCTCTTCCTCTCTGTTAACAGACGGCAACCATCTTCTCCCTTCCTAGAAGTTCTTGCTTAACCCGTCTTATATCCGGTTAGTTTCGTGATAACCCGACTCGGTCCAAGTGTTAGGTTGTTTTGTGCGAATGCTTGTTCTCATAATTTGATTTCACTGATTGTTAATGATGATTGTTACGATGATTATGTAGATAGAGATTTAAATTGTTAATGATATTTGTAATGGTGGATCTGATTACCGTCATGGGATGATTAGATGATGGTATGATAAGTAGTTAGGGTTGGATATCCTGCTGCTAATCCACGAGACTAACTCTGATGTTGAGATTGCATTCGTTTATGCCCACAATTCATATTCTGTTGATGTTGTTGTATCATGATGTCATTGATTTAGGGTGGTTAAAGGAATAGACATTACAGTTACGTTATGTTAATAATCTGGTATTATGGGATTCATGGATAAGTTCTAATGTTGATGATTAGTTTAAAACGGTTGTTCAAGATGATTAGGGTTTCTGTGTGTAACTGTTGTCACGACGTAACTGACCTAATTGACGAAACGCCGATGATGACGAAACGGGTGCGTTTCGCCGGAGGATAATCACGACGAAACAGGGGGAGTTTCGCCGAGGGTAATCACGACGAAACAGGGGAAGTTTCATCGAAGGGGTTCACGACGAAACAAGTGTGTTTTGTCGAGTTATAAATCAAGCACAGTAACTTGGTTAACTCTGTTAGTATTTAACTAGGTTAGTGATGACTATGTTAACTGATAAGGACAGTACAAGTAACTGGTAATTGTAAAGCATGGTTGCATGAGCTCGTATAACTGATAAATATTATGTGTAAGTTGTTACTTTCATGTACGTGATGATCTTGACTGTTAGTCGAAACTTGTGAATGTCAACTAATTGAGTATACGTGCATGCTATAGGCATTGACTGATTATTTGTGAGCACGTAATTTAGCATACCGAGCAAACCAAGGTGAGTTCACACTCTTAAGGCATGGGATTCCCTGGGGATTGGGAATGGGATAAAATAGTTAGAACGGAACTTGTACTCTCGCCACTACTAGACTACTTACCTCCGTCCTCGGTTTGGGAAGGACGAGCGCTAAACCTACGTATTGTTATACGTACCTCCGTCCTCGGTTTGGGAAGGACGCCAACGCTAAACCTACGTACTCATTACGTACCACTGTCCTCGGTTTGGGAAGGGCACCTGCGCAAAAACCTACGTGTTCTTATACGTACACCGTCCTCGGATTGGGAAGGACGCCTGCGATAAACCTATGTACTCATGTACATACTTTTGTCCTCGGTTTGGGAAGGACACCATTATATGCATCTAGTATAGCGATTTATAACATGGGGTAGCCCCCACTGATCATGGTTTGGAAAACCTGGAAAGTTGAATTACCATGTTGCAAACAACCTCTTAGTTCTTGAGAAACTGCTTTAAACAAACACCTCCTGTGAACTCGCTCAACTTTGTTGTTGACTCTCTGTTACATGCCTTGCAGGTCGTTAGGTATCTATGGAGCTTGCATCGGAGTGGGAAGAGTCGTTGTGGGACATGGACAGCTGTGTACCATGCTAAACATTTGAAATGCTTAAACTTATGTTATGGTTTTAAACATTATGCTTCCGCTTGCAACTTAAACTATGATTTGTTTGGACTCCAATTGTATTGTGTTGGATTTTACAAACTACTTTTATTTATACGCTATGTTCAATATGATTGGTGGCTTGATCCTAGTCAGTCACGCCTCCATGCGGTGATACTCCGCGAGTGGATTTTGGGGGTTTGGCAGATTGGTATCAGAGCCATTGGTTATAGTGAACTTGGTTTTAATAAAGGAACAAGTTTTTGTTAAAACCAGACTATAACCTGTACAGTGCTCAACGATCCACAACGACGCTTCACTCCACGTGCAAGACTCACATTTCTAGGTGATATGGTTTATGTTTTATTGCCTACTTGTTAGTTACATAGAACTTTGCTCATGCTATGCTTAGATAAACGTAGCAACTATTGTTTGAAACACATGTGTGCTTACTCTCTTCTGTCATCGCACTTTCGCGAACCTCTCTCACTCATGTTTCCTTTGGTATGAAGATCATGAGTGGACGTATCAACATGACTCAAGCCCAACTGACGGCTTTAATCAATGAACAAGTTACTGCAGCACTCGCAGCCGCTCAGGCAGGAGGTCAACCTGCTCAACCTCCTGTGTGCACTTTCAAAACTTTTATGGACTGCCGACCTACTACTTTCAACGGCACTGAAGGAGCTGTAGGCCTCCTCCACTGGTTCGAGAAGCTCGAATCTGTCTTCGAGATGTGTGAATGCCCTGAAGCTCGTAGGGTAAAGTACGCTACTGGAACACTCGAAGGTGCTGCATTAACCTGGTGGAAAGCACAGGTTCAGATGTTAGGGCTGGCAGCTGCTAATGCCACCCCATGGAACAACTTCAAGGATCTGATTAAGGAAGAGTATTGCAGTCGCGATGACATTCACAAGCTAGAGGTGGAGTTTTTCAATTTAAAGATGACGGGGTCTGAAATCGAGGCTTATACGAAGAGATCAAATGAATTGGCTATATTGTGTCCCACTATGGTAGACCCTCCCATCAAACGTATCGAGCTGTATCTCAAGGGTCTTGTGCCAGAAATTCAGAGTCATGTGACCGCGGCTAATCTTGGCACCATCCAGCAAGTCACTCGACTTGCTCATCGTCTCACTGATCAGGCGGTGGAACAGAACAAACTGCCAAAACGTGTTAACGCTGCTACAGCTACTTCAGATGCTCCTAGTGACAACAAACGCAAGTGGGATGGAAATTCGAGCAAGGGTTCCACTTCGGTTCAGTCTCAGTCCCAGCAGCGAGAGACAGATGAGTACAGGAGCCCCAGTCAGCAGTCTTTTGGTAATCGAAGTCAGGGTGGATACAGGGGAAACCACCCTTAGTGCAATCGATGTAATTTGCACCACAGCGGGCCGTGTAACAAAGATCATTGTCAGAGATGTAACAAGCTTGGTCATGAAGCCAAAGATTGCAGAAGCTCACGTCCTACAAACCAGAATCGACATCAACAGCCACAAGCCCCATAGAACCAGCAACAGCAACAGCAGGGTAATAAGAGATGTTTTCAGTGCGGTGCTGAAGATCATTTCAAGAGACACTGCCCACAGTTGAACCAGAATCAGAATCAGAACAACAACCAAGGGAATGGAAACAATAATGGGGGGAACAATGATAACAACGGTGCTAGGGGTCGAGTGTTCGTGCTGGGTCAGGGTGAAGCAAGGAATGATCCCAACTTGGTGATGGGTAAGTTCCTTCTCGACGACTTTTATGTTACTATTTTATTTGATTCGGGTGCCGATACCAGTTATGTGTCTCTAAAAGTTAGTCAAATGCTTAAACGCACACCAACACTTTTGAACACCAAGCATGTCATAGAGTTAGCAAATGGTAAAAGTCTAGAGGCCACACACATAGTTCAGGGTTGTAATCTTGTCCTCGTTGGTCAGACCTTCTCTATCGATCTCATTCCTATAGTTCTGGGTAGTTTCGACATCGTCATTGGGATGGATTGGTTATCTCAACAGCAAGCAGAGATCCTATGCAAAGAGAATATTGTTCGTATTTCTCGTTCTGGTAAGGAACCTCTCGTGATTCAAGGCGACAAGAGTGGTGCTGTGGTAGGCATCATCTCCTTTCTTAAGGCCCAGAAGTGCGTGCGAAAGGGCCACACCGCTATTTTAGCACTTGTTACTGACGCATCAATGAAAGAGAAGAGAATAGAGGATATTCCAGTAGTACGTGATTTTCCTCAAGTGTTCCCTGAAGATTTACCTGGGCTACCGCCTCATCGCCAGGTCGAATTCCAAATCGAGCTAGCTCCTGGAGCAGCACCAATAGCTCGTGCACCGTATCGCTTAGCTCCATCAGAACTGGAAGAACTATCTACACAACTACAAGAACTCTTAGATAAGGGTTTCATACGTCCTAGCTCTTCGCCCTGGGGAGCTCCAGTATTATTTGTGAAGAAGAAAGACGGTACTTTCAGAATGTGCATCGACTACCGCGAACTCAACAAGGTGACTGTAAAGAATCGCTATCCACTTCCACGCATTGATGATTTGTTCGACCAACTGCAAGGGTCGAGCTATTACTCGAAGATTGATCTGAGGTCAGGCTACCATCAACTAAGAGTCCGAGACGAGGATATCTCTAAGACAGCGTTCAGAACTCGTTATGGGCATTATGAGTTCCTGGTTATGCCTTTTGGATTGACGAACGCACCTGCAGTCTTCATTGATCTTATGAACAGAGTATGCAAGCCCTACCTGGATAAGTTTGTCATTGTTTTCATCGACGACATCCTGATCTATTCTAAGAGTCAGGAGGAACACGAGCAACACCTGAGACTTATTTTGGAACTCCTCCGAACAGAACAGTTGTACGCTAAGTTTTCGAAATGCGACTTTTGGCTTCGTGAAGTCCACTTTTTAGGCCATGTGGTAAACAAGGATGGGATTCATGTTGATCCATCCAAGGTAGACTCGATCAAGAACTGGCCTGCACCCCGTACACCAACAGAAATCCGCCAATTCTTGGGTTTGGCGGGCTACTACAGAAGGTTCATCAAGGATTTCTCCAAAATTGCGCAACCGCTCACCTCACTAACACAGAAGGGCATCATCTATCGTTGGGGTGATGCACAGGAATCAGCGTTTCAGCACTTAAAGGATAGACTTTGTAGTGCACCTATTCTCTCATTGCCAGAGGGCACAGACGATTTCGTGGTTTACTGTGACGCGTCAATTCAGGGTCTTGGGTGTGTGTTAATGCAATGGGATAAAGTCATTGCGTATGCCTCACGCCAACTTAAAGTTCACGAAAGGAACTACACTACACACGACCTGGAGCTGGGAGCTGTTGTTTTCGCGCTTAAGATATGGAGACATTACCTGTACGGTACCAAGTGCACCATCTATACCGATCACAGGAGTCTCGAGCATATCTTCAAGCAAAAGGAGTTGAACATGCGTCAACGTCGATGGGTCGAGCTATTGAATGATTACGAATGTGCAATAAAGTACCATCCGGGCAAAGCTAATGTTGTGGCCGACGCCCTCAGTCGAAAGGATACTACACCTAGGCGTGTGCGAGCGTTACAACTCACCATTCAGTCTAGTCTTCCTTCCCAGATACGAGATGCTCAGGTTGAAGCATTGAAACCAGAAAACGTCAGGGCTGAGGCCCTACGCGGATACGCGGATCAAGGAAACGGTTAGAACAAAAGGAAGACGGCGCCTACTATGTAACAGGACGCATCTGGGTCCCACTTTATGGAAACTTGCGCGAGCTAGTGATGGATGAAGTACATAAGTCTCGCTACTCAGTACATCCTGGTTCAGATAAGATGTACCACGATCTCAGGACTACGTATTGGTGGCCTAGCATGAAAGCCCACATAGCAACTTACGTTGGCAAATGTTTGACTTGCGCGAGAGTCAAGACTGAATACCAGAAACCATCAGGCCTACTTCAACAACCAAAGATACCACAATGGAAATGGGAGCAAATTTCCATGGATTTCGTTACTGGCCTGCCTAGATCTCAACGCGGAAATGACTCCATTTGGGTGATAGTGGATCGATTGACTAAGTCTGCACACTTCTTTTTTTTGGGTAAAGGGTTACCCCGGTGATTTTATAACATAACCAAAACAATACAAGTAGGAAGGCAAACGTACCCCCTAGTTCTCTTTGCGACATACCGCAAAAGAGCCAAACAAGGAAACAACCAACTAAAACAACCAACCTAGTTCATTACAAAACTATAAACATAGGTCTTCAATCTTCATCCAAGAGATCTTCATTATTCAGCTTCCACTCCTCCAGAAAACGTTTGACATTGGCTGTTCTCTTATACTTGAAGGATATTAACTTTGTTCTCACATTGTTTATAACAATATCAACAATCTGCTCGGGAGGTCTCAACCTGTTGCTAAAAAATCTTGTGTTTCTTTCACTCCAAATAGCATAAGCCATAGCCGCAACAAGAAGTTTACTAGCAACCGCATGAACCGCTTTGGATTTAGCTCTCGGAATCAGCCATTTGGAGATATCATCCCACGTCTCTCGAACCGAATTCATGCCAACTTTGTTCCGAACACTATGCCAAATAGATCTCGAATAAGCACATTGAAAAAACAAATGCTCATGTGTCTCTTGATCCGCAAAGCACAACAAGCAACACATTTGGTTCATTGAACCCGTAACCATATGGTTCCATTTCAGAATGCGATCATGAGTCCACAGTTTCCTCTTAAAAATAAGCCAACATATGAAAGCATGTTTAGGAATGTTGAAGGACGACCACACAATGTTCGACCAATCAGCTGGAGCCTCTCGTATACGAATAGATTGCCACACTTCCTTAGACGAGAAAGGGACTAATTTACCATCCGAATTCAGCCACAATACCCTATCCTTTGCACTTGTCAAATTCAACGGCCGAAGCTGAAACAGATTCGGGTACACCCTTCTCCAATCATCCGGCCAAATCCAATCACCATTTTGAACAGCATCAGCAACTTTCGATTTGATGGAGAAGCCATAACGAGCCATTTGTCTAGGGGTAACAACATTAGCAAGGGGACAATCATCACTCCATTTATCAAACCAAAGAAACGTTGATTGACCATTACCGATTTTTGACCAAAAGAAATCTCGAAAAATATGCCGACATCTCAGTAATTTTTTCCAACCCCACGGGGAGTTTACTTGCACTGGAATATCCCAGACACTACGGCCTCGAAGTCTATAAATCCCAACCCAGGTCGTCCATAAGGAATTCCTACCCGATAAAATACTATGAATATGGTAGGCCATAAGGGATTTGTTTACCTCCGAAATACGTCTAATACCCAAACCGCCCTCCAATTTTGGAAGGCAGACCTCCTTCCATGCCACTTTAGCTCGCCCCTTAGAAATCGTGCCATACCCCCATAGAAACCATTTCATTTTGCTCTCCAGATCCTTAATAATACTCGCTGGTAAAATAAAAACCGACGCCCAATACACATGAATAGAGGAGAGCACCGAAAGGACTAATTGAAGCCTACCAGCAAACGAAAGAAACCTGTTCTTCCAGTCTGAAATTTGTTTATTCATACGTTCCACTAAAACCTTGCAATCTTTAACTAACAGTCTCGAAGCCAGTAAAGGAACACCCAAATATTTCATGGAAAGCTTCCCTTCTTCAAACGGAACCAACTCTGCAATCCTTGTCTTGACGGAGCTGGAAACATTACAAAAGAATATGGTGCTTTTAGAATTGCTGGGAACGAGACCGGAAACCTCCTCAAAATTCTTCAAGGACTGCATGATCACCTTAATTGAGCCAACATCTCCCCTAGCAAATAATAAAAGGTCATCAGCAAAACATAAGTTTATTATCATTTGCTTCTCACACTTGTTATGGAATCTAAACGAGGAGTCCAATTCAGCTGCTTTTGAGAGAGTCAACGTTAGCACCTCCATCACCATAGTAAATAAATACGGAGACATTGGATCTCCTTGGCGTAAGCCACGCTTTCCTTTAAAGTAGCCATGAACATTTCCATTTATACTTAAAGAAAAGGATGTAGTTGTGACACATTCCATAACCCAAGAAATAAAAATAGGCCGAAATCCAAAACCATGAAGAACATCTCTAAGGAATCTCCAATCCACCGTATCGTACGCTTTTTGAATGTCCACTTTCATAGCACATCTAGGAGGACCAGTAGGACGATGATAATTATGCATGAGCTCCTGAGTTAGCATTATATTATCAGAGATCCTTCTTCCAGGAACAAACGCCGATTGGTTGTCACTAATCAAATCCTTTAACCCTTCAAGAATCCGGTTCGTTAAAATCTTACTTATCGCCTTATATACAACATTGCAACATGAAATGGGCCTGTAATCCGTCACAACTTCAGGAGTATTCACCTTAGGAATAAGAGCCAAGAATGTATGATTAATCTCTTGAAGCATTCTACCCGACTCAAAAAAATCAATCACAGCATCAGTAACCTCACTACCAACAATAGGCCAAGCCTTTTTAAAGAACCCCGACGTATACCCATCTGGACCCGGCGCCTTATTCTCACTAATAGCGAATATAGCAGATTTAACCTCCTCTTGTGTCACTGATCGGCACATATTGTTTGCCACGAGAGGGTTTAGAGTAGTCACAAAAACATCTCGGTTTACTCTACCAGCCATACTCCTATTATTACCAAGAAAACCTTGAAAGTAGTTAACCAAAGCCGAAGAAACCTGAGCTCCTTCATACATGTTTCCATCCGTGTCTTTGATAACATTAATTTTATTGACATGGTTTCGGCACTTCAACACATTATGAAAGAAAGTTGTATTCGAGTCCCCAGCTTCTAACCATTTTTGTTTAGCTTTTTGTTTCAAAAATCTTTCCTCGTCCAACGAAGCTTCCGTATACTTCTTTATGCACACACTTTCAGCTTCCTTAATTACCGAATTGAAAGGATCAGAATCCAGCGATTTCTGCAGATTATCCAGCTTAACTTTTAGATTAAGCACTTTCTTGTGAATGTTTCCTTGTTTACGCAATAACACTCTTAAGGGATGCTTTAAACCCCTAAGTTTCTTGACAACACGAAACATCAGAACCCCCAACACTTCCACATTCCAACCGCTGCTTACAACATCCATAAATTCTTTTTTATGAGTCAAAAAATTTGTAAATTTAAACGGTTTTGGTCTATCCCGAGCTGCATTATGCATTTTTAACAGACCTGGGCAGTGATCAGAGACACCATTCGGAAGAAAAACCGCATAAGCATCTACAAAGGTATCCACGAAACTGACATTAGCCATAATTCTGTCCAACTTCTTTCGGATCCCAATACCATTCTTTGGATGTTTATTCCAAGTAAATTGCATCCCATGAGCTCTAACATCAAAAACCTCGAGCACGTTCACACAATCATTAAAATCCCTCATAGCAGCCGTGTAAGTAGAAGAGCCGAAACATTTGTCTTCTAAGTTCAACGCCACGTTAAAATCTCCCATGATTATCCACGGCCTCAGTTGCACCACACCCTTATGCATTGTTAAAGATTCCCAAAGATTTTTCCTTTCTTGATCACTATTACTCGCATACACCACCGATACATTAGTCATAGTATTATGTTTTTTAAACAGAACTTGTATATGCATAACTTGATCAGTAGCATGCACCACCATTACGTCAACATTTTCCACATTCCAACCTAGAACGATTCTTGTGCCTTTAGGTCACAAATTCCCATTGGACGTCCAATCCCACCTCCTAAATACATTCTTGCAAACTTTATCTAGATTTGCCAACTTTACGTGAGATTCAAGAATAGCCAAAACCTGCAGCCCATTATCTTTAACAAACTTCCGAACCTCCTTTTGTTTGAGGGGATGGTTCAAACCCCTGATATTCCAAGCTGCAATACTATCCATTAATAACCTCTTGAGCAGGTGTGCTTGCACCTGTATTATTAGACATACCAGATTTGGATCCTTCCATGAAATCATATCCACCTATCTCAGCATTAAGTCTGACTTCATCATCATCTGATCCCCCATCATCACCCATATCATTAAGTGCATCAAAAGCATTGCTCGTACGAATACCCGGTGCTTTAGATGGGTTCGGTTTTGACGAATCCACCTTATGAGGTTGTTTGTCCAACTTTTCGGTTTGTTTCTTAGGCTTGTAAATAAGTCTCTGTCTATCTCTAATATTAAACTGATTCTTTGAAAACCTTTTCCGATTATTGCCACTCTTAAACCCCTGCTCATCAACATTCACTTTATCATTACCCTTCTGATCAGGTTTCACATGAACAACTGATGGACATTCATCATTCCCATGCCCAAATACATTACAAGTGTTGCATCGAGGGGGTTTCCACTCATATTCCACTTTTATAGTGCTCTTTAGATATCCACCATCTTCAACATTTGGAATAGCCACAGTCACATTCTCTTTAATTTCCTTCTCAGCATCAATCTCTATTATAGCTCTAGCATACCCGCTCCTTCCCCACGAGTCCATGCACATTTTTGTAGTTTCATTATCAAGAACCTTAGGGGCTCCAATCTTCGAAGCAATCAAACTCAGCCCATCCTCCGTATAGGCAGCTAGAGGAACATCATGCATTTTTACCTAAACAGGAATCTTTTTCAATTCTTCCTTCTTAAGTTCAGTATTCGGCGTCCATTGTTTTAGGAAAAGAGGTATGTTTCTAATAAGCCAAGGACCATCTTGCAACACTTGATCCATACCTTCTTTTAAGTTAAACTTGAAAAAGAAAAACCCTTTACCATTCATCATACACTTTTGCAAACCATATTTCTCCCATCTGTGACTTACAAAGTAATCAACAACTGGGAATGCTAATCTTTTCCCCAGAAAATACCCGAATAAAACATTATTAAATCTGTCATGTACCTGCTTAACCGAAGCAATCGGGATAGTAACATCTGCATCAACATCGTCGGCAGCTTTATTATTTTCCATAAATCTGAAGTTAACCTTCTGCAATGGAGTAACTTTGGCTAGTTTCTCTGCATAAGACTGCCCTATTACAGTGTTTACTTTATCCAAGTTCGAGATATTAGGATCTTTCGTTTCTAGATTGACTGGTATTGTGACCTTAGTTAATTCATCAATGATATTAAACTTCACCGGCTCAGAAATAGGTTGTTGAACAATACCTCTACGTGGAGCAAAGGTATTCCCTTCAATATTCACCACCCGGCTAGCTAAACCCTGATACGGTAACGGCGGCTTGAATCTACCATCTTGTACGTTGCCCTCAGCTTTGTTACGTTCGTCCATGATAAAAAACAGCACCTCTCTCAATAACCAAAACAACAGCACACCATGCAAAGAAAAACTCGAAGACCAGACGAAAACCAAGAACAGAAAAACACAAAACCCTAATCTAGCTTAAAACCCTAATCCAAAAACCATCTCAAAATCATATAGAGGACCCGATCAATCTAGGTTACTGCCTCACCAGTAGGACCGAAAGCCCAATCCCCTATACAATCCGATCTGATTCTTAGGTTATGGCCGGCGACAAGAACTGAAAAACAAATCCAAGATTGATCGATCAAAAAAATGCTAATGAGTTCGTTACAGTATTGACGAATCAATCTGATCACAGACTGTTATACATTTAGATCACGAGGAAGCAAGGATTCGTGGAAGAGAAGGAAAAATCGCCTGCTAGAGAGAGAGCATTAGGGTTTTAAGTCCGCACACTTCTTGGCTATCAAAGAAACAGACAAGTTCTCTACCCTAGCAGACGTTTACTTAAAGGAAGGGGCTTCGAGGCACGGGGTGCCAACTTCCATTATTTCCGATCGTGATGCACGTTTTAGTTCTGAGTTGTGGAAAGCAATGCACAAGTCTTTTGGCTCACGTTTAGACATGAGCACCGCTTATCATCCACAGACGGATGGGCAGTCTGAGCGCACCATTCAAACCCTTGAAGACATGCTTAGGGCATGTGTGATTGATTTTGGCAATGGCTGGGAAAAACATCTCCCGTTGGTGGAGTTTTCGTATAATAACAGTTACCACACCAGCATCCAAGCCACTCCATTTGAGGCATTGTACGGGCGTAAATGTCGATCACCTCTCTGCTGGGCAGAAGTTGGCGACAGCCAAATCACTGGCCCAGAACTTGTGGTAGACACAACGGAAAGAATTGCTCAGATATGACAACGAATGGCGGCAGCTCGTGACCGTCAGAAAAGCTACGCTGATAAGCGCAGGAAACCACTCGAGTTCCAGGTTGGGGATCGAGTGCTACTCAAAGTCTCACCTTGGAAAGGTGTAGTTCATTTTGGCAAACGAGGCAAACTTAACCCATGATACGTTGGACCTTTCGAAATCATAGAGAAAATAGGCAAGGTGGCCTACAAGCTAAACCTACCCACAGAACTCAGTGGAGTTCACAACGTTTTCCACGTGTCAAATCTGAAGAAGTATCAGTCAGATGAGACCCTCGTAGTTCCTCTGAAGGAGCTCACTATCGACGATCAGTTGCGATTCATCGAGGAACCAGTTGAAATCACGGACCGAGACGTTAAGGTCCTCAAGCACACCAGAATACCTCTTGTTCGAGTTCGTTGGAACTCCCGTCGTGGCCCAGAGTTCACCTGGGAACGAGAAGACCAAATGAAACTCAAGTATCCCCAGTTGTTCGAGAACCATGCAACTACTACTGAGGCTGAAGCTACTGCGGAATTTCGGGACGAAATTCCAAATCAACGGGGGGATGATGTGACACCCCAGGAAAACCAGTAAACCACACAACTTAACTAGCTTCCTCAGTAACTGCATGCTAAATTTCGGGACGAAATTTCTTTCAAGTTGGGGATAATGTGACAACTCGAGTTTCCAAGATTCTATCTTCGCATTAATTGCACGTAATTTGTTAAGTTGTTTGTTTACACGACTTGTTTGTTTTGTAACCGTACGTGTTTGTGATATGTTAAAACGTATTGTGATTTTTGTGTTATATGTTTGGTGATTTAAACTGGTAACATGTTAACCTGTTTAGAAGTTAGAATATTAAAATGTTGTACCCTGAGATATCTCGACGAAACCCAGAGTTTCGTCATCAACCATATCGACGAAACAGGGTTTGTTTCGTCACAAACACTTCGACGAAACAGGTGTTTCGCCGGCCCAAATTCTCCGAAGCCCAGTAAGGGCCCAAGACTTTATAACTTACGTATATAAGGGTATAGGTTACGTGAATTGGTATTGGGAAACCCTAGCTATCTCTTCCTCTCTGTTAACAGACGGCAACCATCTCCTCCCTTCCTAGAAGTTCTTGCTTAACCCGTCTTATATCCGGTTAGTTTCGTGATAACCCGACTCGGTCCAAGTGTTAGGTTGTTTTGTGTGAATGCTTGTTCTCATAATTTGATTTCACTGATTGTTAATGATGATTGTTACGATGATTATGTAGATAGAGATTTAAATTGTTAATGATATTTGTAATGATGGATCTGATTACCGTCATGGGGTGATTAGATGATGGTATGATAAGTAGTTAGGGTTGGATATCCTGCTGCTAATCCACGAGACTAAATCTGATGTTGAGATTGCATTCGTTTATGCCCACAATTCATATTCTGTTGATGTTGTTGTATCATGATGTCATTGGTTTAGGGTGGTTAAAGGAATAGGCATTACAGTTACGTTATGTTAATAATCTGATATTATGCGATTCATGGATAAGTTCTAATGTTGATGATTAGTGTAAAACGGTTGTTCAAGATGATTAGGGTTTCTGTGTGTAACTGCTATCACGACGTAACTGACCTAATTGATGAAACGCCGATGATGACGAAACGGGTGCGTTTCGCCGGAGGATAATCACGACGAAACAGGGGGAGTTTCGCCGAGGGTAATCACGACGAAATAGGGGGAGTTTCGTCGAAGGGGTTCACGACTAAACAAGTGTGTTTCGTCGAGTTATAAATCAAGCACAGTAACTTGGTTAACTCTGTTAGTAATTAACTAGGTTAGTGATGACTATGTTAACTGATAAGGACAGTACAAGTAACTGGTAATTGTAAAGCATGGTTGCATGAGCTCGTATAACTGATAAATATTATGTGTTAGTTGTTACTTTCATGTACGTGATGATCTTGACTGTTAGTCGAAACTTGTGAATGTCAACTAATTGAGTATACATGCATGCTATAGGCCTTGACTGATTATTTGTGAGCACGTAATTTAGCATACCGAGCAAACCAAGGTGAGTTCACACTCTTAAGGCATGGGATTCTCGGGGGATAGGGAATGGGATAAAATAGTTAGAACAGAACTTGTACTCTCTCCACTACAAGACTACTTACCTACGTCCTCGGTTTGGGAAGGACGCCAGCGCTAAACCTACGTATTGTTATACGTACCTCCGTCCTCGGTTTGGGAAGGACGCCAGCGCTAAACCTACGTGTTCTTATACGTACACCGTCCTCGGATTGGGAAGGACGCCTGCGATAAACCTATGTACTCATGTACATACTTCTGTCCTCGGTTTGGGAAGGACACCATTATATGCATCTAGTCTAGCGATTTATAACATGGGGTAGCCCCCACTGATCATGGTTTGGAAAACCGGGAAAGTTGAATTACCATGTTGCAAACAACCTCTTAGTTCTTGAGAAACTGCTTTAAACAAACACCTTCTGTGAACTCGCTCAACTTTGTTGTTGACTCTCTGTTACATGCCTTGCAAGTCGTTAGGTATCTATGGAGCTTGCATCGGAGTGGGAAGAGTCGTTGTGGGACATGGACAGCTGTGTACCATGCTAAACATTTGAAACGCTTAAACTTATGTTATGGTTTTAAACATTATGCTTCCGCTTGCAACTTAAACTATGATTTGTTTGGACTCCAATTGTATTGTGTTGGATTTTACAAACTACTTTTATTTATACGCTATGTTCAATATGATTGGTGGCTTGATCCTGATCAGTCACGCCTCCATGCGGTGATACTCTGCGAGTGGATTTTGGGGGTGTGACATAACCGCTGAAATTTTATCGTGACATTTGAGTGTATGGGACGATCTACATTCATGTGGGGGATTGTTGGAAATATTATATTGTTGATTAATATAATTATTATTTAATAATTAAGCCAAGATGGATGAGAGATCTTGAGTATTAAGTTTGTGTGTTGGAACCATAAATATGTGAGAATTTGTGCTTGTCCCACATAGGTGGAGAAATAAATCCTTTGTGGATTTATAATTAGAATTCTCTACACGAATGTATTCTTATGTGACAACTCACACCAAGTGGCAGCCAAGAGGGTGCGAAGCACCCGACACGCGCCCGTGCTCGGGCCCGGGAACGGGACCGTGATGAGGGCGATGGGCGCACTTCGCATGCTCGCATTGCCGCGAGCCGCTTGGAGCCGCCTTTACTATTTTTTAGATGTAGCTTGGTGTGGTCAGCTAGAGACTGTTCACATTGGTATCTTTCAAATGATTAAGTCTCAGAATTCATTGTGATATTGAATTCTAGTATTTATTTTTATTGAATTTTGTATTCAATGGAGACTTATCATTTCGAACTCTTACAATTCTATATACAAAGCTTTGCGCTTTGTTTTAGATACAAAATCCTGAAATCGTATGGTTCATACAATATACACATCAAACGAATTCCCTAACTTTGCATCTCTGCGCACTTAGATACAGAATCCTGAAATCGTATGGTTCATACAATACACACATCAAACGAATTCCCTAACTTTGCATCTCTGTGCACTCTTGTTTCAGGTATACTTTCAGGTGCTAGACTAATCCCGGCAGTACAATCTGCTTAGGCTGTTGTACCCTGGAAAACAGACAGGTTCACCTGGATGGCCCGAAATCTGTTTTAAGAGAAGCGTTTTGAACGTGCATTAGCCGATATCTCGTTTTTCGTCTATTGTTTATTTTCTTCCGTTGTAGTCACTTTAAGGATTATTTGTTTATTTCTCCTTGTAATTTTATTATGTAGTTTTTCACTTTACAAATTGTAATTTATAATGACAATTTAATGAAATTGTATTTTCTTTTATTTTACAATAAGCTTATTTGAATTGCGTTATGCAAATTTTGTTCGAATTGTTCAGTTATAAACTTTTACAAGTTGTAATTTATAATGAAAATTTAATGAAATTGTATTTTCTTTTATTTTAGAGGAATTGGCCTGTAATAATCCTACCTAGACCTTATTGGCCATTAATAATCCCATCTCAGAATATTCCCTCCACCAGTCCCACCTTTCACCTATTTTTCCTACATTGGTCCCCTGTTAAAAAAACTTAACGGAGTTAAGCTTTTTTCCAAATTACAAACATACTTTTAGGGCTTTTGATCAGAACGATGATATGAGTCCATTGATGTAAAACTTACTTCGAAATGGTGCTCCAAGTGACTTGATTTTGGTTAATTGGAAATTTAGACACCTGAATTGAAGCGTCGTTTTCATCGTTTGGAGCACCGTTTCGAGGCAAGTTTTACATCAATGGACTCGTATCGTCGTTCTAATCAAAAGCCCTAAAAAATATGTTTATAATTTGGGAAAAAACTTAACTCCGTTAAGGTTTTTTAACAGAGGACCATTGTAGGAAAAATAGGTGAAAGGTGGGACTGGTGGGGGGAATATTCTGAGGTGGGATTATTAATGGCCAATAAGGTCTAGGTGGGATTATTACAGGCCAATTTCCCTTTATTTTACAATAAGCTTATTTGAATTGCGTTATGCAAATTTTATTCGAATTGTTCAGTTATAAACTTTTTCAAAATAGGTAGGTCTCTAGTTGCGGCATGGTGGCCTAGTCAACCACGGGGGCAGTGATATGTACTATAACCTATGCAGTTTATAATTTTTTTTCTTTTATTTGAATATAAATAGAAAATAATAAATAAATGCTTTATAGGTTAGGGGGAGTGGGATCGGGGACCGAGTTTGCCGCTGGGGAATGATCGCCGGCCTCTTTTCAGTGAGTGGGGACTTGCAATTTCGGGTGTATATTCACCGAACCGGTGAAGAAGAGGAGAGGTGGGAGAGAGAGGGTGAATGGTGAGTCCCAAACCCTATCAACCAATCATAATTTTTTTTTAAAAAATTTTTTACCACTATCCAGGTGTTTGAATTATTCCTAGTGTTTGAGTAGAAAATGGGGAGTGAAAGGGGGGGGTTGACATGGCATGAGATGATTGGGTAGACGGTAACTCAAACACCATAAAGTGTTTGAATGATACCCTCCACCTTTAGTGACATATTGAGGGTAGGATAAGGCTTTGGGACCTAGGTCCTGAATTCGATTCCCACAAGGGAGGATTTTCTCATATTTATTGGGTTTCCTCTCCAGTGGTCCGTCAGTGATCCAAAATTTGTCGTTAAAAAAATCGTTTATATTACATAAATCTTTATTTTAAATTTTAAAAGAACCACGTAGTTTCAAAAGTAGGTAAACTTAGGTAAGAGTTTGGCTTGAGCCTTCAATCAAGGCAATAATTAGCTACACTAATAAGGCTTAACTAGAATTGTTAAAAGAGTAAAGTGTTGCCAATGAGGTAGTGGTTGAGGAAAAACTTGTGTTTCTAGTGACCCAGGTTTGACTCTCACTGTCTCTATTATTTTCTGTGGCATCTAGGTGAATGGCGAATACGGGTGGCACCGGTTCGTCTTGGATGGGAGGCGAGGTTTTACTGATTATTCCACTGTTATGCCTTCGGTCAGGTGGAGGTCGGGTTTTCGCGCATCTGGGAAAGCCAAGGAGCTGATGGCGGTCGAGTAGTCGACCTTGGCCACAGTGCCCGATGTCACGGTGGTTACCACGTCGTTCCTTGCCGTTCAAAAAAAAAGAGTAAACTGCTAAAATCATCTCTGAGGTTTGACCAGTTTTGCTAGATTCATCCAAAAAAGTTTTTTTCTCACTTGAACTACTGAGGTTTGTAAATTGTTGACAAATCCATCCAAATCTCTAACACCATTAAAATTTAAGGTTAAATAAGGGCTAGTCTTGTCATTTTGTTTGGGTTTTAAATTTATTCTTTATACTTTTATGTTTTTTAATTTCCCCTTTTCAAAAATGTTTATTTCATTTCCCTTGTGTTTGCAAAAATAGCGACCTGCTTTCTTTCAAACATCCCAGTGATTTACATTTGAAGTTTTTAGAGAGGTCTGGGTGGGATGTTTGTGATAAGTAGGGCTTTTTGTTGTTAAAAAGAGGGAAATTAAAAGCAAGACTAAAAAAACAGTAATAGTAAATAAATAAAAAGATTGACTGCTATTCAATGTTTTGAAGATCGGACCGGGCCGGCCGGTCGGACCGGTCCGGCCGGGAACCGGAGTACACACCGGGCCGGGTCACTATGTTAATCGGTTTCTGCAGCTAGCCGGCGGTCGGGCCGGGAATCGGCGGTCGGGCCGGCCGGTCACGTATGTTCAGGTCGGGCCGGTCAAGGTTTAAAAAAAAAAAAACTCAAGACAAGTTATACGCAAGCCTCCATCTTCACTCTCTGCTGTATACGCATCCTTCCATTCCATCATCATCATCCTTCCATTCCATCATGAGGGATGGGTAACTAGCAAGAGCTTGAAGATGATAGATAGATACCCAATGTTGCAGAAGATCATCCAAAAATTGAAAAGATTTATGAAGGGTAATTGATGGGAATAAAAATATTAATGATATTGAATTTGTAGAAGATGATAGATAGATACCAGATGATGGATGGTTCTAGCAAAAGCTTGATTGATAGATATCTAATGTTGCAGAGAGAGTGTGTGAGAGAGAGAGTGCTTTGGGAACCAAAAATATCTTTTGGTGATCTTAGTTATAGAGTTATGATAAGTAAAAAAAGTTAAAAATAATTAATGGTTCTTTCATGGTTTTTGATATATATTTTTATATAATTTATAATTTAATCCGGGTCTTAAATCCGGTCGAACCGGTTGGACCGGTCCGACCTTTGACCCCGTAAGACGACCGGGTCGACCTCCGGTCCGGTTCTGAAAACATTGCTGCTATTCATATTGTGTTAGCAAGACTAAAAAAATAGAAATACTAAATAAACAACTGCTATTCATATTGTGTTCCTTAAATATTGGGTAAAGGGGAAATTAAATAAACATAAAAGAATAAATTGAAAATTCTGGCAAAATCGCAAGACTACCCCTTGTGTAACCTTGAAATTTAATGAAGTTAGAGATTTAGATGGATTTGACAACAATTTAAAAACTTTAGTGGTTCAGGTGAGAAAAAAAAAACTTATTTGGATGAATCTAGCAAAGTTGGTCAACGTCAGGGACAATTTTGACAGTTTACTCTTATTAAAATCTAAAGATGTGTATAACTTCAAATACATAATAGAATCCGTAATAGAATCACGCCCCAACTGAGGAGGTGGATTCCGAACGTTAAATGACGTGAAACACTACCCCTAGTGGGCGTTAGATGAAGAGTGAAAGGGGAGACATTAGACCATGTGTAGTGGTAACAACTTATAATGCCCCCACCATGGGGCATTATCCGACACGTGTCATCCCAGTCAGCATGGGGCATTATAGCAAAAAGTGGTGTAGTGGGGCATTATTCCAATAACGCCCATGCAATCATTTGACAATTTTTTTTTTTAATTTAAAACATAAAAATCTTCATTAATTTAAAATAAAAATTACACTACTTGAAATAAAAAAATCTAAAAAAACAGAAAAAAAAAACCGAAAAAAATAAAGTTAAAAAAAAAGAAGATCGTCTTCCGATCTCGAGTTAAAGGATGAAGATTTTTAAATTAATGAAGATTTTTAAAAACAGAATATAAAAAAATTACACTACTTAAAAATTACACTACTTAAAAAAAAAACAGAAAAAAAGTACACATTTGACACTTTTAAAATAAAAAAAGCACGGTCCCACTCTTTCTTTACCCCTTCTTCTTCTTCTTCCTTTCTTCTTCTTCCTTCTTCCCCACCACCTGCAACTTCAAAAAAAAACCATTATCTCCTTCCTTTTCTTTTCTTTTTTTAAATAAAACTAATTATAATCACACACAAATATTATACACACATGGCAAGGTTTCATTGGACAACCAAATCAAGTTCCGGCGTGGTTTAAACAACGCCAAACCAATTTTTTTTCAAAAAAAACGCCCGAAAACGCCGGGTGTAATGGTGGCATGGGCGTTTTCCGGCGTTTTTTTTGAATTTTTTTTTTAAAAAACGCCCCACTACGAGCAGACTTAGTTCCCTCACAAACATTAGGAAAAGATTGGTGGCCCCCACCAATTGTTAAACAATTAGATTTTTTTCTTTTTGTTTTATTTATTTGATTTATTTCCTTTTAATATTATTTTAATGGGGTGGTAGATAGTTAAATTTGTGAAATCATTATACACTAAAGATGAATAAAAGTGAGTGTGAGCCTTTATAACTACGTGATATTGATATATTGATATGACAGACATTTTATGATGTTATAAAGTGACACTTCAAAATAGTAAGAACATTACAAATAGAGAAATATGCATGTCATTATAACATCATTTGAATATGAATTGTTCAATAAATAATAATGATCAATAAAATATCCAAACAAATTCAACCATACAAAGAGAGAAATTTGCATGTCATTATAACATCATTTGAATATGAACTAGTGTTATTAAATCCGCGCGTTGCGCGGTGGGTGGGTATCAGTTCGTTTAATTACGGTACTAACACTCGTTATAGCAACCAATAGAGAAAAAAAATCATGATATGACCAAAAATATACTAACACAACGGGAATTTGATCGGTATCGGTTTGTTTTGTTACGTCAGATACACTCATTACAGCAATCCATAGAGAAAAAAAAAATCTTGATATGATCAAAAAATACTCACACGTGAATTACATCAATAAAAAACAAACGCAAGTACATAAGACTATGGGGTATGGGGCGGGGGTTGGGGCGTGGGTTGGGTACAAACGCCCACGTCACCACCCCGGGTGGGCTTGGGTTTCGGCGTGGCCCCTTGGGCGGGGGTTTCAGCCCGAGCGTTGGGCGGGGCTACGAACATGACATGGCGGAACCTCGTTGGCCAAGAGCACTAGCCCTTTGAAATTGCCTTTTTTCCCACATCACCCCAGCGACACCCCACCATACCCCTTTGGAATTGGCTTTTGGTCTTGGGTGCCCCATACTCCACGTGTCGCACCATGCCCCCAACTCACGCCCCACCATACCCCACGGTCTAAGATATACAAAAGAACCACATAACACATGTAAAAAACCACTAAATAACACATATAAAAAAATACACTCATTACAGCAACCCATAGAGAAAAAAATCTTGATATGATCAAAAAATACTGACACGTGAATTACATCGATAAAAAACAAACGCAAGTTACATAAGACTACGGGGTATGGGGCGTGGGTTGGGTACAAACGCCCACGTCACCACCCCGGGTTGGCTTGGGTTTCGGTGTGGCCCCTTGGGCGGGGGTTTAAGCCCGGGCATTGGGCGGGGTTACGAACATGACATGGCGGAACCTCGTTGGCCAAGAGCACTAGCCCTTTGAAATTGGTTTTTTTCCCACGCCACCCCAGGGACGCCCCACCATATCCCTTTGGAATTGGCTTTTGGTCTTGGGTACCCCATACTCCACGTGTCACACCATGCCCCCAACTCACGCCTCACCATACCCCATGGTCTAAGATATACAAAAGAACTAAATAACACATGTAAAAAACCACTAAATAACACATATAAAAAAACCATAAAAAGAAAGATACTGTTCATTTTGTTTATCTTTTATTAGTATACAATTGTTCAATAAATAATAATGATCAATAAAATATCCAAACAAATTGAACCATGGCAGTTGTGCCTTTGGTTTGTATTTGTCAATTCAAGTACCTAAACATTGAAATTTGGATAGAATCTCCATTATTTATATCTATCGAATTACTGAAATAAACTAACTTTTATTGAGAAATGTATTTATGTTATATTATGATACTACACACACAGGTCTAGTTTTCACAAAGGGTCCTCCACTCTGACTGATCTTGGGTCGCTAGCATTGTATTTGAGTTGTTTAACCTGGTCTAATGGGCAATAATAGTGACCAAGACCATGCAAGTACTTGGTTTAATAGCTTTGCCACTACGTTGATTGAATGAAACCAATAATGTTTGTGTATTGAGTTTCAATTAACCATCTTAACTAATAGTCTATTGTTTCCCGATGCATAAAGTCTTGCACTTAGTTTTGACCGATGAGAGGAGAACATGGCCGACCCAATAGGTTTAGCAGGCTAGGCAAAAGCCAAGGTCTTCCAAAAATAGGGGCCCCCAATTTCTATTTTTTTTTTTTTGTCATGTTTTACATGTGTATTTGGCCCAAATGAACAAACAAATATGTAAAGACGTAATGACCCGAATAAGTAAAATGTCTAGGCCCAAAACTTATAAGAATTAATGGTCAGATCCTTTTTTTCTTGAACCCGTCCTTCGTAGCTCCATTCATATCTTCATTACTCGCGACCTTGCTAACTGCAAGTAGTGTGAATGGTGATTGGGGGAGAAATTAGGGGTAATCAATCACCACTGATGATTTCTTTATATCAATTCAAACCCCGACTTTGTAGTTTGCTTACAACCTCCAAAAACATTGGACCGGCCCTGAAGGAGAATATGACACATTTGGAATATTTGACTTTGGTTTTCTCTGGTTCTAAACTGAATCGCCACCTCTTCCAATCAAAGATCCCGATCATTTTGTCGACATAGTGCCACTTGTATGCTATATGTACACTAAGTCGTCAAGTTTTTATGTGAGCATGCCAAAAAAATTATTTATGTTCATAGTAGCACATCATCTCGAACTCAAACATGTCAGAAATATTGAAACGGGTATATGTATTCCTAAGAAAAGAGTATTTTACAATTGAACCGTATTAACATAAAATCAGAGATTCTAAAGCTAGCTTGAGACTTGATTCTTGAGAGCTGGGTTTGTTTACTTAAGACACTTGGGTCTTGGGTGTGGTTATTTTAGTCAATTTTGGGCTTTCAAACTAACTACTTTAAACTTGTAGCTTATTTATATAATCATCAAAATCAAATTTAGGTAACTACAAAGTGAAATGTCCAGACTACAAACGACATATAAATCAACACATAAAAGCTGGTCTCTTGAAGAAAGCCTTGGTACGCAAAACGTGTGACAGTGTGTGCTTCCATCGATATCTGTCGACATCAGAACACCGCCACCAAACCCCACTACCACCGCACCGCATAGGTTCAAGAACACATGAACCCAAAATTAAATTGCCGGAAAAGACATCGCCTTCATAGCCACAAAAACTTCATTTGTTCATCACCACCGCCCCAGGGTCTCTCTCTAGATGAAACACTTTTGGGTGATTACTGGAGCATGCATGCGCCGATCAATTCCTTGAATATGAGTGAAATATTATAGAGAAAAGATAGAGAGAGAAAAAGAGATTGTTGAGAGGAAGTAAAGAAAACAAAAAAGGGATTTTAAGAGGAGAAATCCTAGTTAGTTGCGTATTATAGGCAAACTGGCATTCTTCTAACACACACATCATAAAACCAAAAACAGGGCACACAACAACAATCACTTAAATACCCAATAGTTTCTAACGCCATTCAAGATAGATAGCCTTTGGCTTTCAAAGTCTCAACACTGTCCCTGATAATCTGCTCCATAGGGATGAACTCAAGCCCCAAATCCATGAGCTTCTTACCTCCCTTCTTTGATCTCATTAACCCCGGCTGGGTGTCCTTTGGTAACCTACGCAAAAGTGATAATGATGACATAAATGTGTTTGGACCAACTACTACTTTAAGTAAAATGAAAACAAATCAGGGGTGGTCGCTCGTACGAGGTTGAATCATTGAACCTGAACACAGCTCATATTGTTATATCTATTAAAGACAACCACCCTTCCACACTTAGAACCGTTTAACGTGTTAATTTAAAGAGTTGACGCTTCGTAATCAAGTTGTTCGTAAACGGGCCGACCTAACGGGTTAGATATGAGAACCAAAACATATCATGTGTTTCTTTGTCTTGCTTCGAGTTGCGTCAGTAATTGTCGAAAAAACAAAAGTGGTGAAGTAACTTGGTTTTTAAAAGGCAGCTTTAACGTTTGTCTATCACAATTACGAATATCATTTCTACCATCTTTTCAACTACAAAATGGGTCATGTTATGTAGTATGCAAAACTTGTCTGATGAATTTACTTTTTAAAGATTAATGACTACATGAGTGTCTCCCGTTTGGGCATTTCGGTCTTTACCTCTTTTCCCTCTCTTTTGTTGATTAATATTTTATAGCAAAGTCACTAGGTGTGAAGTGGAGGATAGACGGACGCTTTTTGGGACGTATGAGTTTAAAGAGGAAAACACAATAATGATGGACATCCTAACTTATACATCCTCTCAGAAGCGAAAGAGCTGAAGCAACATGAAGGTTACACCGAAGAAATCAAACCAGGTAGAAAGCAATACACTACTGATCACAAGACCGTCAAGTTAATCAAGCATCAAAAACATAGCGAACGCAGAGTCTCGGAAGGAACCATGTCATGAATAAAATGTAAATTAACCTCTTAAGGTGTTTCGTGCACCTGCACATTAACAATAATATTGCCATAGAATGTGGCCATGTGGGTGACCCGCAAGGGAGAGAAATGCCTAACTCGTGTAACACAAACATAATCTAGTGTGTCTAAGTAACAGTATAGGACAACAGTACCCCGCATTAGTCAATCAAATAACATTATGATGCAACAGGACCATTTCGTGTATATAGAAGGGTGACAGGATGGGTTAAACCATCCCGTCACACACGTGCTAGAAAGAAGGTGTAATCATCAATGGGTCAAAACTGTTACTCAATGGGCCCAACAGCTATTGTTCTACCGGCAGAGATGCAAAAGAGGCTTACCCATACTTTGGGTTAAATTGAAGTTCAGACCATTTTAATACAAGGTTGGTAACTAGGGGTGCAAACGAGCCGAGCAGCTCGAGAAAAAGCTCACGAGCTGAGCCTTGGGGTAATAAAAATAACATTTACCCCTTCTTTAAAGTTGTCTAGTAAACGAGCCAAGCCGAACTTATTTGAATTTGTTTACGAGCCGAGCCCGAACCTAAAAATAAACTTGTTTAGTAAACGAGTCCGAGCTCGATTAATAGATAATAAACAAGCCGAGCTCGTGAGCCTAAACGAGTCTATTGTTTGTATTATTTTTATTTGATAATTGATATATCAATTAATAGATGATAAACAAGCGGAGGTCGAGCTCGGCTCCAGATTACCTCATTTAAGGTACTCAAACCACCTCAACTCCTTTCCCTCTCTTTACATTTCCCTTCCAACAATCACGCCAAAGGCTGGTCACGGCAAAATCCCCTGCAGTCCCCGTGGCGAGACTAACGGTGTTCTTTGTTGTAGAAACAGGTCTTAGTACGAGCAGACGGTGCATTGTATACGTATCCAATCTCCCAACACGGATTTGGGTAGCAACACTAGCAATGTGTGTAATAGTTCTGCCATGATCATAAGGTGCCCAAGTGTATGCCTATCCGTAATCTAATGTGTCACGAGAAACTGAGAAGACTTACTTATGAAATAAGCAATCGTTGGGAAAGTCAACACCAAGTAGTATAAAACAGAAATCTAGGAAGATGTGTCTAGCTTGGTATGTGTCTAGTAGGAATGATGAGTCTATACTCAACCCCTATATAAGTTTGCAATTAAAAGAAAGCCCGTTAATTTAATCTAAATTTTAGATTAGTATTAGCATTGTTTCTCCTAACAAATGTTAAAGTTCACATATGGGTGTATGATTAATTAAAGGAAGAGAAGAGACGAGCATGTGTGATGTGTGTGGTGTTTAGTAATTAGGTTTTATGTTCAGTTTTTGTTTTTGTTGAAGCAATACAATAATTCAAATTATGATCATTAACGTATTATTTTGTAAACATTTCAAGTTCATCGAAAACGAACTTCAGGTAATAAACTGTTCAGACCACCTTGTTAAAATATATTAAGAGGAAATGAAGTTCCAGATGCATTTTTTTCTTTCTGATGATGATTTCATAACCAGTAACTCATATAACATTTTAATTATGCAAGCTGCAGAATTAGTGTAACGTACCTGGGGATGTTATACTCGGGGTATAATTCTGCAACCTTAGCGGCGAAATCACCATAATGACAGATGGATTCAACACACATATGTCTTCCTGTTGCTGCTGTATTTTCGTACACCAATATATGAGCTAGTGCCACATCTTTAACATGAACAGCGCCCATGAAGAAATTCTCATATTCATCCGTACATCCTGGTCCAACAAAATGCATATATATTCCTTTCTTTAAATATGCTATTTTGGTCCCATCAACCAACTTTGGCATCAACCAACTTTAACCCCTCAACTTTAATAATGGCATGTTTAGCCCCTCAACTTAAATAATGACATGTTTAGCCACTTAACTAACACAACTTTAGCCCCTCACCTTTAATAATAAACAACTTTAGCCCCTTAACTTTAATAACGGCATGTTTAGATCCTTAAGTAAAACATCAAACAACTTTAACTCTCGCGATTTGCTTATTTTTATATACGTTTCGACTTTCGAACCCGCTATGTAGCGCGGATAGTAACCCACTAGTTAAACATAAGAAGATTAATCGCTTTGGTGTGATTTAACTGATATATATGTATGAATACCTTGGATAAGAAGACGAATCATCTGCATGCTTGCATTAATTGTTGGAGGAAGAATGGGGCCCATTACTGTTCCAGGGTTCACCACAACTATATCTAAACCTTTCTCTTTAGAAAAATCCCATGCAGCTTTCTCAGCTAGTGTTTTTGAGAGTGGATACCACAACTGACATCACAAGAAGTCTCTCAAGTTCTCCAAACATACACAAAATCATTTAGCTTTTATCCAAAATTCAAGGATTCTAGTATTCTACAGTTGAAGAAACAAAATGATCATGTTGCTTTCCATGGTTTAAATGGTACATTGCTCAGCCAAACATAGTGGGTAAAGTGGTAAACATGTAATATGGGTCAACTTGGCTTAAAAATCCGGATTTATTTTAGTTATATTTATTATAACAAAGTTAATATATAGTTATTTTATAAAGTTGAAAAATAGATAATAATATGTTGAATGGCCAGGTGTGTTGCAAAAATCGGGATTAATCGGCGATTCGTCGCTAGTCGGTCGGCCACTGATTAATATTTAGGTAATCGGTGAATTAAACGCTAGTCGGCGCCGGAAATCGGTGATTCCGGTGAGATTCCGACCATATTCTGGCCAAAACCTATAAATTCCAGCGATTAATCGTGTATACTTAAGAAAATGGGTAGAGTAGAAGTTAAAACTTGTCTACCTATAAAAATGTGTATATATACATATAGTGTAAGGTTCATTGGGGAACACTAAAAAAGTGGGGAACAGTGGGGAACCGACTCAAACGAACTCCGATTGGATTCATTTCAGCGGCGTTGGAACCGGCTCGTCGAACCCTAACTAGGATCTTTTAAACCTAAACCCTAAATCATAACCCCTAAACCCTAAATATATTAGGGTTTTGACTTTTAGGGTTTAGCCTTAGGGTTTAGCTTTAGGTTTAGCCTTTAGGGTTTAGCTTTTAGGGTTTATAGTTTAGATTTTACGGTTTAGCTTAGGTTTTAGCCTTATTTTTTAGCTTTAGGGTTTACAGTTTAGGAGTTAGGATTTAGGGTTTAGGGTTAAGAGATCTTAGTTAGGGTTCGACGAGCCGGTTCCAACGCCACTGGAATGAGTCCAATCGGAGTTCGTTTGAGTCGGTTCCCCGCTGTTCCCCATTTTTTTAGTGTTCCCCAATGAACCTTCCCCTATACATATAAAACTAAAAGTTACATATAAAAATCCTAATCCGATTAATCTCTAGTCGCTACCCCACCGGCCGACTAGCGCCTAGCAATCTTTACAACCTGGCTTAAAAGTTTTCACTCTTTCGACTCCGTAAAACTTTTTCCAACCCATGTTAATGCAAACAATTGAAATCTCTAAGAATGCTAGCCACATAATATTTTCTCTAACAACTTCTAAAAATTGGTAGGCTCTTGAGTCTCTCTAGCAGAGGTCCAAACAACGCAAGTTGCATTTCATCTGATCCCATTCCTTAGCAAGGTATCCGTGGGCCCCGAGAGCTTTCTGCTAATGGGTTCTCATGGTCACCAAAAATCTCCTCAAAGTTGGTTAAATTCGGTATCAGCATGGTCAAGTCTACATGTAGGCTTTTTGTTCATTATCTGATCTTAAGGTAATTCACAATATAAGTGTAAAGGCATGATCACCAAAACATTTATCTTGAAATTTAAGAGCAAAGAAAGAGCTTCAGAGTTCTGACCTCCTTTTGCTTGCAAAATTCTTCATCGGTCCAGCAATCCTCGCTCTTTGGGACATCTGACGGCCAGGAAGGACTAGGCACAATGGCTGAAACAGATGAAGTGACAACCACACGCTTAACTCCCAGCTCCTTTGCTGCTGTCAGTACATTGATTGTACCCTTGATTGCAGGTGCCAATAGCTCATTCTATCAATCATAAACCGTATGTGAATTTATAGCTTTATCATATCCAATCTTCTATTTCCAACCAAATCATATCAACCAGTAGACCTTTCTACATTTTTTATAATAATCTACTTATGCTCGTATCAAATTTGGTATGAGTTATTAAATTTGTTGTTGCAATTGGAAGGTTGTTTTGGAAATAATGCAAAAGAGGAACATACATTTTGATCATTTGGATAACTTGGTTATCCAAATGCCCCATTGAAGTTCCTCTAAAGTCACTAATTTTTCATCAAGTGTTCCAATCTTGTTAAACCTTTTTATAAACGTTAATTTCTTTATAAAACAAAGTGACCATATGAAACATATATGAGTCTTGGTTACAGTTAGTGACTACTTTTATTTGACTTGACGTGAAATATTATGAAACTTGGTTAATATTTAGTAATTTTTTTCCTTAACCACTACCTCCTACTTCAAGTTAATTTAACAAAAAAAAAATCACCAAATAGTAATAAGGATTCATATATGTTCATTTAGGTCACTTAAGTTGTACTAAAAACCTAAACCTGATTTAGAAGTGGTAATCACAGCTAGAAAAAAACGTGTGATAAGTAAAATTACATCATGCTGTTGGAGCTAACTAGCTTTCAAATTGTACAAAGGCTTTCTCATACACGGCATATAAAGATTATATAACTCTTAAGTTTATCCAAAATCTGTTCAAAACCTAAAACTGATTACTTCATCTCTTTAACCCTAACAAAAACACAGTAAACTACCTCGGGATCATGAACTTTATCAACGGTGCAAGGAGAAGCCACGTGGAACACACCGGTTACGCCGGTAACAGCAGCGACAATGGAGTCATAATCCAGAAGATCGATTTGGAACAATCGGAGACGCGATTCTGCACCTTCTAACGCTTCTAGATGCTGTGTTTCCTTTTCGTCCTCTACAAAATGACACATAAAAACATCAGTAAACAGTGAAATTAGCTCCAAAAATAGTCGCAATCACATAAAAACCATCACCAAACAGTGAAATTAGCTCCAAAAACAGACTCAATCACATGAACAGTTGAACAAATCAGCAAACAGTGAAATTAGCACCAAAAACAGGCTCAGTTATACAAAACATCAGTAAACAGTTAAATTAGCTCGAAAAAACAGACACAAATCACACAAAATCATTAGCAAACAGTGAAATTAACTCCAAAAACAGACGCACTTACATAAAATCATCAGCAAACAATGAAATTAGCTCCAAAAACAAACTCAATCACACAAAAGCATCAGCACACAGTGAAATTAGCTCCGAAATAAGCCAATCACATAAAATCATCAGCAAACAGTGAAATTAGCTCCAAAAATAGGCTCATATCACATAAAATCATTAGCAAACAGTGAAATTAGCTCCAAAAATAGACTCGATCACATAAAAACATCAGCAAACAGTGAAATTACCTCGAAAAAACACACTCAAATCACATAAATTCATCAGAAAACAATGAAATTAGCTCCAAAAACAGACTCGATCACATAAATTCATCAGAAAACAGTGAAATTAGCTCCAAAAACAGACTCGATCACATAAATTCATCAGAAAACAGTGAAATTAGGTCAAAATAAGGTGCATTTGTGCAAGGAGCGATGAGGTAACTAAGATCTTTAACGGTGGCGTTGACGGTGTAGCCGCGGTCCAGTAGGAGGCGGACGAGCCACGAGCCGATGAAGCCGCTGCCGCCGGTTACGCACACGATCTTCGTGTTTGATTGCGCCATCTTTTTCAGTACTGTATAGTGACCACCTATCTTCACAACCAAATGTGATGTAAATATCTGGTTGTTTAGTGACAAAAGAAGCAAAAGATACCCGACTTGTGTCGGTACGGTTTTCAAATTTTGGAATTCAATTGTGAGGATTTTTTTCTTTCCTTTTTTTTAGCAATTTCCAGGTATTTTCAAATAAATATGTTACACCTACTCATTGAATTTTAAGCGAATCGCTCTTAAACTGTTTTGGAAGCTCGTTTATGTCATTCGTTTAACAAATGAACGAATATAAACTATAAACTTCCTTTCGATTAGTAAAATGAATGAACATGAATAGAGGTCATATTTGTTCTGTGAACATTTTCGTTCATTTACATTCATTTGTGTCCGTTTACGTTCGTTCGTGTTATCTGTATATGTTGTTAATTAAAGATCTTTGTAGATTTTATTTAAACTTTATATATTCTTTAAAGAGTAAATTGTCATTTTAGTTCCTAAGATTTGTCTTAAATTGTCATTTTAATCCAAATAGTTTGTTTTTCTTCTCTGGGTCTATGAGTTTTCTATTTTTTTGTCATTTTAATCATATTGTCTAACTCCATCTAAAAACTCCAATTTTAACTAGGGGTATTTTTGCATTTTCGTTTTAAACTTTTCAACTTACCATTTTAGTCCAAAACTTATTTTACATAAAAAAAAATAAAAGAAAAATATTTAATGTTATAAAAAATTACACACATATTTATTTATATACATATGAACGTAAAGATGATGGCGTTCATGGCCAAGCAAATGGCCAAGGTCATACCCGATATCGTCAACCAAATTCAAGCCAACTCAAGCCCAAACGGCGCAGTTGACTCCGCATGGGTGATCAGTCCATGCCTAACTAATGCTAGGCTACCCAATACCCGCCCCTGACAATAACCCTAATACCTGAAACTAATATTATTACTATTAATAATAATATTACTACTAGTAATATAAATATTAACCACTAAAAATAAATAATAAATAACTAAACTTAAACTTAAACGAGAGCATACCTTAAAATATCTATGGCACACTGATGTAGAGTTTCTCTACTCCTGCTCTTACTTTTGCTTCACAAAACGATTACTAACAACACCCAATAGGGTATCGTATACTCAGGATTCTTTATACTAGAGCGTTCCCGAAAAGAAACTAATACTAAAAGGTGAATATGAAGTTGTATATATACAGAAAGCCAAGCACCTCAATTTTATCAAAGCTTCGATAATTTGACGTGTGTCAAACCCTCAAAATCCACATGCGGAGTTTTACCGCGAGGCATGTGACTGACCAGGATCAAGCCACTAATCATGTTGAACAAACATTTAAGTTATTAAAAATCATCACAATCAACACGATTAGTAATTAGATTTAATTGTCTAAAACATAGTTTAAATCAATAGCGGAAGCTAAACATAAAATCCAGACAATAGTTAAAGACCACAGTGTTTAATCAAATTTAAAGTCAATAGTTTATTTCAGGTCAAGACACTCCAAATGCTGCAAGCTCCCATGTTGTACCTAACGTCCTGCAAAGCATGCTCAAGTGTATCAACAAAGGTTGGTGTGTAAGATAAAGTAAGTTTCAAATGCATTAGTTTATTAAAAACATGTCATGGGTAGCTAACACACAGTTAAGCTACTAAAATACCCCGTATGTCCAAATCCGAGCCCGTTTAACCTTATTTTATTTAAAAAAAAACAAATAAAATATTAACTTTTACTCTGTCGCAGGTTACGCACGAAAAGTAGGAATGGTGTATATGATTTCGGTAATCATTAACACTAAAGAAAAAGAATTAAAAGATATTCTCGTAGTATCTAAATTCTCAGATGTTTTTCCGGAAGAATTACCTGGATTACCGCCAGATCGTGAGGTTGAATTTAGAATTCACCTGATACCAGGAATGACATCGATTGCCAAAGCATCCTATCGACTAGCACCAACAGAGATGCAGGAATTGAAGAATCAGATAGACGAACTATTGGAAAAAGGTTTCATACAACCTAATTCATCACCATAGGGAGCACCGGTGTTATTTGTCAAGAAGAAGGACGGATCAATGCGTATGTGCATTGATTACCGGGAATTGAATAAGGTTACGATTAAAAATCGGTACCCACTACCGAGAATCAATGATCTATTAGATCAACTTCAAGGAGCTCGATTCTTTTCTAAGATCGACTTACGCTCAGGATATCATCAATTGAAAGTACAGGAAGAGGACATTCCTAAAACTGCTTTCAGAATAAGGTACAATCATTTTGAATTTACAGTCATACCATTTGGTTTAACCAATGCCCCTGCCACATTTATACCTTTGGGGCATTGAAAGAGGTCCCAGTAAGCTTAAACCAAGTCCTCGCAGGATCTGTACACTGAACGAGAGAAGAACTTTACCAAACCACCCTTCTAACCCCCTTCCAAGCAGTTAACGCGTTTTATATATACCGTAAAGTCACGAATGAGCAAATCAATGAAATCATGAAGAAATGGTTAGGAAAATTCACTTTCAACATAAGACACTAGTTATTAAAGTCATTAATACATACACAATTAAAAAGTGCCGAAAGATTAAAAATCAAAAGTAATACATTAAAGACTTGTCTTCACCAAGTGATGTAAGAAATTAGCCAAGCATGGCCTTTGATTGACAAGAACTCTTACTATCAATCTTGGATCCCGAGACTACTACACACTCTAAAGATGATGGATGGATGATGGTGGTGGGTGTTGGTGTTGTAGTGGTGGTGGAGTGGTGGCAAAGTGAGAGAGAAGTGGTTTGCCAAGGGATGCCTTTGAAGTGAACCAAGCACCCCTATTTATAGTCAGAACAGTACCCCAGCCACGGTCCCGTGTCCAGGGGGCACAACTCGTGGCCAGCTTCTTCTCTTCCTTCTTTTATTGCAGCTGTCAGTAGAGGGCCCCACACGACCCATTGGCTTCTGGACATGACCCCGTGGTCAATTCTTTGTTGTACTATCAAGATTCTACAAATATGATGTAACACCTCAAAAATTCACGTCCTATAATATGTTGACACGTGTCATATGTCTGAACGTGTGAAAGAATGTTATAGAAGGACTAAAGTTGACAATCATGAAAAGTATGTGAATATACGAGTTCCAAATGTCAACAGTGAATAAATATATTGTACAATAACCCTACATGATGTTTATAGCATCAAACGAATAAATCATGGATCATACGAAGCTAAAAATGAGAGATTACAAACTACAGGGGTTAAATGTGTCAACATGTTTAAGTTATACCTCTGAGTGACCTTTTGACAAACCCGAAGCTTTGTAACGGTTAATTATGCTCACTAGAATGCACGATATAAATTTCATAAAGTTTCGTTATCGTATGAGAAAGTTATGATCAAATTCGTGTGCGAGGGGTTAAAGCGTTAACGTTGAAAGTTATGACTTTTCGGGTTAACCGGAAGTGTCCAGGGACTTGGCAAAGTGGGTATAAGTCCTAAAGCCCTTGTAGGTAAATAATAAGGGGTCAAATTGCAAATATTAAGCTAGATGACCTTTCGAAGAGCCAAAGGACGAATATGCGGAAACTTGAAAATGTAAAAATCTGATCAGAAGGCTAAGGCGGGCCGCGTAAAGGTTAAAGAAACCTTATGCAGGCCGCGTCAGACTTACAGTAACAGAAACATCAGACAGCCTCCTGCATTCGCGATTAACCGCCCTTTATCAGATATTTCTGCATTATGGACGACCCCTAGGCACCCCCTAAGCACTAGGGACACTTGTTAGTGACTTGTGGGCAGTGATAGACTTAGATGTCAACATTTTGTGGTGATTAATTCACTATAAAAGGGCCTTGAAGTTGCAACAAGTTCCTCACACCTTCCATCTGCATATTGGAGCATTTCTGGAGCCAAGGACTGCTCTCAAGTGATCACATTTCGTGCATAGGACCTTGGTAAGTTTGCTAATCCTTCCTTAGTTAAGTTTTAGCTTAGTTTTAGCTTAAAAGTCAAACCGTCGTAATTAACGGTTGACTTTAAGATTAATCACTAATGGTCCAGTGATTAGTCGAATCAAAAGTAGTTATAAGTTGGTAATTATGTGGGTAATAAAACCTCAAAAGGGTTCCCCCTGATTCCCACTCTAACTAGGTCAAATGTCGGGTCAAACTTACTAATAAAAAGTCAACAGAATGTCTAAATTACAAATTATGCATGATTAGCAATGTAGAACACATACAACCTGTTTGATCATTAATATAACTTGGTAATTAGTGTATGAACATGTCTAAACATGTTCAACCCGACAATCTACTGTTTAGACCCGGTTTGGAACCGAAAGTCGCATAGTTTGACTTTCACTTTGACTTTCAGTTCTGACCCATTTTGGTATGATTTAGAAATACCTAAGAGCTTCATTTGGACCAGGTTACATGCTAGTATAACCCTCTGTGATTATATACCATGGTTCATTAGTTAACCGATTAATTCGCATTATTCTGTTAATTGCTCATATGTTGACCATTATGCCTTTTTCACCTTAAAACGTGATTTATGAAAATGTAAAAGTGTAGAAACCTTAGCTACTGATATATAAACTTGTATGCAAAGTTTGACATCAGTTTGAGGTGTAGAATAAGAGTTATGCTCATTAGCGTAAATTAAAAGCTTTATGTTAATTAAACGGCGTAATTAGCGTATAGCCTAGTTAAGCCTACTTTTTGATACCAAACTCTTCACCCACTGATGTAACATATTATTTTGGGATTTTTAAAGATTTTTAATTAATTTATGCTGAGCATAACTTATAGTCGTAGGCTTAATCCGCTAATTGTCGGTTTTGCCCTTACGGGCTATAAAATGAGTTTTACACATCTAATTGACTCCAAACCTTTTGCTACTGATCACATATGATAAATAAATTATTTTAAGCATTCTGGAATGATAAAAATATCAGCTTTAGGTATAGAACCCGGAAATGGTTTCTAATCCCCTTTTTAAGCGTTTTTAACGCATAGTATGTACTAGAACTATTTTAAACATACAAAGGGTGGTACCTACTGATATTTGAGGCAAATTATAATATTTTAACATTAAGCAAAGGTTGATAAACTCAGACTTCGGTTTTGAGCTTTTCGGCTTATGTGAAATTACCAAAATGCCCCTACGGTGCATAGTTTGGTTATAATTGATAAATTTCACATATATACTTTACACTACTGTTATAACTTATTAAATTGAGTATGTTTGCTGATTACATCAGACCTGTAACTCAGGAAAACACTTAAACTCTTTTATAACCTTTTAAATGACCAAACTACCCCTACGGAGCATAGTTTGTGTTTAAATTCGTTACGGGCATAATAAAAGACATCTTACTGATGTCACAACATATTAGGAGCATATTAACTTAGGAAACCTGTAAATGGCTCATATGAATACCTGTTACGCTTATTACGCGATCGGTTCGGTTTATGTAACTAGTTTACATAAATTAGCCTAAACGGGTCAAACCTTATCGGTTTTATCTCAAAATCCAGAATGTGTATGAAATACCCATATTAAACAAGTCTCTGAACTTGTCGGGTCTAAATCACATTCTATCCGGGCTTCGCTTAATCGTGCGTACAAACCGTGTCTTTGAAACTAACCGGTCTAAGCTTAAGCTTAACTAAAGACCCGTTAGGATTCTAATAGGTTATTATAAACCTTCGTTCCAGATTAGGAGTACCAGTAAAAGCTACTTGCGTTTGCTTATTGTGATTTATACATTGCTCAGGTAAATACTTTTAACTTATTTTCCCTATACGGGCTTGGGTTACGGTATATAGAATACCGCTTGATCGGGCATCAAATCTTCCATCGTTGGGTGGTTAATTGAATAATTTGATCAGCTCGTTTAAACAGTCTTGTTACTTAAAGCCTTTGGGGGGTTAATGACCATGTCCCGGATATCCTTGGCATCATTTTACGAAATGGCCACGACTTAAGCGCGGGGTGTAGGCGTACACCCGTCAGTGCACAAAAGAATAATGTGGTGTGTCTATTGATCTTTAACCCGGACACGATCCGGGCTACTGAACGCACAAGGAACATGTAATTCGTTCACAAGATTATATATTTAAATAATTCTCCCAAGTTAAATAAAATGTTTATGCCATGTGCATCCAAACCAATTTTCAATCATTTTCCAAAATGAGTCAGTTGATTGTATTTACCAGTGTAAACTGACGTATTTTCCCAAAAAGATTAAATGCAGGTACTAAGCGTAATTGGCTGGGATTTCTCCTTAGCATCACTAGAAGTCTCGCAAGCTTAAGATGCCTACCGTCTGTTGAACTATTGTTTCCATTTTATTTTCGATCCGTCTGTGGATAAACAATCGACTGTTGTGATACATGATATTACAATATTAAATTCGGTTGAATTATATCTTTTCATTTGCTTCCGCTGTGCATATTTTTATATTGTGTTGTTCGACTATTATGTTGCCAACCACGTCACGATACTCCCTACCGGGCCCACCGGTGACACGTGGAAATCGGGGTGTGACAGGTTGGTATCAGAGCCAACACTGAGTGAATTAAACACTAGTCTTTTGTGTTTAATCTCAGTAACACAATTGCACATATCTAAACTTTCGAGTCTAGACAAATAACATAGGACAAATTCTACTTTGGTTTGTCTTGTTTTGTCCATTATTTTATATATATTGTTGTTGTTATCTCATGCTATATTGACAGGATTAACAAAATGCCGCCAAGATTCTTCCGAAGAAGAGGACGAGGAAAGGGGCCAATCACCGCCCCCAATGACAACGAAGCAGGACCTTCGCATGTGCGAGCTCCTTCGACCACGGAGAGTGACGATCCCCGACAAAACCGGAGGAACCTCTTCGAGCCGGCTAGACTGTCGGTTTCACACAGCTCAACACCTCATGTTCATAACCCTTACGGGCCA
Organism: Helianthus tuberosus; assembly: GCA_030545235.1. Classification (NCBI taxonomy): domain Eukaryota; kingdom Viridiplantae; phylum Streptophyta; class Magnoliopsida; order Asterales; family Asteraceae; genus Helianthus; species Helianthus tuberosus. The sequence goes on from CM060413.1 coordinate 96,773,539, forward strand.
CAGCCGGAGTATGAGCCCAACAACCCTCAACCCTCCTATATACCTTTGCAGCGATCCTTATCGCATATTTCTTTTGGTGACCCTACACCTGTCTTCAGGGGCCGGTTTAACCCGGCCGATTTCATACCAGAACCAGCGGGTTTTAACCCACTGGGGCCAGATGACCATTTCTCAGGTGATCACGCGGACGATATGGACGAAGACACAGACCCTGTCGAGCCAGCCAGTGGTACACCAAACCACCCGATAGAGATCTCTGACGGATCTTCTTTCCACGGATCACCCTATGTTGGTCCAGACAGCTTTCAAGCTATGTTTACCCGGCACGAATGGTATTATACACCTCCTCACCATTCACCGCCTCAGCAGCAGGATCCCTCTGTGGATTCACGGTTTGTGGCAGTCACGCCACCGCCTCCACCGCCACCAGTTCAACCGGCACCTCCACAACCGCTGAGGCGTAGGAGAACCGGAGCGCGTATGTCTGCGCGAGCGGGAGACTTTCATTTCAGTTCTGCACACCAATCAAGTGGCAGCCATTACCCGCCACTTCAGGAGGACCTACAAATGGGTGGACCCTCACACCCAGTTGCACCGCAACCACTGCCTATGGGTTTTGATAACCCAATTCCGGCATACACGGGTTCCATGGCGTATAACCCGTTTGAGCAGCCAGTGCACACCAACTACAACTACGCCGAAGCCGACCCATATTTGGTAGCGGCTAACTATAACCCCCAAGGACCGTATGGAGACCCATGGGGAGTAAGGTACCCAACTCATGGGTACCAGATACCGGCCAGACCTATCATTAGGACGCAATCACAGCCACCACGGTTTTCTCCCCCAGAACGGGAGGAAATTCTTCAGAGACTGGATCAGGTTGAGCGGGACTATCGCCGCGACCGCCAGGAGAGACAAAGCTTCTTCCAAGGATTGACAAGCTTGATCAAAGGAAAGAGCAAGAAGGACCGCTGAATCCTTCCAATTGTTGTTGAGCCCCTGCGTGGGCCAGTCTTGCTGTATAAACCCCTGCGTGGGTATGCTTGTTTGTTTTGACCCCTGCGTGGGTCTATCTTTCTGTTAACCCTTTCGAGAGTATGTTATTGTTTAAGTCCCTGCGTGGACTATTATGTTATTTGTGTAAGTCCCTGTGTGGACTATTATGATGTTTGTTGTTAAGCCCCTGCGTGGGTCAATCCTTGTTTAAACCCCTGCGTGGGTAAGTTTGTTTATTGAAAAGACCCGTTTAGGGCAATATGTAATCTTTTAAATAATTAATGGAGTGTAAGTTTATAAATTTCAATTTTTGCCATGTTATATTATTATATATGAAATAAATAAACCAAGATCATTCCATTTTAAAACAATCTGTCTATTTAAATATTAATAAGAATCTTATGAGTGAAACCTAGCCTAGTGTCATTGTAAAGACCTGGCCAAGATGGTAGACCTGTTAAAAAGATTCAAATCTCAGTTAACATCTGAAAACATGTTAACACTCCTGGCAGAAGTGATTCGTTGGAAATCACATATGTTATTAAGGATTCGTCAAAAGATTCCTAACCCAAATTAATGATCTCTGAATCATGGGTTTAAATCATCAATCAAGATGATCGTATTTTAACCATACGTGGTAATATGGTGCCTACGGGCCTTGCTCATTTCTACATGAGCCAAAAGACAGTGGTAGCTATGACTCCCTGTCAGAAAAAAGGTAATGAACTAGGTTCAAACCTTCATGCTTTGATTCTCTGAAATCATAGCTTATAATTTATAAATGTCCTTGTGACTAGGCCTATTGTGCCAGTATACCTTAAAAGCCTTGATTCTCTGAAATCATAGCTTATATTTTAAAATGTCCATGTGACTAGGCTTTTGTGCCACAAATAAAACTGTTATTGTTTTATAATTAGGATAAATTTTAATAGAAATCCTAAATAAATATGATTAATAAATTAACCAAATATGGTCTCTGTTTACCATGGTTAATGAATTACCCTAAGGGGCAATTCCATAATAAACTCCCAAATAAACTATTGTCCTTGTTTTCTGTAACAGTTCAATTAAAATGGCTAACTCAGACGAAATTAATAGCCATCCAGTGGAGAATATTGATAACGCCCGCATTAATCTAACGGGTGCTGAATTGAAAGCGTTGGTAGACGACGCAGTTACAAAGGCATTGGAACGGCAGTACGAAGAGTATAGTGGAACTCGTAGTAGGACCCTATCTATGCAGCCTTCAAAGCCACCGTCCAAGAAGGACGAACCGAAGAAAGATGATGATCAACACTCCTCGAACCATCACAGTGCTCCATCTCAGCAGGTTGTACTAAACCAAGGGCCCCGTGAAAAGGGTTGCTCTTATAAATATTTTGTTTCCTGCAAACCCCGGGATTTCACTGGGGAGAAATGAGCCATTGACTGTATGACGTGGCTGGATGAGATAGATACAGTTGTGGATATCAGCGGATGCGCTGAGAGGGATATAGTCAAGTTTGTGTCACAGTCTTTTAAGGGTGAAGCTTTAGCATGGTGGAGATCACTGATTCAAGCCACCGGGAAAATCCCGTTGTACAATATGTCATGGGATCAATTTGTTGCCCTCATCAGGGAAAATTACTGCCCTCAGCATGAGGTGGAGAAGATAGAGTCTGATTTTCTATCATTGGTGATGACAAACTTTGACTGTCAAGCTTACCTCACGAGCTTCAACACGATGTCCCGGTTGGTTCCGTATCTGGTAACCCCGGAACCAAAAAGGATAGCTCGTTTTATCGGTGTTTTAGCCCTGGAAATCAAGGCAAGCGTGAAGGCTTCTCGGCCAGCTACATTTAGATCTGTAGCTGACATATCCTTGTCCCTCACTTTGGATGCGGTTAGACAAATATCGCTGAGGAATAAGGAGGCTGAGAAGAGAAAACCTGAAGATGATAGCTCACGGAGGTCGAACAAGAAGCACCGTGGGAATGGTGACAACAAGAAAGGATCTGAGTCAAGGAAAGATGGGCATCATTCTGGTGAAAAGCCCAAGTGCAAAATTTGCAAGAAGCAGCACTTTGGAAAGTGCAGACTCGAGTCGAACTCACAGACTCAGTCAAAAACCTATGCTTGTGGTATATGCAAGTCCAAGGACCACAAAACCTTGGATTGCAAAAAGATGAAGGATGCAACTTGCTACAGTTGCAATGAAAAAGGGCACATTAAAACCAACTGCCCTAAATACGCCAAGAAGCCTGAAGAGGCCAAGAAGACCAATGCTAGGGTCTTCAGAATGGACGCAAAGGAAGCGGTTCTAGACGACAACGTTATTACAGGTACTTTCCTTGTAAATGATGTCTATGCAAGAGTACTTTTTGATTCAAGCGCTGATAAGTCTTTCATAGATAATAAGTTTTGTGAATTGTTGAAATTACCTGTCAAAACCTTAAGTGTGAATTATGAGGTGGAGTTAGCAGATGGCACCATGGAAACCGTCTCAACTGTGTTAGATGGATGTGTTATGTCCATTAAGAACCATTCTTTTCCTCTGTCCCTACTCCCCTTTAAGTTAGCCGGTTTTGACATAGTTTTGGGTATGGACTGGTTATCTCGTAACCAGGCCCAAATTGTCTGTAACAGAAAGCAAGTAGTGATTAAGACTCCGTCTGGTGAATCACTTAACATTCGGGGAGATACCCAATATGGACTGCCTGAGCAAGTGACTATGCTCAAGGCTTCCAAGTGTTTAAAGAAGGGTTGTGTCATCTACATGGCACATGTGATTATTGATGAACCTAAACCGAAGATAGAAGACATCCCCGTCATTTCTGAATACCCAGAAGTTTTTCCTGAAGAACTACCTGGTTTACCACGAGATAGACAAGTCGAATTCAGAATTGACATCATCCCTGGAGCAGCACCAGTTGCTAGAGCACCTTATAGGTTGGCACCAACGGAGATGAAAGAATTGAGGACACAGCTGGATGAATTGCTAGCTAAAGGTTTCATTAAACCTAGTTCGTCTCCTTGGGGAGCACCTGTCTTGTTTGTCAAGAAGAAGGATTGATCGATGCGTCTGTGCATCGATTATCGTGAGCTTAACAAGGTTACGATAAAGAATAGGTATCCATTGCCCAGAATCGACGATTTGTTCGATCAGCTACAAGGGGCAAGTTATTTCTCGAAGATTGACTTAAGGTCAGGCTACCACCAACTGAAAGTTAGAGATGAAGACGTACATAAAACTGCATTTAGGACTCGTTATGGTCATTACGAGTTCCTAGTGATGCCTTTTGGGCTCACTAATGCACCGGCCGCGTTCATGGATCTCATGAATCGCGTTTGCAAGCCTTACTTAGATAAATTCGTCATCGTTTTCATCGACGACATTCTTATCTACTCGAAGAACCAAGCTGACCATGAGAAACACCTTCGATGTATTCTCAAACTCCTACATCATGAGAAACTCTACGCCAAATTTTCCAAGTGTGAGTTTTGGCTTCGAGAAGTCCAATTCCTTGGACATGTGGTGAGTGAGCGTGGTATCCAAGTGGATCCCGCTAAGGTTGAAGCAGTTATGAACTGGCAAGAACCAAAGACGCCTACAGAGATTCGTAGCTTCCTAGGATTGGCAGGATATTACAGGCGTTTCATTGAAATTTTTTCAAGGATTGCTGCACCCCTAACCTCCTTAACTAAGAAGAAGGTTAAGTTTGTTTGGGGCCTTAAACAGCAAGAATCCTTTGATATCCTAAAGCAAAAGTTGAGCAACGCTCCTGTACTGACATTGCCTGAAGGCACAGAAGAATTTGTGGTTTATTGTGATGCATCTCACACTGGCATGGGGTGTGTGCTTATGCAGAAAGGCAAAGTTATTGCCTATGCATCACGACAGTTAAAGGTGCACGAAAAGAATTACACCACCCACGACTTGGAGTTGGGTGCCGTTGTATTCGCACTAAAACTGTGGAGGCATTATTTGTATGGTATCAAGTGTGTGATCTATTCTGATCACAAGAGCCTTCAACATCTGTTTAACCAGAAGGATTTAAATATGAGGCAACGCCGTTGGATGGAGACTTTAAATGATTATGATTGTGAAATCAGATATCATCCCGGCAAGGCGAATGTAGTCGCTGATGCCTTGAGTCGAAAGGAAAGGGTAAACCCCATCCGAATCAATGCCAAGCGCATGGAGATAAAGAACAGTTTGACTGAAAGGTTGTTAGCTGCACAGAAGGAAGCTGTGTTGGAAGCTAACTATCCTAACGAAAAGCTAGGGGTAACTGAGGAGCAGTTAACTCTTAGCAAGGACGGAATTCTAAGATTAAATGGACGAATATGGGTTCCAATTTATGGAGGACTTCGAGATGTCATCCTCCAGGAAGCCCATAGTTCCAAATACTCCGTTCATCCTAGAGCTGATAAGATGTACCAGGATCTAAGGGCAAATTATTGGTGGATAGGCTTGAAAAAGTCTGTAGCTGCCTATGTAGCTAAGTGCTTGACTTGTGCGCAAGTCAAAGCAGAACATCAAAAGCCGTCAGGCTTGCTACAACAGCCTGAACTTCCTACGTGGAAGTGGGAAATGGTAACCATGGATTTTATCACCAAGTTACCTAAAACAAGGGAAGGCAATGATACAATATGGGTGATAGTTGATAGACTGACTAAGTCAGCACATTTCTTACCCATCAAGGAGACTTATAGCTTCGACATGCTAGCCCAGTTATACGTAGATAAGATTGTAGCCTTACATGGCATACCTGTGTCTATTATCTCTGACAGAGATACTAGACACACGTCTCATTTTTGGAAGAGTTTCCAGCAATCTTTGGGCACACGTTTGAATTTCAGTACGGCTTACCACCCTCAAACTGACGGACAGAGTGAGCGTACCATCCAAACATTGGAAGACATGCTACGTGCATGTGTAATTGATTTAGGTGGTAGTTGGGATAACCACCTACCCTTGATCGAATTCTCCTACAACAATAGTTACCATACCAGCATCAAGGCTGCGCCTTTCGAGGCCTTATACGGTAGAAAGTGTAGATCGCCCGTTTGTTGGGCAGAAGTTGGAGATGTCCAATTATCAGGACCAGAGATAGTCTTTGAAACAACGGACAAAATTGTCCAGATTCGTGACCGTCTCAAAGCTGCCCGAGATAGGCAGAAGAGTTACGCAGATCCAAAGCGTAAAGCTTTTCATTTCGAAGTAGGTGACAAAGTGTTACTTAAAGTATCACCCTGGAAGGGAGTGATGCGATTTGGTAAGAAAGGCAAACTAAGCCCGAGATACATAGGACCTTTCGAGGTTATCGAACTTGTCGGGTCAGTTGCCTATAAGTTAAACTTACCTGAAGAGCTCAGTGGAATTCACAATGTGTTCCACATCTGCAATCTGAAGAAGTGTTTCACTGACGAATCACTGGTTATACCGCATACAGATGTGCATATAGACGAGAGCTTGAAATTTGTGGAAAAACCATTGTCGATTGAAGATCGACAGGTTAAGAAGCTTCGAAGGAAGCATGTACCTATTGTAAAGGTCAAATGGGATGCCCGTAGAGGTCCCGAATTCACGTGGGAGGTTGAATCCACGATGAAAGAAAAGTACCCTTATTTGTTTCGGTAAATCTCGGGTCGAGATTTATTTTAAGGGGGTGAGGATGTAACACCTCGAAAATTCACGTCCTATAATATGTTGACACGTGTCATATGTCTGAACGTGTGAAAGAATGTTATAGAAGGACTAAAGTTGACAATCATGAAAAGTATGTGAATATACGAGTTCCAAATGTCAACAGTGAATAAATATATTGTACAATAACCCTACATGATGTTTATAGCATCAAACGAATAAATCATGGATCATACGAAGCTAAAAGTGAGAGATTACAAACTACAGGGGTTAAATGTGTCAACATGTTTAAGTTATACCTCTGAGTGACCTTTTGAAAAACCCGAAGCTTTGTAACGGTTAATTATGCTCACTAGAATGCACGATATAAATTTCATAAAGTTTCGTTATCGTATGAGAAAGTTATGATCAAATTCGTGTGCGAGGGGTTAAAGCGTTAACGTTGAAAGTTATGACTTTTCGGGTTAACCGGAAGTGTCCAGGGACTTGGCAAAGTGGGTATAAGTCCTAAAGCCCTTGTAGGTAAATAATAAGGGGTCAAATTGCAAATATTAAGCTAGATGACCTTTCGAAGAGCCAAAGGACGAATATGCGGAAACTTGAAAATGTAAAAATCTGATCAGAAGGCTAAGGCGGGACGCGTAAAGGTTAAAGAAACCTTACGCAGGCCGCGTCAGACTTACAGTAACAGAAACATCAGACAGCCTCCTGCATTCGCGATTAACCGCCCTTTATCAGATATTTCTGCATTATGGACGACCCCTAGGCACCCCCTAAGCACTAGGGACACTTGTTAGTGACTTGTGGGCAGTGATAGACTTAGATGTCAACATTTTGTGGTGATTAATTCACTATAAAAGGGCCTTGAAGTTGCAACAAGTTCCTCACACCTTCCATCTGCATATTGGAGCATTTCTGGAGCCAAGGACTGCTCTCAAGTGATCACATTTCGTGCATAGGACCTTGGTAAGTTTGCTAATCCTTCCTTAGTTAAGTTTTAGCTTAGTTTTAGCTTAAAAGTCAAACCGTCGTAATTAACGGTTGACTTTAAGATTAATCACTAATGGTCCAGTGATTAGTCGAATCAAAAGTAGTTATAAGTTGGTAATTATGTGGGTAATAAAACCTCAAAAGGGTTCCCCCTGATTCCCACTCTAACTAGGTCAAATGTCGGGTCAAACTTACTAATAAAAAGTCAACAGAATGTCTAAATTACAAATTATGCATGATTAGCAATGTAGAACACATACAACCTGTTTGATCATTAATATAACTTGGTAATTAGTGTAAGAACATGTCTAAACATGTTCAACCCGACAATCTACTGTTTAGACCCGGTTTGGAACCGAAAGTCGCATAGTTTGACTTTCACTTTGACTTTCAGTTCTGACCCATTTTGGTATGATTTAGAAATACCTAAGAGCTTCATTTGGACCAGGTTACATTCTAGTATAACCCTCTGTGATTATACACCATGGTTCATTAGTTAACCGATTAATTCGCATGATTCTGTTAATTGCTCATATGTTGACCATTATGCCCTTTTCACCTTAAAACGTGATTTATGAAAATGTAAAAGTGTAGAAACCTTAGCTACTGATATATAAACTTGTATGCAAAGTTTGACATCAGTTTGAGGTGTAGAATAAGAGTTATGCTCATTAGCGTAAATTAAAAGCTTTGTGTTAATTAAACGGCGTAATTAGCGTATAGCCTAGTTAAGCCTACTTTTTGATACCAAAATCTTCACCCAATGATGTAACATATTATTTTGGGATTTTTAAAGATTTTTAATTAATTTTAGGCTGAGCATAACTTATAGTCGTAGGCTTAATCCGGTAATTGTCGGTTTTGCCCTTACGGGCTATAAAATGAGTTTTACACGTCTAATTGACTCCAAACCTTTTGCTACTGATCACATATGATAAATAAATTATTCTAAGCATTCTGGAATGATAAAAATATCAGCTTTAGGTATAGAACCCGGAAATGGTTTCTAATCCCCTTTTTAAGCGTTTTTAACGCATAGTATGTACTAGAACTATTTTAAACATACAAAGGGTGGTACCTACTGATATTTGAGGCAAATTATAATATTTTAACAGTAAGCAAAGGTTGATAAACTCAGACTTCGGTTTTGAGCTTTTCGGCTTATGTGAAATTACCAAAATGCCCCTACGGTGCATAGTTTGGTTATAATTGATAAATTTCACATATATACTTTACACTACTATTATAACTTATTAAATTGAGTATGTTTGCTGATTACATCAGACCTGTAACTCAGGCAAACACTTAAACTCTTTTATAACCTTTTAAATGACCAAACTACCCCTACGGGGCATAGTTTGTGTTTAAATTCGTTACAGGCATAATAAAAGACATCTTACTGATGTCACAACATATTAGGAGCATATTAACTTAGGAAACCTGTAAATGGCTCATATGAATACCCGTTACGCTTATTACGCGATCGGTTCGGTTTATGTAACTAGTTTACATAAATTAGCCTAAACGGGTCAAACCTTATCGGTTTTATCTCAAAATATAGATTGTGTATGAAATACCAATATTAAACAAGTTTCTGAACTTGTCGGGTCTAAATCACATTCTATCCGGTCTTCGCTTAATCGTGCGTACAAACCGTGTCTTTGAAACTAACCGGTCTAAGCTTAAGCTTAACTAAAGACCCGTTAGGATTCTAATAGGTTATTATAAACCTTCGTTCCAGATTAGGAGTACCAGTAAAAGCTACTTGTGTTTGCTTATTGTGATTTATACATTGCTCAGGTAAATACTTTTAACTTATTTTCCCTATACGGGCTTGGGTTACGGTATATAGAATACCGCTTGATCGGGCATCAAATCTTCCATCGTTGGGTGGTTAATTGAATAATTTGATCGGCTCGTTTAAACAGTCTTGTTACTTAAAGCCTTTGGGGGGGTTAATGACCATGTCCCGGATATCCTTGGCATCATTTTACGAAATGGCCACGACTTAAGCGCGGGGTGTAGGCGTACACCCGTCAGTGCACAAAAGAATAATGTGGTGTGTCTATTGATCTTTAACCCGGACACGATCCGGGCTACTGAACGCACAAGGAACATGTAATTGGTTCACAAGATTATATATTTAAATAATTCTCCCAAGTTAAATAAAATGTTTATGCCATGTGCATCCAAACCAATTTTCAATCATTTTCCAAAATGAGTCAGTTGATTGTATTTACCAGTGTAAACTGACGTATTTTCCCAAAAAGATTAAATGCAGGTACTAAGCGTAATTGGCTGGGATTTCTCCTTAGCATCACTAGAAGTCTCGCAAGCTTAAGATGCCTACCGTCTGTTGAACTATTGTTTCCATTTTATTTTCGATCCGTCTGTGGATAAACAATCGACTGTTGTGATACATGATATTACAATATTAAATTCGGTTGAATTATATCTTTTCATTTGCTTCCGCTGTGCATATTTTTTTATTATGTTGTTTGACTATTATGTTGCCAACCACGTCACGATACTCCCTACCGGGCCCACCGGTGACACGTGGAAATCGGGGTGTGACATATGAGAGTTGGCCACGCCCCATGGTGAGTTGGACACGGCCCCGTGGTGGGCGTAGAAGCTTATGCAGGTTTTGTCTTGTTTTGTGAGGTCTGACCACGGCCGATGCCTAGCTGGGCATGGCCCCGTGGTCAGCTCCTGTTTTTTTTTTTTTTTTTTGTCTTGGGAGATGCTGCCGAGGGGTCGGCCATGTCACATTATTCCTTCTTCTTGTAATTATGTTGGTTTTTGGCTGCTTATTTGTTCCTTTTGTTCTTTTAAGCTCATTTGGTCCTGTAAATTCATAAGGAAGAAAGAAACGCGCTTTGTCCAATATTAGTACTAAAAAATGGTTGGTTTTATGCCTCTATTGATGTAATTTATATGTTGCATTTTGTACACATCAGCTATTCGCATGCAAAGCTGAAGCGTTATTGAAGCTCAATCAGTTGGACGATGCAGATTCGTTTATTTCATATTTTCCGAAATTTGAAGCAAGTAATAGCAGCCTGTCGTGTACGCAAATGAAGTTATTCGGGATGCAATCTGAGGCGTACGTTTTGTTCGTTCACGCTCAGATTGATTTGTCATTGGGAAGGTGATTTGTCTTAACGTTTCGATCTTCAAAAGTTTTATATTATTAATATTATTGTGATCTTGTTGTTGTTAAAAGTTTTCAAGGGGAAGTTAAAAGGAGAATGAACTAAAAGAGGGGTTTTGCTAAGTTACTTTGTGAAGTGGGCAATGTGTTAAAAGAATCTGATGCTGCGATCATATCTGGAGCAGATGTGCTCAGGAAAAACATATTGTTCTCGAAATAGGTTATTGTATCATAAATATTATTGTAATGAAACTGAATGTGTATTTATATCAAACTTATAGCTATTCGCATGCAAAGCTAAAGCGTTGTTGAAGCTCCATAAGTTGGACGATGCAAATTCGCTTATTTTACATTTGCCGAAATTCGAAGCAAGTAATAGCAGCCTGTCGTGTATGCAAATGAAGTTATTCGGGATGCAATCTGAGGCGTACATTTTGTTCGTTCACGCTCGGATTGATTTGTCATTGGGAAGGTGATTAGTCTTAACGTTTCGATCTTCAAACGTTTTCTATTATTAATATTATTGTGATCATGTTGTTAAAAGTTTTCAAGGGGGAAGTTAAAAAGAGAACGAACTAAAAGAGGGGTTTTGCTAAGTTACTTTGTTAACAGGGCAATGTGTTAAAGGAATCTGATGTTGTGATCGTATCTGGAGCAGATGCTTATGCTCAGGTAAAATATATTGTTCTCGAAATATGTTATTGTATCATAAACATTATTGTAATGAAACTGAATGTGTATTTATATCAAACTTATAGCTATTCGCATGCAAAGCTGAAGCGTTATTGAAGCTCCATCAGTTGGACGATGCAGATTCGTGTATTTCACATTTGCCGAAATTTGAAGCAAGTAATAGCAGCCTGTCGTGTACGCAAATGAAGTTATTCGGGATGCAATCTGAGGCGTACGTTTTGTTCGTTCGCGCTCAGATTGATTTGTCATTGGGAAGGTGATTAGTGTTAACGTTTCGATCTTCAAAAGTTTTCTATTATTAATATTATTGTGATCTTGTTGTTGTTAAAAGTTTTCAAGGGGGAAGTTAAAAGGAGAACGAACTAAAAGAGGGGTTTTGCTAAGTTACTTTGTGAAGTGGGCAATGTGTTAAAAGAATCTGATGTTGCGATCGTATCTGGAGCAGATGTGCTCAGGTAAAACATATTGTTCTCGAAATAGGTTATTGTATCATAAATATTATTGTAATGAAACTGAATGTGTATTTATATCAAACTTATAGCTATTCGCATGCAAAGATAAAGCGTTATTGAAGCTCCATCAGTTGGACGATGCATATTCGTTTATTTTACATTTGCCGAAATTCGAAGCAAGTAATAACAGCCTGTTGTGTATGCAAATGAAGTTATTCGGGATGCAATCTGAGGCGTACATTTTGTTCGTTCACGCTCAGATTGATTTGTCATTGGGAAGGTGATTAGTCTTAATGTTTTGATCTTCAAACGTTTTCTATTATTAATATTATTGTGATCATGTTGTTGTTAAAAGTTTTCAAGGGGGAAGTTAAAAAGAGAACGAACTACAAGAGGGGTTTTGCTAAGTTACTTTGTGAACAGGGCAATGTTGTAAAAGAATCTGATGTTGCGATCGAATCTGGAGCAGATGCTTATGCTCAGGTAAAATATATTGTTCTCGAAATAGGTTATTGTATCATAAACATTATTGTAATGAAACTGAATGTGTATTTATATCAAACTTATAGCTATTCGCATGCAAAACTGAAACGTTATTGAAGCTCCATCAGTTGGACGATGCAGATTCGTTTATTTCACATTTGCCGAAATTCGAAGCAAGTAATAGCAGCCTGTCGTGTACGCAAATGAAGTTATTCGGGAGAAATCATCAGGCATGCTTCGAGCCTTCTTCTAATGATGGCTTTTTGAGATGACGTCATCCAAATCTGAAACTGCAACAGTATAGCCTTTCAATCAGGAGGCTATGTAAGTGTTCTTATGACTCTTTGTGATATGTTACAGTTATCTAATAAATATTTCATGATACTTTTGTTGTTTTCCTTAATATTTCATGATATTGAGCAGATATCTTACTGGCTACTGAATGAGCCATTTTCAGACAGCTTTCGAAGTATCTATTTTGTATTATCATTATTATTATAATTAAATGTGTAGCGTACATCTTACCTTTTGTATTTATATCTTTGAAATAGTCAACATGAACTGAAGAAACATGGAATTAGGGCTGAAAATAAAGCAAGTTGCAATGGAAGCTCAATCTTGGCATTACAAAGCAAAATACGAGTCAGTAGCAAACACCCTCAACAACAATCTTTAACAAGTTACCGGACAAATGTCCATACAAGCAAAATAAGGGTATGGATATAGCGAGGTAGATGATGCCGCTTCTTATACAAATGTAAATGATGCTTTGGGGAACCCAATACCAACCAAACATTTTCTGACAACACAAAATAAAGTATACACCTATCTATACTTTCTATTAAAATTCTATTAAAATGTGTTATGTATGATTTTTTAAGGGTGATGGTATCTGCACATCCCTTAAAATTTTTGTACATCCCTCGATAGAAACCATATAGGCCAATACGCTTTCCATAGGGTTTGAAGCATTAAATGCGACACCAATAGGAAGCGTATTGGGCAATACGGTTCCTATTGGTACAATATTCTCTGACGCGCACGCAGTTCAAAACTATAAAGGTCTGAAAAGTGACCCAATAGAAAGCGTATTGCCCAATACAATTCCCATAAGTTTAATAGGAAGCGTATAGGGCAATACACTTCATATTAGTTTTACTTAAAAATTATAAGTTGCATCAAATTTTTAACTTATTATTGTTATCTTATAATGTTTTTATAAAAACACTTATTAAACAAAACAATATATATCTATATATATATATATATAGGTGAAGGATGTATAGAAAACCCACTTTAATTTAGAAAACCCGGGAAACTCAAAGCTCCCGATGTTTTTTTTTTGAAAAAATTTATACATGTTATATACATGTTTTTAAGGGTTTTGGGCAAAAAATTCAAAAAAAGCCAAGTAGATATTTAAAAAAAAATAAACAAGTTTTGGTGTAACATATGTTACATTCATCTGACATATTTGTAACATGTGTTACACCAAAACTTGTTTATTTTTTTTTAAATATCTACTCGGCGCTTTTTAGATTTTTTTTGCCCAAAACCCTTAAAAACATGTATATAACATGTGTAAATTTCTTTTAAAAAAAATTCGGGAGGTTAGAGTTTCCCAAGTTTTCTAAATAAAAGTGGGTTTTTTATAGATACTTACACTATATATATATATATATATATATAGGAAATGTATGGGGCAATATGGTTTCCTTGGACCCAAAGTATAGGAAGCGTATGGGTCAATATGGTTCCCCTAGACCCAAAGTATAGGAAGCGTATGGGACAATATGGTTCCCCTAGAGCCAATGTATAGGAAGCGTATGGGACAATATGGTTCCCCTGGTCCCCTAACCTGAATCCTTTTTTATAAAAATGTGTCAAAAAACGTTTATACATTATTGTAATACCCAAAACATATTTATGATAACCATGTGGGGTGGACACTGTTCGACAGATTATCGGGCAGGATAGCCCGTGGGATCGTTTATTTCGAATAGGAGCTGCACCATCTTATCGGCCGTTGATGGTGGAGTTTCTCTCCACATTCCGCTATAGACCTCGACCGGATGACCGGCCGAACTCGGATTTTTGATGATCCGAACTTGTCGGCCCCATCACTCGAGATCACATTCCCTCTGTTCGGCGAGGTATTTGAGATGTCGCTTCGTCAATTTGCCGTCGCCACCGGTTTTTACACAGACGAGGAGATGGTTCAGGGCGTGTATACCACGGCTATCGATCGTATGCCCGAGGATGAGTTGATTGCCTGGTGGCCCACCATCGGTGAAGGTCCATACCCGTTAGTTCGTTAATTGCATCGTTGCTTTAGCACGGGCATCGCGGCCCGTGGCAAGAGTTGCGAGCACGTAACAAAGGTTGAGCTTTTCTATCTTTATTGTTTATTTACTGGTCGTCCGTGCTGTCACACCCCAACCGATTGCGGAAACATCGGGGCGTGGCACTGAGCGAAACAGATTGTCCAGAAGTTTCCATAACAACTATATTTACCAATTATTTAAAGCAACACGTCCCATACCATGTCATAAATGATAATACAATTATTACAGAAAAGATCTAGTCAAATTGTTCTGTTCCGACAACTCAGATTTTTATTACAGACAAGTGTTTATTGTTGACCTAGGTCTTTCCTAGCCTCGATTTCACACCAAAGAAAGCAATTAAGCATCCTAAGCACCTGTCACATACGTTAAAGTAAAAGTTAATACACATAGTGTAAATGTGAGCATACAAGTTTGATAATAGCATATAGAGTTCGAAAGAGTTACGCGTAACCAGCACGTACACAGTGTAAAATGAAGCATGTTAGTTATCGACATGAACCTATCGATACCAATGACTGCGGGTTGACTGCCCAAGGCAGTTCGCGATACACACTCACCACTGTGAGCCATGTAGGTAATTGTCTTTAACAACCCCTGAGTAAACAGGTGCTGAGTCCAAACTAATAGTACTATCGTTGCTAAGGCAGGTAGACAACATTCCACGTGTAAACATAACAAACAAGCATTCATTAAGTCACGTATAACATGCAGTAACGGTTAGCGTTTAAAGTATTGCATAGTGTGTTCGATGTGATTTAGTATAACTAACGTATGTAACACCCAAAAGTGCGTAAAGCAAAAAAGGGATCAAGTATACTCACAACAATTGATGGATTGAAGGGAGCGCTAGAGAGTAGGGTTAGCCTGAACAGATTGATAGCATAACGATAAGTGATGCGTAAATTGATGCAAAGTGTAAGTGAGTCGGACAGCAGTTCGATCGGATGGTAGTCCGATCGGACAGCCGATCGTTCGTTGACAGTCCGCTCGGATGGTCATCCGGTCGGGTGACCTTTCGAGTGGATTGTTACTTCCTTTGGGAAGGATGTGTTTGTGTATGATGGCTTGACTTTTGAAGTTCTAGTTGTAGTATTTTGAAAACATTGAAGTACCTCTACCCTTCAGGTCGGTCGATCGAACGGTCGTTCGATTGGACGGCAACCCGATTGGTTGGGCACTTCAGTGAGAACAAGTTCACAGCAGGTTCTCAAGCGATCGGACGGTCGTTCGATCGGGTGGCATCCTTTGTGCATTGAACAAGTTGAAAATTGTTTAAGTGTTGAAGTTTCGAAACATCACATAGTCGGATGGTCGGTAGATCGAGTGGTAGCTCGATCGGACGGCAATCCGTTCGGTGTTCCAAAACTCTTGAGAGTTGATTTGAAAATTAAGGTGGGACCAAGGTGCAAGTCGTTCGGATTGGCCAGTCGTTCGGATTGGCTGTTCGATCGGACAGCAGTCCGATCGGACGGCACTCCGTCCTGGTCGACATGTTCGCCTTACACTTGGTTGTTTTGATTGTTTGTCATTTTATCGAGACGTTTGATAACGTATTAAGCAACAGAAACCTCGTCAATACTTGGTACCCCTGTTCGGACAGGAATCACCCAAATCTGGTCAGTTAACGGTTCGAGACGATGTTCCGTGTTTAACCCGAAATCGGTGGTCTCGTGGATAGAATTCGCATCTTGAATCAACACAACCACAAGAATGAGTAGTAAGTCGACACAAGCTCCGATTCTATCGGTTTTGCATGCATTGAGTATAAAAGAGTTGAAAGAAAGTTGGAAAACCATCTTTCAATCCTTTTCGTAGTGAATATGTTTAGATCTATGAAAGATCCTTGTTTGTTTATGTGGAAATCGGTTAGATCTAAGTTATTCTTGGTGGATTGAGGCCAAAACATGAAGTTCTTCAAGAACACATGATGACGTCATCCTAGAACACCTTGAATCTTGATGATTTCACGGTTAAAAGTTAAGATTTGGAAGGTAGAAAGGTGTAGGAGTGCATGTAGATTAAGGAAGTACAAGATTTAGGACGAGATCTTACCGGAATTGCGAGAAATTGAAGAAAAAGCAAGGTTAAAGCGCTGGTCGGACGTCAGTTGCCAAAAGTGGAAAGTATGATGGTTACAAGGGGTATTTATAGGGTTACCCAAAGTAGAAAGGAGCTGGTCGATCGGATGGCAGCCCGGTCGAACAGCTGTCCGATCGAGCGGCTGGCCTCCTGATCGATCAGTCGCTTGGTTCGAGTGTTTGACGCGACGAGTTTTGTTGTTTTGATTGTGATTGCGAGCGTTTTGGTGCGATGGCAATTCCTAGTCAAATTACTTTTAATCCCAACTACTATATCAACATACAATCATCCTTATTTCGTATTCGTTTAGTGTTTGCGATTCGGTTGCGATTGAGTTCGATTGCGTTTCGATTGATTGCCACACATGACATAAATAAACATGCACAAGTAACACATAAGGCACACACACACGTATAACAATAACCAAAATGCGTAATTCGAGTTGCGATTGCGATAGCGATAAGGCGATTAAACATGCGATAAATAGCGATTACCATGCGATTATTAATAGATACTCCACATAATACAACTAAAGCGAAAACAAAATAGGCTAACTACGAGTCAAAGAAGTCAAAACAGGAATTGAGCAAGGAGAGACAGATCACAATTAGCAATCTTTTCTTCCTTTGACTTCAATCTTGACTTTGACTTTGACTTTCGAAACACGGGGTGTTACAGCCTCCCCTAGTTGAGGGAATTTCGTCCCGAAATTAGGCCGAAGCCATAATAAACAACTGCGGGTACTTCGCCTTCATGTCGCTTTCGAGTTCCCAAGTGAACTCTACGCCTCATTTGCCTTCCCATCGGACTTTCACAATAGGAATACGCGAGCGTCTGAGCTGCTTGGTTTGGCGATCCATGATTTCGACAGGCTTCTCCACGAAGTGTAGTGTTTCGTTTACTTGGAGGTCACCGAGAGGTACAATTAGATCATGCTCAGCCAGACACTTTCGGAGGTTTGACACATGGAAAGTCGAGTGGACATTACTAAGTTCCTCCAGTAGTTCGAGTCTGTAGGCGACTTTTCCGATTCTTTCCAGAATCTTAAAAGGTCCAACATATCGAGGCGCTAGTTTCCCTTTCTTGACGAATCTGACAACACCCTTCCAAGGTGATACCTTTAGGAGTACGTAGTCGCCAACTTCAAATTCAAGGGGCTTGCGTCGTCTATCGGCGTAACTTTTCTGACGACTCCGAGCTTTCAACAAGTTGTCTCTTATTTGGAGGACTTTGTCGGTGGTTTCTTGCAATAGCTCAGGACCGGTTAGTTGCGAGTGACCGATCTCGTGCCATACAATTGGCGATCGACATTTACTTCCGTATAAAGCCTCGAATGGTGCCATCTGAATGCTGGAATGATAACTGTTGTTGTACGAGAATTCGACTAACGGCAGGTATGCATCCCAATTACCACTGAAATCTATGACACACGAACGGAGCATGTCTTCAAGAGTATGGATCGTTCTCTCAGTCTGACCGTCGGTTTGAGGGTGAAATGCGGTACTTAGATTAAGCGTGGTACCAAGAGCAGCTTGAAATGTCTCCCACAGTCGCGAGGTAAACCGAGCGTCACGGTCAGAGATGATGTCGCGAGGCGTCCCATGTCGACAAATGATCTCATCGGTGTAGATTCGGGCTAATCGCTCTACCTTGTAGTCTTCCCGTATTGGCAAAAAGTGGGCTGATTTGGTCAAACGATCAACAACAACCCAGATGCTGTCGTGACCTGATGGTGCGCGCAAGAGCTTTGTTATGAAATCCATAGCTATGCTCTCCCACTTCCATATAGGGATCGGGGGTTGTTCGAGTAATCCAGAGGGTCTTTGGTGTTCAGCCTTGACCATTGAGTAAGTCAGGCACTTTCCAACGTAGAGGGCGATATCTCTTTTCATGCCCCGCCACCAGTACTTGTAGCGAAGGTCCTGGTACATTTTTTCGGCACCGGGATGAATAGAATACCGGGATTTGTGGGGTTCGTCCATCAAAATCTGTCGTAAATCGGTCCGTTTAGGGATCCAAATCCGGTCTAGATAATGGAATATCCCATTCGGTTTATTCACAAGATAAGCTCCATCGTGGTAGATTCTTTCCTTATCCAAAGTGCACTCGTTATAACAAGCATGCTGGGCTTCGCGGATGAGAGTTTCGAGATCATAATTGGCTTGGGTTTTACGAATGCTGAGCAAGTAACTCCGTCTGCTGAGAGCGTCGGCAACGACATTTGCTTTGCCTGGGTGATAACGAATCTCACAGTCATAATAGTTGAGAAGTTCTACCCATCGGCGTTGACGCATATTAAGTTCTATCTGGTCAAAGATATGTTGCAGGCTCCTATGATCAGTGAAGATCGTACACTTTGTACCATACAGGTAGTGTCGCCAAATCTTTAACACAAAAACAACTGCGCCTAGATCGAGATCATGGGTTGTATAGTTCTTTTCGTGGATTTTGAGCTGACGAGATGCGTAGGCAATGACCTTGTCTCGTTGCATGAGAACGCAGCCAAGACCAAGGTTCGAGGCATCACAATAGACAATAAATTCGTCGTTTCCGTCGGGCAATGTGATAACAGGAGCATTGTAAAGCATGCGCTTGAGGGTTTGGAAAGCAGACTCTTGTTCAGTTCCACAAACAAAAGGCTTGTCTTTATGCGTGAGAGCGGTAAGCGGCACAACGATCTTTGAGAATCCTTTGATAAATCTTCGATAATAGCCCACTAATCTGAGAAAAGAACGGAATTCAGACGGGTTCTTAGGTGTAATCCAACTCTTAACGGCTTCAATCTTCGCGGGATCGACGTGTATACCTTGACTATTAACAATGTGACCGAGGAATTGAACCTCCTCCAGCCAGAATTCGCACTTGGAGAACTTAGCATAGAGTCGATTCCCTTGGAGTAGCTCGAGAACCAAACGTAGATATTGCGCGTGTTCGGCTTTCGATTTGGAATAGATCAAGACATCGTCGATGAACACGATGACGAAACGGTCGAGATAAGGTTTACACACGTGATTCATCAGATCCATGAAAACCGCGGGTGCGTTGGTTAAACCAAAAGGCATAACAACGAACTCAGAGTGGCCGTAACGAGTGCGAAACGCGGTTTTGGGTATATCCTCCTCTTGAATATTTTAGCTGGTGGTAGCCTGAACGTAGATCGATCTTCGAGAAACACGTAGCACCTTGTAGCTGATCAAACAAATCATCAATCCGAGGCAGGGGATAGCGGTTCTTGATAGTTAACTTATTAAATTCCCAATAGTTGATGCACATCCTGAACGACCCATCCTTCTTTTTAACGAAAAGGACTGGCGCACCCCAAGGAGAGGTGCTCGGGCGAATGAAGCCTTTCTCAAGTAATTCCTGAAGCTGACTCGAAAGTTCACGCATTTCGGACAGTGCGAGTCGGTAAGGAGCTTTGGAAACAGGGTTGGCTCCAGGAATGAGGTCGATACGGAAGTCGATATCACGACTTGGTGGTAAACCTGGGAGATCATCAGGAAACACATTGGGAAATTCGCACACAACGGGTACATCGTTTACTTTCGGACTCCCTTTCTTTTCCTTCTCCGCTACTACAATATTATCCAAGAAAGCTCTGTATTCCTTGCGGAGATACTTGCTAGCTTGGACACATGACATGAGCTTGAGACCTTTCGAAGCAGTTTCACCATAGACACACAATAAATCACCATTCGCGAGCGAGAATCGAATCATCTTATCGAAGCACAAAACTTCAGCATGGTTTTCACGAAGAAAGTCCATGCCTACTATGACGTCAAGACTTCCGAGTTGCATCGGAATAAGGTCGATTGGGAAGATGTGATTGTTGAGCTCAAGAGTACAATCACGAAGAACAGAATTAACAACGACAGTTCTTCCGGTGGCGACTTCAACATCGAACATCGAGGGGAGATGACTAAGAAGCTTCTCGAATTCAAACGACACAAAGCAATTATCGGCTCCAGTATCAAACAAACATGATGCATAAATACCATTCACAAGGAACGTACCATTGACCACGTTGTTGTCAGTCTGGGCTTGGCGCACATTGATGTTGAAAGTTCTGGCACGTGCGGCTTGCTGTTGCTGCTGTTGAGGCGGCTGCTGCTGGGGCTCTTGTTTCACCACCCTGTTCGGGCACATGTTCGCAAAGTGGTTAGGATCACCACATGCGAAGCAGACTCGGGCGTTGACCGCGGGTGCCTGAGCCGCTTGTTGGCCTTGCGGGGCTGGGAGAGAGCTTGATGAGCTGGGGCTTGACGGGGACCAGTACGACAGTTAGCAGTGAAGTGGCCATACATATTGCAGTGAGCGCAGAAACGGCAGGCGAGACCCACCGGGTGATGATAAGAACATGTTGGGCAGACAGGGTGGGGGCCTGTGTATACACGCTTTGCAGGCGGTGCATAGGTAGCTGGTGCTGATCGGTGCTGAGACGGCTGTTGAGCCGGTACGGCTTGAAGTGGAGCAGCAGTGGTAGTGACAACGCAGTTCTTGTTGCTGGAGCTGCTGTTGTTGTTCTTCTTCTTACGGAGTGAGGACTTTGATGATTGAGCAGCGGCGGGTTCGGAAGTTGGTGCGTTGGTGACTTGATGCAGGTTCTTAGGAGTTTTATCCCAAACACCGCTTTTACTCGCTTGTCGTTGATTTCAGCGGCAAGCAAGTAAGTTTCTTCGATTGTTGCTGGCTTTGCGGCACGAACAAAATCTGCAACACAGTCGGGTAGGGCTCGAATGTCCTTCTTGATTGCCATGTCGGGCGTCTTCACTTGATCGGGACAGATGATGCTGAGCTGCTTAAAGCGAGCAGTCAGGGCAGCGCTGTCACCTTCTTTCTGCTTAATGTGCCAGAACTCATCCTCCAGCTTCTGGCGCTCATGGGGAGGACATAACTCTTCGAGCATAACGTTCTTCAACTCATCCCATGACAGACCATAGGCTGCATCATTTCCGTGCTTGTTCCATTCAGCCGTCCACCAGTCTAGAGCACGGGACTGGAAGACGCCGGTAGCGTTCAATGTGCTGAGATTATCAGGACATCCGCTCTGTCACAGGGTAACTTCAATTGAGTCAAACCATTGAAACAAATCCGTAGGGCCTTCTTCGCCGGTGAACTCTTTTGGTCCGCATGCCTTGAACTGTTTGAAGCTGAACGCAGCTTTGGGAGTCTCAGTTCGGGATTCCTCAGATGATTTGCTCATGTTCTCGTACAGTTCATTGACAACTTGGGGTACAACCTTTGCCATTTGCTTAGTAATCATGGCAGCAAGGCGTTTGTCTGCTTGCTTTCGGCGAGCATCTCGGGTAGCGCGAGATCCAGATGACGACATTGTCTGCAACAGACATCGCCACAGGACTCATCATGACATATTCGAATCTCACCTCACACGCCTAATACTACTAAAGCTCAGGAACACATATAATCATGTAAGCATATAATCACAGATTCACATAAACACAGAAGCACGTAAGCATGTAAGCACGTAAGGCACAGATTCACAGAGAGTACATAAAACACGTAATCACAAGAGTCAGTCAGAATACAGAAACCTATCATTCAAAGTCCATGAATGTTCGAGAATAGCGGTCGCGATTAACATATCGAGTAGTATAGTATAAGCGTATGACATAGCATAAGGTCGTCCATAATTTAGCGATTTGTCAGCATTTTGAGGTAGATAAGCAATGCGGGTCGTTCGTGTCGATCAAAGTGAAAGAGAAAATCGAATAATTCTCCAAAAATTAAAACACATAAGCAGGTAAATACACATACAAACACATAAAATCAACGAATCATCAGAATCAGCAGTTGCGGGCTCAGAATCGAAACACATAAAATCGAGAAATAGATCGTCTGCGGCTATTAGACATTGACTATCCAAAGTGATTCGACTATTCTCAAGGACTTGTTGTACACACCTTGACCTTCAGGACCGTGCTTCTGCCTCGATTCTTGGGTGTTCGGCACGCATCCCTTTAGTCATACCGTGACTTCAAGTCGTTGGAGTCCGTCGAGACTTTGGTGAGAGTTATGTAAAACCAAGTAAAGGTCGGAACAAGTCGTTAAGGTTAGGGTTTCACCCCTAGCTTAACAACTTCGTTCCTGTTTTGATAAAATAAAAGAGAACTATGCGTTAAAGTATGGATTTCACTCCTATTTCAACGCTATTTCTCGTGTTTATAGATAAAATGTGAGCTGAACAAGCAATTTAGTCGAGAGTTTGCGGTTTTCACACCTAATCTCGACTTAATCGCTCATTCATATTTGAAAATTCGAGTGCGGTGATAGTGTAGCGTAGGCGAGAATAGCGAGAAACAGTAAGTAGGCTCGTACATAATCCCTACTGGACATGCACGAGTTGGTCTGTTGGTTCCTAACTATAGACTAGGTCATTTCTAAGACATCGACCCGGACTAGGTCGAGTCTTGCCTAATTCCCTATAGTTATGGCTCTGATACCAATCTGTCACACCCCAACCGATGGCGGAAACATCGAGGCGTGGCACTAAGCGAAACAGATTGTCCAGAAGATTCCATAACAACTATATTTACCAATTATTTAAAGCAACACGTCCCATACCATGTCATAAATGATAATACTATTATTACAGAAAAGATCTAGTCAAATTGTTCTGTTCCGACAACTCAGATTTTTAATACAGACAAGTGTTTATTGTTGACCTAGGTCTTTCCTAGCCCCGATTTCACACCAAAAAAAGCAATTAAGCATCCTAAGCACCTGTCACATACGTTAAAGTAAAAGTCAATACACATAGTGTAAAGGTGAGCATACAAGTTTGATAATAGCATATAGAGTTCGAAAGCGTTACGCATAACCAGCACGTACACAATGTAAAATGAGGCATGTTAGTTATCGACATGAACCTATCGATACCAATGACTGCGGGTTAACTGCCCAAGGCAGTTCACGATACACACTCACCACTGTGAGCCATGTAGGTAATTGTCCTTAACAACCCCTGAGTAAACAGGTGCTGAGTCCAAACTAATAGTACTATCGTTGCTAAGGCAGGTAGACAGCATTCCATGTGTAAACATAACAAACAAGCATTCATTAAGCCACGTATAACATGCGGTAACGGTTAGCGTATAAAGTATTGCGTAGTGTGTTCGATGTGATTTAGTATAAGTAATGTATGTAACGCCCAAAAGTGCGTAAAGAAAAAAAGGGATCGAGTATACTCACAACGATTGATGGATTGAAGCGAGCGCTAGAGAGTAGGGTTAGCCTGAACAGATTGATAGCATAACGATAAGCGACGCGTAAATTGATGCAAAGTGTAAGTGAGTCGGACAGCAGTTCGATCGGATGGTAGTCCGATCAGACAACCGATCGTTCGGTTGAGAGTCTGCTCGGATGGTCATCCGTTCGGGTGACCTTTCGAGTGGATTGTTACTTTTTTTGGGAAGGATGTGTTTGTGTATGATGGCTTGACTTTTGAAGTTCTCGTTGTAGTATTTTGAAAACATTGAAGTACCTCTACCCTTCAGGTCGGTCGATCGAACGGTCGTTCGATCGGACGACAACCCGATTGGTTGGGCACTTCAGTGAGAACAAGTTCACAGCAGGTTGTCACGCGATCGGACGGTCGTTCAATCGGGTGGCATCCTTTGTGCATTGAACATGTTGAAAATTGTTGAAGTGTTGAAGTTTCGAAACATCACATAGTCGGATGGTCGGTCGATCGAGTGGTAGCTCGATCGGACGGCAATCCGTTCGGTGTTCCAAAACTCTTGAGAGTTGATTTGAAAATTAAGGTGGGACCAAGGTGCAAGTCGTTCGGATTGGCCAGTCGTTCGGATTGGTTGTTCGATCGGACGGCAGTCCGATCGGACGGCACTCCGTCATGGTCGACATGTTCGCCTTACACTTGGTTGTTTTGATTGTTTGTCGTTTTATCGAGATGTTTTGATAACGTATTAAGCAACAGAAACCTCGTCAATACTTGGTACCCCTGTTCGGACAGGAATCACCCAAATCCAGTCAGTTAACGGTTCGAGACGGTGTTCCGTGTTTAACCCAAAATCGGTGGTCTCGTGGATAGAATCCGGATCTTGAATCAACACAACCACAAGAATGAGTAGTAAGTCGGCACAAGCTCCGATTCTATCGGTTGCATGCATTGAGTGTAAAAGAGATGAAAGAAAGTTGGAAAACCATCTTTCGATCCTTTTTGTAGTGAATATGTTTAGATCTATGAAAGATCCTTGTTTGTTTATGTGGAAATCGGTTAGATCTAAGTTATTCTTGGTGGATTGAGGCCAAAACATGAAGTTCTTCAAGAACACATGATGACGTCATCCTAGAACACCTTGAATCTTGATGATTTCACGGTTAAAAGTTAAGATTTGGAAGGTAGAAAGGTGTAGGAGTGCGTGTGGATTAAGGAAGTACAAGATTTAGGACGAGATCTTACCGGAATTGCGATAAATCGAAGAAAAAGCAAGGTTAAAACGCTGGTCGGACGTCAGTTGCCAAAAGTGGAAAGTATGATGGTGACAAGGGGTATTTATAGGGTTACCCAAAGTGGAAAGGAGCTGGTCGATCGGATGACAGCCCGGTCGAACAGCTGTCCGATCGAGCGGCTGGTCGATCGAACGGTTGGTCGATCGGCTGGCCTCCTTATCGATCAGTCGCTTGGTTCGAGTGTTTGACGCGACGAGTTTTGCTGTTTCGATTGCGAGCGTTTCGATGCGATGGCAATTCCTAGTCAAATTACTTTTAATCCCAACTACTATATCAACATACAATCATCCTTATTTCGTATTCATTTAGCATTTGCGATTCGGTTGCGATTGAGTTCGATTGCGTTTCGATTGATTACCACACATGACATAAATAAACATGCACAAGTAACACATAAGGCACACACACACGTATAACAATAACCAAAATGCGTAATTCGAGTTGCGAGTGCGATTTCGATAGCGATAAGGCGATTAATCATGCGATAAATAGCGATTACCATGCGATTATTAATAGATACTCCACAAAATACAACTAAAGCGAAAACAAAATAGGCTAACTACGAGTCGAAGAAGTCAAAACAGGAATTGAGCAAGGAGAGACAGATCGCAATTAGCAATCTTTTCTTCCTTTGACTTCAATCTTGACTTTGACTTTGACTTTCGAAACACGGGGTGTTACACGTGCGTCCTCCATCTCTGCCTGGTGGATTATTTTGTCACACGTTGGAAAAAGCAGCGTCGTGGTAGTATATATGGAGGATCGTTTATCGGCCGGATAGCCCAGAGTGTTAGTCGGTACTTTGGTTGGGTCGAGGATAGGTATCCACCGCCGGATCCCTGCAAATATTTGGACATGAGGTCGATGACAGGGATGAAAGTGGCGGCAAACATTCCTGATGTTGGTTATAGGTTTGTCGGGACGAACCGTCAGGTTTGGGCATGGCAGCCGTTGGTACATCACCCGCGTTTGGAGGCCGAGGAGGTTAAGATGCCTCAGATGGCTGAGCAGGATGGCGGGCATGATGATGAAGATGAGCAAAATCGACTTCTAACACTTCATGGTCAGGAGATAACATCCCACGGTCGCCAGATGGATCAGATGCATGATGACATAAGGTGGCTGATGACTAGCATGGGTGAAATGTATAGTACATGGGTATATCAGTTCCACCCCGTCCACCACCACGAGTTTATCCGGACCAGGGCCCCGTTCTTTACGCAGCAGCCCGACCCATCCATGCCATCCTTTACCCAGCCCCTCCCGTCCATGCGGGTATATTATCTTATTTTTATTTCATTTATCTACGAGCAATTTAATGTTATGTAATGGGTATTTTGTTTAAATTCTTATAGCCTTACGACTCGTCCTATACTCAGCCCGACCTTTCCTTGCCACATTTTCCTCAGTCCGGCCAGACCATGCCGCTCTTTCCTCTGTTCGACCTTTCCATACAGGTATGTTATTTTGTTTTATTTCATTTTCTACGAACAATTTTAATGTTATGTAATGAGTATTTTGTTTGAATTTTTTATAGGCTCCAGGCACGTCCTATACACGGCACAGCCCGTCACCCTCTACTAGGCGTGGCCCGAACTTTACAGAGGAGGAGCTCGCTAAGTCTGACAAGTATTGATGATGACCATGGGAGTGTATTGCTTAATACGCTTGGACCAGAGGAACCGTATTGCCCTATACGCTTCCTATATATTGGCTCTAGGGGAACCATATTGCCCCATACGCTTCCTATACTTTGGGTCCAAGGAAACCATATTGCCCCATACTTTTCCTATATATATATATAGGACAAAGATCCGTTAGGAACCACCCCTTATTGCGAGAACCGCGAGAACCAATGTGAACACAAACAAAAATGCCTAAAAATAGTTAAAAAAAACACAATTTTTTTTAATATTTTTTATGTTAAAATCGCTACTTTTAGTAGCAAAAAAAAAAACTTTTTTTTAATTTAAAAAAAAAAATTTTGTTTACTAAAAGTAGCGATTTTAACATAAAAAAAATTAGTTTTTTTTTAATTTTTTTTTTAGGTTTTTTGGGGGTTTAGTTTTTAGCATTTTAGCTTGGGGGAGGGATGGGTTGGGGGGTTTAGGTTTTGGGGGGGGGGGGGGTGGGGGAGGGTGGTTTAGGTTTTTTGGGGGGTGGGGGTTAGGGTTTTTTTTAGGTTTTTTGGGGGTTTTAGTTTTTAGCATTTAGCCGGGGGGGGGGGGGGGGGATTAGGTTTTTTTTTTTTGGGGGGGTGGGGGTGGGGGGGGGGGTTTTAGGTTTTTTTTTGGGGGGGGGGGGGGGTGGGGGTTAGGTTTTTTTAGCTATTTTAGGTTGTGTTCACATTGGTTCTCGCAATAAAGGTGGTTCTCGCATGAAACTTACCCTATATATATTGTTTTGTTTAATAAGTGTTTTTATAAAAAACATTATAAGATAACAATAATAAGTTAAAAATTTGATGCAACTTATAATTTTTAAGTAAAACTAATATGAAGTGTATTGCCCTATACGCTTCCTGTTAAACTTATGTGAATCGTATTGGGCAATACGCTTCCTTTTAGCTGACCATCTTTTGAAAAGTTTGGTACACATATAGGAAGTGTATTGCTTAATACGCTTGGACCCATAGGAACCGTATTGCCTTATACGCTTCCTCTGGTCCCCTAATCATTAGCTGACCATCTTCTGAAAGGTTTGTACTTAAGTACACATATAGGAAGTGTATTGCTCAATACGGTTGGACCCAGAGGAACCGTATTGCCCTATACGCTTCCTATAGGGTTCAAGGGATGTGCAAATAACCAAGAGGGATGTGTGAATAACCAAGCCCTTTTTAAAAAACGAATAGTGTTTGCACACCGATTTTACTACTAATAATAATAAAATAAAATCAGGTTGTATCTATTCTCCTATCCTAAGATAGACGACATCAACACCCAACAATTCCCCACACCCGAGTATCACAATGTCAGACCACCGCTACTCATTCCCAGCAGCACTCACCCTCATCACAATCCTCTTCACATCTAGGGTTCAATCGATCGGAGTAAACTGGGGCACCAGTGCATCCCACCCTCTGCCGCCGTCAAAGGTTGTTGAGCTACTCAAACTCAACAAAATCACCAAGGTTAAACTCTTCGACTCCAACCCACAAGTCTTGGAAGCCCTCTCTAACTCCGTCATTGACGTCACTGTCGGCATTCCTAATTCCATGCTCCGTACGTTGAACTCTTCTGTCAAATCTGCTGAAAGCTGGGTTCATGATAATCTCACTCGTTACCTCTCTGCTCATACGAGGATCGAGTATGTTATGTTTTTATTTAACCCCCTTTTTGTGGAATTAATGTGTGATTTTGGTTGTTTGTTGATAGTATGAGGTCAATTTGAATAATAATAATAATAAGAAGAAGCTCCGGCATGCTGGTGAACCCGAGATAAGCAAAAAACATACTGTTATTAGGGGTTTTAGACATGTTTTAGGGATGTTTAGGGCTATTGGTTCCAGACCATTATAGGATGAATCAGACCCATGTTTTGGCCATAACCTTAGTGTTCCAATTTAGATAATAATGATGATATATTTTGGGTATGTTTGGCATGGAGCTTTTAGGAGCTTCTAGCTTTAAGCTTTTAAGAAAAAGCTCCAACCCAATAAAAAATCTTGTTTGGTTGAAGGAGCTTGAAGCTTTTGGTTGAACGCTCCTACTAGTAACGTTTAGAAGGAGCTACAAGCTTTTAAGGAAAAATAACTATTTTAATCTCTAAAAATAATGATTTTTTTTAATGCACAAACTTTTTAAATTTTTAGTTATGTCCATTTTGGTCATTTTATACGTTTTATTAAAAGCTCCAGCTACTCTGCCAAACACCAAATATATCTAAAAAACTACTGCTACCAGCTACCAGCTATCAGCTTCCAGCCACCAGCCACCAGCTTACAGCCGCCAGCCACCAGCTACTTTTGCCAAACATACCATTAGTAGGAATTAATGCTATGTTTAAAGTATGAATATTGATATGCATATATTTCAAATATGAGTGAAGGAGCTTGGGTTAGGAAATTGCTTTGTAGGGTTTTAAAAGCGTTGAATGATGGTAAAGTTTCTGGCAGTATAGATTAGATGTGGTGGTAGTTTCGAGCCGTTTACTTATGAATCTGTCGATTTTGGGCTGCGCTTTATTCCAAACGGGTCAAATAAGAAAACACAGTGAAAGGGACAAGTTGGACAGTTGAAAGTTCTCATAGGCTATTTCTAATTCACACAACATTATGAACAATAATATTGTTCAAAGATTTGGATTATTCCTGTAATATAAATGTTTTTGTAACCTATTTATAAAATATTTTTTAAATGATGGACAAAAGATTACTGTACTTTATAGATTATTTTACCCTTAGAAGTGGCAGTTTTGACCCGTTTACTTATGCACGGGTTGATTTGCATTCTGGTTTATTTAAAACGGGTCAAATTAAAAAAACACTCGTAAAAGGAACGAGTTGAACGGGATAACAGTTCCCATAGTTTCTTTCTAATGCACAACGGGCCAAATAATAAACACTAGTAAAAGGAACAAGTTGAACGGGTTAAAAGTTCCCATAGTCTATTTCTAATGCACACAACATTGTATCTTTATTC